>CM059427.1:32368031-32933258 GCA_030390025.1 Squalus acanthias | reverse complement strand
GGTGTGTGTGTGGGGTGTGAGTGGGGGTGTGAGTGTGGGTGTGTGTGTGGGGGGTGTGTGGGGTGTGTGTGTGGGGTGTGTGTGGGGGGTGTGGGGGTGTGTGTGTGGGGGGGTGTGGGGGTGTGTGGGTGGGTGTGGGGAGGTGTGTGTGGGCGGTGTGGGGGTGTGTGTGTGGGGGGTGAGTGGGGGTGTGTGTGGGGGGTGTGTGGGGGTTGTGGACGACAGGAAACTCTTCAATTTTCTCAATCTTCTCATCTCCACAGAAATGCAAACAAGAAGGGTTTTAAAAGGTGGTGAGAGAAGTGGCGAGAGTATGGCGAATAAACTAAAACCAATGCCATCAATGGCGCGGAAGGATGGTGGGTGCAGGATTGATGTACAAAAATGCCAGAACTGGCGAGTGCAGGAGGGGATACAAGGGCTGGGAGGTTGCGGAGATAAGGTTAAGTGAGGCGGTGGAGGGATTTGAGGACAAGGGTGCTTTAGGGTAGCTGCAGCAATGGAGAGAATGTGCCACATAGATCAACGATTTTGTGGATGATGGGCAAGGAGGACCTAATGTGTGATAAGATACAGATGGCTGAGTTTTAGAAACGTTGACGTTTCTGGAAAATGTGAGACCAGCAAGGAGGACATTATTGAAGTATGGAAATATTACCCACCAGCAGTGCTTAACTTTGAAAGGTACTCTATGGAAATTAGACAATTAAAAATAAGGGTTTTCAGTGTCTATGGGACAGAGACTGACACTGTTGCAAAGCTGAAACTGAACTGTCTTGGTGATGGATAATGCAAAGTTTGAAATTCAGCAAATCAATTTTTTGGTAAATTTATTCCTTCAGTTATCCTGCCGTACAATGGTTAAAGTTCTTTTCATTCACAGTTGGTAGACAATTTGCGCAATAAATTTACCCATCGCATTCATCTCCCAAAGGAAGAGACTAAACATTGGAAAAACTTTTAAGATTAAGAGTAGTAATAATTTTGCATCAACTCCCAAAGGTAATCAAGCAAAATATCAGGATATTAATCAAACCTTCCAGCCCACACTATTAAACACTAACCAATTAATGATATACTCAGGTAGAATTACTCAGATGGATGAAAAATGTTGCTGCAGTACAAATTAAGCTCAAGAGTCCGATAAGCTGAGTCACAAAAGTGATTGCAATTTCCCCCCTGAAAGGCAGGCATGCTTTGCATAAGGTATTGATAATAGTTATCTTTTATCTGGAACAAATGTCATTATTACATTTACTACACTGTATAATTAAAGAGGTAGAATAATAGAACATTTGCATTTCTAAAAATTAGAGCAGAAGTAAAACTACCTGAACCTAGCAATTAACAAGGTATGATGTGAAGTTGGCTGTACTGTAAACATTTTAATCTAGTTACCCTGCAGACACAAGTCTTCTCTTCATCAGAAGAAATATAGATGGTCAATGTAACTGCAGTACTTTTACCTGATCTAAATTAAGCTAGTTCATTACCTTACTTATCTCAGTACAACTCACTTTGTTTGATTTTCAAGTTTGATTTTCATACCTGTCTGTGGGACAGTGAAAGTCTTACTTCTTTCAATTATTCCAAAACAATTTATTCATGCCTTGACTTGAAAAAGTGCCAACAGCTATCATTTTTTACTTTTAATAGTTCTACTTTATTTATTGATATTCTCGACTCACTATCTTCTTTGTTCTCAAATAAAAGTCCTGCAATTGCTCCATTGCCACAGATACCTCAAAGGAAGCCGAGGTACATGATTTCTGTTCACTTACATACATGCTGGGAAGGGGACAGGCACTTGGGGGTCATTGTACGTACTCTGCAACCATCTTAATAGTATTTCTCTGGTTGAAGGAGAAAGTAGCACACAACTGGAGGGAGTAAGCCCATACCAGAGGAAGACCGGGCAATTTCAAGGTTCAATTCCAGCACAGAAGGGGCCACTTGCCCATTGCACCTGTACCAGTGCTAACACTTTAAATAAGCTATCTACTCTAATCCCATTATCCCATCCTTTCCTTTTTCCTACAGAAACTCCAGAAATCATAGGGATGGTGAGTATAATCATGCTGCTACACGAAACGTCATAGGGCAGACTGTTAGCATCCTTAAACAACGCTTCCACTGCCTGGACCGCTCTGGAGGAGCCCCCTATAGTACTCACCAGAGTGTGTGTCCCAATTCATCGTGGTCTGCTGTATCTTCCACAACCTGGCCATTATGAGGGCACAGCCCTTGCCACCAAGTAAATGGCTATTAGCTCAGGAGGAGGAAGAGGAGGAGGCAGAAGAGTAGGAGGCCTAAGAGGAGGAGGCAGAAGTGGAGGAAGGAGGCAACCCAGACTGTCCCTTTCCGGCCGGGATATCCAAATTGAATCATCCGCCTGCGGTACGATTGAACACAACCCCTTTTCCCCATTCAACATTAGTCTTACACCTTACCTTCCCTCTGTTACTGACCATCACCTCGTCATCTTGGCCACAACGCTGAAATAAAAGCCACACAAAGCAAACTTTCCAATCAAACTTTATACATATATCCATTCAATATTACATCAAAAAATGAACTAATCACTCTTGTTCATTCCCTTAGTAACTGTCTTGCGTGTGCCTTTGCCTATCCAAGTGCTCCTACACAGTGCTCCCCCAGTGGCTGCAGCATGGCTGGTGGAAGGCTGCTGACTTTCAGTGGGGGTCACTGCAGATGGCCTTGCAGGATGACCTCGAGCAGCTCTGGCTCTAGAAGGCCCAGCTGTAGACTGCACCACCTCGGCATGGGCGGCAGCAGTCTGGGCTGGCTGGCTGACAGGCAACAGCAAGGGCACTGGTGGAGTGGCAGTGGTGGGAGGACGAATACTGTCATCCTGAGAGAGGACAGCAGTGTCGGCCCCCACGGATCCATTGCCACTCCCCGGGGCCGCGCCTCAGCAATCCTAGTAATCTGCTGGAGTACAGACTGCTGGACTGCTGTGACACCCTGCAAGCCCCTTTCCACACTGGTAACCCCAGCCATGATGGCAGCAGTCTGTGCTTGCATGACTTCAGTCAGCCGTCAGACATTGGGTGGATGCTGCTTGTGCTGCAATGGAAGCTGAGACATTGGCCATCAGACGCTGCATGGTGGTTGGGTTCATGCGTGCGTTAATGGATTGGCCCAGCCCTTCCACCCTCGAAAGGATGGGCTTCAAGCTCTGCGCAAAGCGCTGTGCAAGGCTGGAGCTGGACTCCTCCATGCTCCTTGAAATTGCAGTCAGGCTTTCTGGCAGGCCTGCCATTTTGTTGTGTGTACCCATTAGCGTTCTTCTGTAGGCCGCCCCATTGAGGTCTTCATCTGAGTCCTGTGCAGCAGAACTCGTGTGCGACCTCGCCCTCCGGGGAGCTGGTGCCTGAGCTACCATTTCCCCCTGTCCTGGCTGCAGACCACTCATTCCCGGTGTCTCACCACGTGCAGATCCCGTGTCTAACCCTGCTGCCTGTAGTTAAGTTCCCTAAAAGAGAAAGGGAAGTGTATCAGTGAGTGTGGTGTAATGTGTTTAGGTGTCTGTCATGGATGAATAGCTGACAGTGTGTCCAATCTGTGAGATGTGGGTGTGAGACTTGCAGCAGTGGTAAGTGTGTGAGGGTGCGGTGAAGCTATGATTATGAGGTATGAATCGTGTTTGGTAGAGATTGTTGGTAGGTGAGTGATGGGGGTGTGGTGGATCGAGCAGTGTGTGAGGGTAGTGGTACAGATGGAATTTGAAGATGAATTCACTAACCTTGACCACGCGTGTGAGGTCACGAAACTTCTTCCTGCACTGAGCCCAGGTCCTCCGGGCTACACAGCTGGCATTGACCACATTGGCTATCTGCTCCCACTGCACTCTCATCTGTTGCCTGGAGGGCCTCCTGGACCCTTGTGGGAAGAGGACCTCTCTCCTGGGGTTCACCTTCTAGACCCACGCCTCAGGTGCTGCATCGGAGAATCTTGAAGCCCTTTCTCTGGCCTGTTGAGCCATTACTCTCTTCTTTTTGTGATAGCAGCCTTTACAATCATTTCCAGCACTTGTTGCAGGCAGAAGGCACCTCCTCTTTAAGAGGTGCAGACTGCCTTTAAGTTGTGCAGGCTAGCTATAACTGGAGCTAGCCTCGCACAATCTTGGGCCCCCTGCTGAGCGTTCAGCCACTCAGCAGCATGTTCAGCGCTTGGCTGAATGTTAAAATCATGCAAAGTAGCAGGCAGCATGTGTTTTACGTGTTGTTTGCCGTCCTCCGATTGGGCGCCGGTTCTATCACATCGCGATCCCCGCCCTCGTTTTTGGGGGCTACCGAATTTCTAGGCCTAAATCTGTAAGTAAACCAATTGTTTGCACGTGATTAACTCCTAATTGCCAGAGTCAAAGACACAGATGCATTAACCAACACTACTTTATTTGGCACATTCATAACAAAACACCATTGCAGGCTGCGCTGTGGTATAATAATTACTTTCAATGTCTAAGATTACCATATAGCTTAGTATACTTACATTTACAATTTGCATTTAATATATCACTGGTAAATCTGCAGCCAGGAACTTTCATGCTATTCCTCTCTGACATAAACACTGACATACAACCATGTTCCTCTAGTAGATTAGACATTGTGTCATTGGTCGTTTAACTTCCTCTGTGATGTTCACCTTCACCTCTGAGGATGTCGACAGTGAATCAGTAACTATGGTCATTATTGTCTTTCTTTCGTCATCTTCTCATCCTACTTTAATCAACCTTACACTTTAGAAAGGACGTCAAGGCGTTGGGGAGGGTGCAGAGCAGATTTACTGGAATGGTACCAGGAATGAGGGATTTCAGTTATCTGGAGAGACTAGAGAAGCTGGGATTGTTCTCCTCAGAGTAGAGAAGGTTAAGGGAAGATTTATAGAGTCATAGGGCTGGATTTTCGCAATGGAGACGTGATGGAGGCGGGACTGCAGCTTGCTGGGTCTCTGTCCCACCTCCATCAGCCTCTGGCCAACCAGTGGGATTTCCCCTGATTGACCTTGTTAAGCCCGCCCAGCGGGCTCAGCAGGCCAATTAGGGGGAAGTCACTGACAGAGCACGTCAACGTCTGACGTGCCATTTGTCAAGATTTCTTGAAAGAAGAAATGTCAGCGTTTGACAGCTCTGTGAAGCTGTCAAACACTGACATTCTGTGTAGTTTGATGAGTCCTTGGGGGAGAAATTCAGTATCGCCCCATTTGGGGCGCAATTATCGGCCGGGCGCAAAGATTAGCGCCTGGTGCTAATTATCGCCACTGATTGCAAACTTGACTTTTATCGCCCCAGAGGTGATTGGAGCGCTAAATCAGGCGCTTCACACCTGTCTTAAGGCGCAAAGGCCGAGGAGCGAGGTGCTACCTCAGAGCGCTGGCGAAGCTCATGTAATGTCAGTCAGCAATGGAACACACACACAATGGCATGGGCCAGTTCTTAAAGGGGATGGTTAATCTTGCTTTCCATTCATATCCTGCTCATTGCAGCCTTGAATCTCGGCCTGGAGAGACCTGCACATCAAATCTGCTGGAAAGAACAATGGAGAGTACCAGGCATAGAGCTCAGAGTGCAGCCCCCACAGTCTCTTCTAAATCGATACAAGGAATGGCAAATCAAAATGAACCTGCAAAGTGCTGCTCAGTACCCAAAACTCCTTCACACAACGTTGAATCTCTACAGAAGTCTCTCTCTCTCTCTCTCAGAATGCGTAGTTCAAAAATGGCACCAGCAATAAAAGGCAGGAAGCGGTCACCTTTAAATAGCGCTCCCCCGTTCTTTTCATGACTGCAGATCGCTCCCCTCAACCTGTCGTTGCTAGCGTCAGGCGGTAAGGCAGGGGGCGCCACTCAATATCCACTCCGGGGCGATACCGGGGCGTTGCGCACTCGACTGAAATCACAATCTGCCGGCGCAGGAGATCGTGGCGGTAGTGTTTAGCGCCGCTGCAAAATGTCTAGTTAATTTCACGAGCGGCGCAAACTTCGCCGCGCCTGGGCGCTAGATGCTTTGCGCCCCATTAGCGCCCTCTTAAGGCGCTAACGGGAGGCGCAACCAACTGATTTCCCCCCCCTTGTGTTTAGGACTCATCAAACCTTTCAACTTTGCAGAAATCACCTGGCTGTTGGTTCGGAGGATCCAACAGCTAGTCTGTGAAATTTACAATGAAGACGTCGGGACTCCGGAGCCACCGCGGCTGAAGGCTGTAGGCAGAAACAAAGGTAAGTGAACATTTTATAACACTTAGCACTCACCTTACATACTTACCACTCCACACTTGCACCCATCACTCACCTCTACACTGCACTTTCAGACCGCTCCGACCCCCGCAGACCTCCTTCACGTCTCCTCCACCCCAGCGGGTTTCTCCGAGGTAGGGAAGCCTGCACTTGAAAAGGTAAAATGGGACTAACCCTTTTTTCTGCCTGTTAACTACCTGTTAACTACCTGTTAACAGGCAGTTAAAAGGATTTAATCCCTTTCCCGCCTCAAGGAGACGGGACCCGGGGCAGGAGGGCTTCCCGCCTCCTGGCAAAAGGGCACGGAGGCGGGATGGGGGTGTGTATGTCAGCCGCCCCCACATTCGGCAACTTTACCGGCAGTCCCGCCTCCATACCCGCCTCCTCGGGGCTGGCAAAATCCAGCCCATAGAGTCATAACGGCACAGAAGGAGGCCTTTTGGCCCATCGAGCCCATGCCGACTCTCTGTAGAGCAATCCAGTCAGTCCCATTCCCCCGCTCTATCCCCATAGCCCTGCAAGTTTATTTCCCTCAAGTGCCTATCCAGTCTCCCCTTGAAAACATTGACTGACTCCGCTTCCACCACTTCCGTCGGCAGCGAGTTCCAGGTCCTCACATTTTCCTCACATCCCCCGTATCTCTTTCCCAAAGCCTTAAATCTGTGTCCCCTAGTCCTTGTACCATCAATTAGTGGGAACAGCCTTTCCCCGTCTAGCCTATCCAAACCCATCATAATCTTGTACACCTCTATCAAATCACCCCTCAACCTCCTTTGCTCTAATGAAAACAAATCCAGCTTTTCCAACCTGTCCTTGTAGCTAAGATCCCCCATTCCCAGAACCATTCTGGTAAATTTAATGGAGGTGTTCAAAATTATGAGGGATTTTGATAGAGGAGATAGGGAGAAACTGTTTCTACTGGCTGGAGGGTCGGTAACCAGTGAACACAGATTTAAAATAATTGGCAAGAAAGCCAGGGGAAGATAAGCAAAACATTTTTTACTGAACGCATTGTTATTATCTGGAATGCATTGCGTGAAAGGGTGGTGGATGCAGATAGAATAGTAACTTTCAAAAGGGAATTGAATCTCTAAACTCGGAACTAGGTGGGTTGGGGTCAGGATTATCATTTTTATAACTTTAACCTCCCACCGAACCCCAACCCACCCATTTTTTGGGATTAAAATTCCCCCCAATTGTTTGCAATAACAATTAGTTTGCAATAACAAGGATACTTGTGATCGTTGTCAACCTACACCGACCAAAGAGTCAGCCTAAGAGTCCAAAAGCAGTGTATTTTGCAGAACAATAGTTCTACCAAAAAGTTGGGGTCATTTAACTCTTTCGAGTCTAGACCCTCTGAACACCCTCTGAAACATATAGGGGGAGAAATTTGGTATCGCCTCGTCTGGGGTGCTAACTTTTAAAAGTTTAAAATTTTTTTCTAACTTTTAAAAGTTGAAGAAAATGTTTTTCAACTTTTAAAAAATTCGGGGTTTGCGCTCCAGGAAGGAAGTGGAGCACTAAATCAAGCCCTGCTCTTCCTCCCTGGAGCGCAACAGGCAGCAGGCGGGGTGGTAGGTGAGCAGCGCTGCACAATGGGCCGTGCAGCGCTGCCACGTTGGAAGGCTCCTTCCCTCCCTTAAAGGGAAGGGCCATCGCTGCAGGTTCTGCAAGGGGAAAATATACCTGGTGACGTCATCGCCGTGCGCAGCACCCCGCTCGCGCCCCGGCCGTGATCTTCAGTTGCGCCCCCTGATTTACCGCCAGACGCTATGTCCGACGGGTTCAGGGAGGCGTACGTGCGGCCGGGGCGGCGATATTTAAAGCGGAGGTGGCAGGCGGCCATTTTTGTTGCTGGCCGCCTGCCAGCACCTGCCCCCGGCCCCCGTGAAGCCCCCCCACCGTGAAGTGCCGGCTGCGCTCCAAGAGCCCGGCACTTCTCTTGAGTGCCGGGCTCTTTTGCCGGCACTCCCGATCCCTGGGGCCCAGCTGGGCCCCGGTTCGCGCTGCGCAGGGTCCCTCCCCTTTAAGAAGGGGAGGAAGGCCTGCAATACCGCGGCGCGACGTACCGCAGCGCGTGGCGCTGCGGCACGTAGCGCCAGGATATTCACTCGCAGCGCCCCAAGAGGGATGCGGGCTGCTTCCAGTTGCGCCCCGCTTCCCTCTTGGGGCGCAACCACTGAAGTTCCGGCGTCCCTGACGGCAGCTGCAATCCGGCCCGATCAACCCGATGCACTGCAGCAGAGTGCCGGGCTGATCGATTGCTGGCGAAGACAAAGGAAAAAAAAAAGAGAGCATTTCAGAATTATTTTTACTCACCTCCCCCCACAAGCGCCCCGCCTCCCGATGAACGCCTCCTGCAGCTGTTGGTGTTTTCGCCCGGCGATGCTGCAGGGGGCAGAACTGAAGTTCGGGTCCGGGGCGCTACCGGGGCGATGCGCACGCCGATGATGTCACGATCTCCGGGTGAAGGAGAACGGGTGCAATGTCATACCGCCGCCACAAACCTCCCGCTGAATATAGCGGGAGTTGATCTTCTCGCTGCGGCCGGTCGGTAAGTGCTTAGCGCCAGAGCTAAGGAGGCCAATTTCTAGGCTATATTCTTACACTACAAGAGGAGGGATAGAGAAAAGTTGCCAGGAATTTTTTTAGAAACTCTAGCTTGGCATTACCTAACTATTACTGATTAATTTATCTTATTTCTGCTACTGTTTTCAACCTTAGTGATCCTCTGCATTTGGGGCTTTGGACCTTTATAGAATACTCTTGTCAATTTATAAAACACAATTCAGGGCTGAAATTAACTAGAGTATTCTATTAAACCAGTCTATTACCAGTCATTTATACTGTATTTTTTCCATACAAAGGAAAGCTAGGAAAGAGGTTAAAAAGCAGGACCTCAAAGGTAGTAATCTCCGGATTACTATCAGTGCCACAAGCTAGTGAGTATAGAAATAGGAAGATAGAGCAGATGAATGCGTGGCTGGAGAGATGGTGTAGGAGGGAGGGCTTTAGATTCCTGAGGAATTGGAACCGTTTCTGGGGGAGGTGGGACCTCTACAAGCCAGACGGGTTGCACCTCAACGGGAATGGGACCAATATCCTCATGGGAGGGTTTGCTAGTGCTGTTGGGGAGGGTTTAAACTAGCTTGGCAGGGGGATGGGAACCTAAGTATAGAGTCAATAGGGAGGGAAGAAAAACTGGAATTGGAAAACAAAAACATAGAAAGTAAATTGGAAGGACAGAGGAATCAAGGGCTAGATAGTAGTCAACAAGGAGGTTTGCCTGTACTAAATGGTATATACTTCAATGCAAGGAGTATAGCGAACAAGGCAGATGAGCTGAGGGCACAGGTAGATACTTGGGACTATGATATTATAGCTATTACAGAGATGTGGCTGAAAGAGGGGCAGGTATGGCAGCTCAACATTCCTGGTTACAGGATTTTCAGACGGGATAGAGAGGGAGGTAAAAAGGAAGTGGGGGTCGCGGTATTGATTAAAGAAACTATTACAGCTGTGAGGAGGGATGATATGTTGGAGGGATCATCAAACGAGGCCATATGGGTCGAACTGAAAAACAAAAAAGGGGCGATCACACTGCTGGGAGTGTACTACAGACCCCCAAACAGTGAGAGGGAGAAAGGAGAACAAATATGTAGACAAATTTCTGAGAAGTGCAAAAAACTATAGGGCAGTAATAGTAGGGGATTTCAACTACCCCAATATTAACTGGGATAAAATTAGTGTCAAGGGTATAGAGGGTGCGGAATTCCTAAAATGCATCCAGGAGAACTTTTTTAGCCAGTATGTAGCAAGCCCAACAAGGGAGGGGGCGGTTCTGGACTTAGTTTTAGGGAATGAAGCTGGGCAGATAGATGGCGTATCAGTGGGGGAGCATTTTGGTGCTAGTGACCATAATTCTGTTAGATTTAAGGTAGTTATGGAAAAAGACAAGGATAGACCAGGAATAAAAATTCTAAATTGGGGAAAAGCAAAGTTTGCTAAACTCAGAGGGGATTTAGCCATAGTGGACTGGAAACAGCTACTTGAAGGTAAATCAGTGTCAGAGCAGTGGGAGGCATTCAAGGAGGAGATCCGGAGGGTTCAGACCAAATATGTGCCCTTAAAGAAAAAAGGTGGGACTAACAAATCTAGAGCCCCCTGGATGTCTAGGGACATACAGGGTAGGATAAAGAGAAAAAGGGAGGCGTATGACAGATACCGAGGGTTAAATACTCCAGAATCTTTAGAGGAGTACAGAAAGTGCAGGGGTGCAATTAAAAAGGATATTAGGAAAGCAAAGCGAGAGCATGAAAAATTCTTGGCAAGTAAAATCAAGGAAAACCCAAAGGTGTTTTATAAATATATTAAGAGTAAGAGGATAACTAAAGAAAGGGTAGGGCCTATTAGAGATCATGAGGGTAATCTGTGTGTGGAGGCGGGAGACGTCGGTAGGGTTCTTAATGAATACTTTGCGTCTGTTTTCCTAAGGAGAGGGGCGAAGCAGACATTGCTATCGGGGGGAGGAGTGTGAAATATTGGATGAAATAAACATAGTGAGAGAGGAAGTATTAAAGGGTTTAGCAGCTTTAAAAGTGGATAAATCCCCAGGCCCGGATGAAATGTATCCCAGGCTGTTAAGCGAAGCAAAAGAGGAAATAGCAGAGTCCCTTACCATCATTTTTCAATCATCTCTGGCTTCAGGTGTGGTGCTGGAGGACTGGAGGACTGCTAATGTGGTACCCTTGTTTAAAAAGGGAGAAAAGGATAGACCGAGTAATTACAGGCCAGTCAGCCTAACCTCGGTGGTGGGAAAATTATTGGAAAGAATTCTGAAGGACAGGATAAATCTTCATTTAGAAAGACACGGATTAATCAAGGATAGTCAGCACGGATTTGTTAAGGGAAGGTTGTGTCTGACAAACTTGATTGAATTTTTTGAGGAGGTAACAAGGAGGGTAGATGAGGGTAGTGCATTTGATGTAGTGTATATGGACTTTAGCAAGGCTTTTGATAAGGTTCCACATGGCAGACTGGTCACGAAGTTAAAAGCCCATGGGATCCAGGGCAAAGTGACAAGTTGGATTCAAAACTGGCTCGGAGACAGGAAGCTGAGGGTAATGGTTGATGGGTGTTTTTGTGACTGGAAGGCTGTTTCCAGTGGGGTTCCGCAGGGCTCAGTACTAGGTCCCTTGCTTTTTGTGGTATATATCAATGATCTAGACTTGAATATAGGGGGTATGATTAAGAAGTTTGCAGATGATACTAAAATCGGCTGTGTGGTTGACACTGAAGAAGGAAGCTGTAGACTGCAGGAAGATATCAATAAATTGGTCAGGTGGGCAGAACAGTGGCAAATGGAATTCAATCCGGAGAAGTGTGAGGTAATGCATTTGGTGAGGGCTAACAAGGAAAGGGAATACACATTAAATGGTAGGACACTGAGTAGTGTAAAGGAACAAAGGGGCCTTGGAGTGCATGTCCACAGATCCCTGAAGGTAGCAGGCCAGGTAGATAAGGTGGTTAAGAAGGCATACGTGCCTTTATTAGCCGTGGCATAGAATACAAGAGCAGGGGGGTTATGCTTCAACTGTATAAAATACTAGTTAGGCCTCAGCTAGAGTACTGCGTGCAGTTCTGGTCACCACATTACAGGAAATATGTGATTGCACTAGAGAGGGTTCAGAGGAGATTTACAAGGATGTTGCCAGGAGTAGAGAATCTTAGCTATGAGGAAAGACTGGATAGGCTGGGTCTGTTTTCCTTGGAACAGAGGAGGCTGAGGGGAGACCTTATTGAGGTGTATAAAATTATGAGAGGCATAGATAAAGTGGATAGAAAGGACCTATTTCCCTTAGCAGAATGGTCAAAAACCAGAGGGCACAGATTTAAAGTAATTGGTGGAAGGTTTAGAGGGGATTTGAGGGGAAATTTCTTCACCCAGAGGGTTGTGGGGGCCTGGAACTCACTGTCTGAAAGGGTGGTAGAGGCAGGAACCCTAACCACATTTAAAAAGTACTTGGATGTGCACTTGGGATGCTCTAACCTGCAGGGCTACGGACCAAGAGCTGGGAAGTGGGATAAGGCTGGATAGCTCTTTGTTGGCCGGTGCGGACACGATGGGCCGAAATGGCCTCCTTCCGTGCTGTAACTTTCTATGATTCTAAAGTACAAAATTAGATTGGAACTGAAATTAACAACATTCTGCCTGGGGAGAGCTTTGACTCTGCCATCTAAGTCTGAATCTAGTAGCAACAGATGGAATTACTTAAGAATGCTAAGTGAAATGAATTAAGTTATCTCTGTTCATTTCATACATAGAACAAAAGTATCTATATTTCAATGCTAACTATCCATGCCTTTTCTCACAAAGATGCAACAAAATGGGCAGTGTGAGAAGTGGGAAAAGTGCAACAGAAAGTGTTTTCTGTGGTAGTGGCTAAGGACACAATAGAGAGTGGAGCATTACTCCACATCTGCCTATCGTAGGCCTGACGTTGGCAATGGAGTGTAGATTTTCTAACTCCTCGCCTGTCACAAGTACAAATTGAAAAATTACACACAGCTTGCCCGTGAATTTCCGATATGCCTTGTTAAATCAATGATATCTTGCCACAGGTGAGGACTTCGAAATATAGCCCTTGGGTGTCACTGTGGAAAAGAACTTCTTGAGAAGCTTAGAATTTCAGCTCAAAAATAAAAAAAACAAAATCTGATTTATAATTTTTGCCGATTTCCTTTTCTCCTTTTGGAAAGTGTGACCTCTTGTTGAGCTAGTAACCCTTTGGTATGTCGTTGAAGAGATTATTATTCATATATGGGCTTATACAGTGAGTGTCAGCAGGTTACTGAACTGTGGAGAACAACCCTGTGTCCACATGTGCACTTCTAGCAGGGAGCCATTGGACAGAATCAGACACGCCATGATAGGGTAGATTGTACATGGTGATATGAAGAAGTGGGCTTGATGCATTGAATGATCTTTTCTCTTTCCTTGATTTCTTGAAGATTTTGCAACTGTTTTGTTTACCATTTTAGTTGTACTATGGTGCCATACTTGCTTCTTTGCAAATTGCATCCGAGCATTCAGATCACGTTTACAGAACACTCACTGTGATGCAACATTTTGTCTAGTTCTATAAATGGCAAAAAATGGATTCTACTGCATCGGTGGTGATTCTTAGATAAAATCATTCTAAATTGCTCAACTATCGCTGAAACTGATTTTTGAAGTATAATGTTGAAAAGGAAATAGGATTTTAATGTATATTTTACCTTAAACTACTGATGAAGCCTCAGGACAACCAAATGGTATTGGTTATACATAGAAGTTTAGTAATGCTATCTACAGCAGGAGTAAACTTTGTTTCAATTGGATGTTTGAACTCTGTAAAAATGTTGTACATACAAACACTTTAAAATATCACTTTCTACAGAAGAATAAAGATTGCGGGCTGGATTTTGTCTTGGGGTCGGGTTGGGGTCGTGTAATCCGCATTTCGTGTTTACCCCCCGACTCCAGATTAATGTGGATGAATGATGCAATTTTCACTTAATTGGGCAATTAAGTTCCAGCATGTGGGAACCCATGAACGAATTAGTGGTTTCAGTCTGAAAGTCGCCTCTGATGATGTCATCATTGCTGACTGCCTAGTCTCAGAGACTGTTGGTGAGAGAGGACCTGCCTGGCTTGCTTTTGATGTGAGTGGACCTGGATGCAAAATATGGGGGGGGGGGGAAGAGGAGAGAGAGAGAGAGAGAGAGAGAGAATTTTTTTTGCATCCAAGTCCTCTCACAGCAAAGGCCAGGCAGTCTCTGAACACATTCAATGCAGCAGCAGCGACTTTCAGACCTAATACTACTACTACCTTCATCACATCTCCGTTGTAATAGTGGACCTGCAGCTGATAGTCAGCTGTCCACTTGTGCTCCCGCCAGATTTCACTGGAGTGTTTCACACCAGGCGTACTTCACGTCAGAAAAGGGTTAAACTAGCTAAAACGTTTCAAAATGGCATTACAGAGCCAATTTAGAGCTTGTTAATGGCTTTAATGGCCTCTCCCGCCTCTTGGAGGCGGGACGGAGTCGGGAACCCCGTGACTGATTTTGTCAAAATTGCGTGGAGGCGGGATGGAGTCGGGATGGGGTCGGAAACCCCGACCCCGCAAATTTAACCCCCCACACGCCTCCAAACCCGACTCCATGGGTCATTCAAAATCCAGCCCTGCGTGTTTTGTTTTTAAGCAAGCTAATGTCAGCTTAGGTTGAATATTTGTGGCTTCTGGCAACAAAATTGAATTCTTGATGATTATGTAAAGTATGGATTACCAATATTGTCATAATCTTACATGCTGCTTGCTATTTTGAGCAAAGACTCATCTAACTGAACGGTGTATGTCTCAGCACCATTGATTAAATTGTCTTTGTGCTAAATACAACTCTTCAGTCTTCTGGGTTTATTCAGTTCTGTGCTTCAGTTTAATGCAGAACCATTTAGTTGACAAAAACTTAATGGAGCATAGTCATATCTCTACCCGCCCACAAGTGTGTCTTAGAGCTGTTACATTTTGAAAGTCATCCTAAATCTGCCTTTGTTCTTCCTGTTTCTGTTATTGTATAAATCTGTACCTCTTCAAATTGAAGACAAATATTTCTGTCATCACTTCAGTTCTTTTGCATTGACCTTCTAGACTTTGCTGTTGGCCATGACTTTGACTATCTCTTGCTCTCCTTCCCCCTGCTGGTGAGTAGTTGAAAACCTTGTTCAGATCACTTCTGGGTATTAGTGACATGTATGAAGGAGGATAATTAACTTGCAATCCAGCATTATGGGCTTTCGGGAGGTAAGTGAAAGCTTGAGAGAATTTTAAATAGCTACTGCAAGCACCATTTTGTCAGTAACACAATACCTTTCAGCATGTTGAAATTTTTTCATCTCCACAAATTACTGCAATTTGCTAAAAGCTGCCAAAGAGCGTAGTGCAATAACCTTGCCAGAAATTTGAAAATAGACATTTGTGGGTGCATAGATACGCATGTGCTCACAGTGTTAATGTGTTATTTCTATTAAAGATAGCTGGGCTGCTGAATTCACTATGAAAAGTATTCTTTGACCTCTTAATTCAGTACTTGCTGTTTAAGCCTGGAGCAGTTAAATAATCAGTCTCCTTACAACGGAAAATTCAAGCAGATTTGCATTGAGCAGAAAACCGAAAGCATGAAGTCACAGCGAATTAAATCATAAGCATTTATGATGAACTCCCAGTTACTGGAGGAGGTGGAATCTTCAGCTGATTAATCTTTGGGAAATGTCAAACACTCCTTCCAAAGAAATGACAGCAGAGTAAACAAGGATTTCTTCAAGCTTGTAATATAACTGCTTCTCATATAGGTAATTAATGACACTTGCTAAAACCCAAGAATTAAATTTGAGTTCTCCTTGACAGAAAACCTAAAATTACATTATCATATGAATAAGTGCTCTCATTTCTCTTTCCTTGTAGTGAAGTAATTCATGCATCAGCTCTCTAATATGCTGAAAGTAAAATTAAACAGCAACAAGGGGACAGAGACAAGAATACATAAACTGTGTTATAGCACTTCAGCTGCCAACACAGCAGACAAATTCTCCACGTATGCTCTTAACAGCCATAAAATCACAATATTCTGCTGATTTGTTGTCGGTAACATTGAATACACTACAGTTCTATCCATCCCAAAGCATGTTCCTTTGCTATAATAATATTGTGTTTCGGTTGTAATACAACTTTGTTAATCAGGGACTGATGCTAAAGAAAATATTAATGAAAATGACCTTCCATTGTTCCCTATCACTCCTCCCTTACTGCTAGGAAGGCAGATCGAGAAATTCTCTTTCTTTTCTCTTGCTCCTTTGCTCTTTTCTGGAGCAAGCACCTACCCCTTCGACCCTGTTTGTTTTTTGTCTTTGCATTCTTTTTAGTGTGCTATTATCTACTATGTTTCTGACGAGGATTGGTATCTCTCCTCCCTGTTAATGGATACTGGTGCGTAAGCTGCTTTCTTTATGTCTTTTTATATTTGTGTGTGCCTTTATTAAAATGGAGAAAGCCATTATGTGATTAAAAAGTGGAAAGATTTTAATAAGTTGACACGGCAAACACTGTAGGAAACACATGCAACATATGTATGTATTATCAATGAACAGCACTTTCATATTTTACTACCATGGAAGTTATCAGCACCTAGCACATGATGTGGGGGGAATCATAGAATGATTACAGCACAGATGGCCATTCGGCCCGTCGAGCCTGTGCCAGCACTTTGCAAGAGCACTTCAGCTAGTCCCACTCCCCCGCCCTTTCCCCGTAGCCCTGCAATTTTTTTTCCTTCAGGTACTTATCCAATTCCCTTTGAAAGCCATGATTGAATCTGCCTCCACCACCCTTTCAGGCAGTGCATTCCAGATCCCAACCACTCGCTGCGTAAAAAAGTTTTTCCTCACGTCGCCTGTAGTTCTTCTGCCAATCACCTTAAATCTGTGTCCTCTGGTTCTTGACCCTTCCACCAATGGGAACAGTTTCTCTCTATCTACTCTGTCTAGACCCCTCATGATTTTGATAAACAGATACATAGTGGTGAAAATAAGCAACAACTATTGAATAGTCTGTTCATCCCTATGTCCTATTTATTTGCACTGAACAAATGATTTTTGTAGGCTTCATTGATTAGAGTTAACATGGTCACAAAAAAAAAGATTTCACTGATCAATGCATAAATAACAACTGTCACAAGGTGCCGACTCCAAGGGGAATCCTTTCAGGCAAAGCAAGACCAAACATAGCATGCTGTGTTGAACTTGGTTATCTGGCAGCATTATCCAATAGTAGAATAAAAATCTAAGACATATTATTCCTGATGGGAAATTTTGTAAATTCACATCGAAGACATGACCTCATTTTATATATGTATATATTCAGATATTAAAGAAGGCTTTGAAAGCAGGATATCTTGCATATACTCATATAACATTACTAATCAGCAGTGTGAGTGATGTAACAAAAGAAACAGTTCAAAAACTGAAAGATTAAAGTCATACATCAATAGACTGTCGGTGGAATTATTGGTTAATGTGGTGTGATCACAAAGGATTTGCCACTTCTAAGGGCAGCCTTGTGCTGCTGATGCATAGGCTCTATTGAATTCTCCTTAAAGCAAGGTGCTCCAAACATACCAGGGGAACTGGCAGAGGGAGCAGATCAAATTTCTGGAAAGCAGCATAAAGCCAGATTCAGACAGGTGCTGGGTAGAAATTGGACCTCGTTGCACGTGTCTTATAATGAGATCCAATTACAGGAACCAATGTCCTGTGCCCCAAGGATGCCTGAAAAATGTCCCACACAAAGTTTGGTCAGGTCATTCATCAGGCGTCACTGGTGATCACATAAAACAGGCGTTAGGCCCCTTACATATGTAAATGAGAAATCTAACCCCTGTTTTAGACCCTCTCGCCGAAAGTCATGTGCGATGAGTGGGAAAGGCATCGGGCAGCGGCCAGCACTGAAAGGTAAGCTTCACAAAATAAATTACTTTTTGGACTACAGTAACTGTTGTATATGCAATGCTGATGTCATTCTGCACCAGCAGCATCCTACAAACAGCAATGAGAGGAACAACCAGTTAATCTGTTTTAGGTGGCGTTTGCCAGGAAACCGTGAAAACTCCTTGCTCTTCAAATCATCAATCCTGTGCTTGCTGACCTCCATTGGCTCCTGGTCTGGCAACATCTCAATTCTAAAATTCTCATCCTTGTTTTCAAATCCCTCCATGGCCTCGTCCCTCCCTATCTCTGTAACCTCCTGCAGCCCTGCAACCTTCCAAGATCTCTGCGTTCCTCCAATTCTGGCCTCTTGCGCATCCCCGATTTTAATTGCTCCACCATTGGTGGCCGTGCTTTCAGCTGCCTAGGGCCTAAACTCTAGAATTCCCTCCCTAAAACTCTCCGCCTCTCTTCCTGCCTCTCCTCCTTTAAGACGCTCCTTAAAGCCTACCTCTTTGACCAAGCTTTTGGTCATCTGCCCTAATATCTCCTTTTGTTTGATAACGCTCCTGTGAAGCGCCTTGGGACATTTTACTACATTAAAGGCACAATATAAATGTAAGTTGTTGTCGTAGTGTCACTAAATCTTTCACATCCATGCCAACAGGCTTACAGGACCTTGGTTTACCAACTCACCTAAAGGATGGCACCTCTGGCAATGCAACATTTCCACCCTACTGCACTGAAGTGTCAGCCTAGATTATGTGTTCAAGTACCAGGTATTGAGCTCGAATGCACCAAACGCTGACTCAGAGGTGAGTGTGTTGTTCTCTGAAACTATTTTTCTTACATTTGCAGGTCCAGCTTTGATGAGTGATTTCACTGTCAGAGTAAAAATAGATTCCGAAATAGATTTATACCATAATAGACTAATGAACAAGGTCAGAGAATGCAGAGTCAGGGGACAAGTAACAGAATGGATAGCTAGCTGGCTTCAAGACAGAAAGCAGAGAGTGGGAGTAAAGGATAACTATTCACAGTGGCAGAAGGTGGGTAGTGGTGTTCCAGAAGGATCAGTGCTGGGAACCACTGCTGTTCACAATTTACATTAATGATTTAGACTTTGGAATCAAAGACACAATTTCTAAATTTGCAGATGATACCAAATTGGGGGGGAGATAGTCAATACTGAGGAGGACTGCAACAAATTACAGGAGGACATTAATAAACTTGCAGAATGGGCAAATAATTGGCAAATCAAGTTCAACACAGATAAATGTGAGGTATTACATTTTGGTATGAAGAATAGGGAGGCCACTTATCACTTGGAGGGTGCGAGTCTAGGTGGGGTAGAGGAACAAAGGGATCTCGAAGTACAAATGCACAAATCACTAAAAGTTGCACCATAGGTTAGCAAGGCCATAAAAAAAGCAAACCAAGCACTAGGGTTTATTTCTAGAAGGATAGAATTGAAAAGTAGGGAAGTTATGCTAAACCTGTATCGAACCTTGGTTAGACCACACTTAGAGTACTGTAGGGAATGGTTGTGGTAGGAGTCAGCCTTTCCCCTGACTCAGTGAGCGGTTCGAATCGCTCCCACGCCCCAGGTTCAAAACTTGGACTTATTTAGGGGTTGTGAATAAAGATGCAGTAGACCACAGGTTCCAATGAAAGAACTATAACTTTTATTAAAATTAAAAGGTAACAAACTTAAACACACTTCACACTTAAACAGGTTTGGGGAACACATGGTTACAGGCAAGGAAAAATGACAGTATACAAGAAAAAAAAACCTTTATCCCTCCCAAAAATCCCACTTCTAGCTAGGTTTCGGTTTCAGGAGATCAGGGATAATGCTCACCAAACAGGGGTATTAACAGTACGAAATCCAGCCAGGTAAGTCGATGGTGATTCTGGTCATCAAATGTCTTCCTTTACCATGTGGCTTCTGGGCAGAGCTGAGAGAGAGCCTTGTGCCAGCGTAGTTGGCGAGTCAAAAGAGAGAGTGCTCTTGGGTCCTGCTACAGATATAGTCCTTTTTCGCCCCCCCCCCCCCCACAAAACTCCTCACGAAAAACTGGTTTCGTAATGCAGTGAGTTTTCAGGTGAGGCCTGTTCATTGTCTTGTTAAACTTTGATGGGCTTTCAACTATGCTAAATCAAATCAAATGGCTTACATCCTGTTGCGCTGTTGTTCCATGGAAGCTTGCATTGTTCTCCTGCTTTGGGTTCCTTGCTGGGCCTAGCATTCCTATGGACTCTGTGTTTTGGGTGGGGCGGCCTTTCCCCAGGGCCTATTGTCCAAATGTTAATGTTTGCTGGGCTTTGAATTCCCAGACCATCCACGTGCCGTACATGTCCAGACATGTTTCCTTTAAAGTTCCAAAGTCCTTATTTTTTCCTTTCGATATATTTTTGGGGATCTGCAAATTTTGGAAATCTTACAGTGCAGTTCTGGTCGCCATATTATAAAAAGGATATAGAGGCACTGGAGAGGGTGCAGAGAAGATTTACAAGGATGATACCAGAAATGCGAGGGTATACATATCAGGAAAGGATGAACAGGCTGGGTCTCTTTACTCTTGAAAAAAGAAGGCTGAGGGGTGACCTAATAGAGGTCTTTAAAATTATGAAAGGTTTTGATAGAGTGGATACAGAGAGAATGTTTCCACTTGTGGGGAAGAGCATAACTAGAAGTCATCATTATAAGATAGTCACCAAGAAATCCAATGGGAATTCAGAAGTAACTCCCTTACCCAGAGAATGGTGAGAATGTGGAACTCGCTACCACAGGGAGTGATTTAAGCGAATAGTATAAATGCATTTAAGGGGCGGTTAGATAAGCATATGATGGAGAAGAGAATAGAGGGTTATGCTGATAGATTTAGATGAGGAAAGACGGGAGGAGGTTCGAATGGAGCATAAACGCCAGCATGGACTGGTTGGGCTGAATGGCCTGTTTCTGTGCCGTATATCCTATGTAATCTTATGTAATTTTTTATAACTGAATCTTTTGGTAGTCTATAGATCACTAGAGTAACTCAGGGAGAAAAATGTCTTGGCATAAAAAAGAAAAAAGCTTGAATTTTATTGCAGAATTAACCATTAGGAGATTATTGCTCATGGTGTAAAGCTGTATTCAAATGCTGTTGTATTGTAATTCTGCATTGAAAGGTTGCTGTTGCAGTGACAGCTGTGCTATTTAATAACAGAATGGAAAGTAGTCACTCCTACTGAAAGCTATTTTAGTATTACAGTAGTCTCTAGTTTTCTGCAAAGAAAACTCCATTGTCATTGTTTGAATGGTATAAATAAAAATAATTTTCTGACACAGTCAATTCTATAATACATTATTCAAAATTGCCCTGTTGAAAGTACAGCTTAACACTGATGGTGTAGTTCACGCAGACACATGGGGGAAAAATTGGGTTGCTTTGCACCTCCCGTTAGCGCCCCGCTCACGCCCCGGCCGCAAACTTCGGCTGCGCCCCCTGACCTATCGCTGGAGAGGGTCAGGGTAGCGTTTTTGCAGCCGCGGTATTTAAAGGGGCATGTGTCGGGCGGCCAGTTTTTTTTCTGGCCGCCTGCCAGCACCTGCCCCCTTCCCCTCTTTCATTCAGGGTGCCGGCCGCGATCGCTCAGCCCAGCACTCCTCTTGAGTGCCGGGCTGCTTTCCCGGCACCCCGCTCTCCGGTGGTCCAGCAGGGCCACGGTGCACGCAGCGCTAGGCCCCTCCCCTTTACTCAGGGGAGGGAGGCCTGTAATACCGCGGTGCTGCGTGCTGACGCGCGTGGCGCTGTTGCACGTAGCACCACGATATTCACTGGTAGCGCCCCAGGAAGGAGGGGGAGCGCTTTCAGTAGTGCCCCGCCTCCTACTTGGGGCGCTACCACTGAATTTACAGCGCGGGGCACTAACTTTTTCGGGGCGCTAAAAGTAGCACCCTGGTGAAGTTAGCGCCCCAAAGGGGGCACCACCGAATTTCTCCCCCATACAGTCCTAAAGTAAGCTAAATAACATTTACTTTAGGGCTAAATTCTCCTTTTTTCATGTCCTAACATATGTATTACACAATGCACAAACATTTTGATTTAGCACAGAAGCTGCTCCACTCATGTGTGTCAGCTAATTACACTCAATATGTAAATTAGCTGGAAATTAGATTCTAATGCATATTAACAACACAAGTGACCCGATACATTGTTAAAGTTAGCTGTAGCCTCTCCATGTATATTTTCATCAAACTATCTTGCTCCAATAACAGTGAATGCCCAAATTTGTGAATTATGAAGTCTTTAAAAATAAAAGTATTATTGGGGCTTACAAAAAAATTTGGTGTAGATTTCCTGGGCTTAGTACCTATACTTTTGGTGCAATGAATTGGAAAATTCTGTGCTATTCGACTGTGTCTGAATAGCGTCCCAATAGTACTGCCTGCGTTTTTCCTGTAAAATACATTATGGCCTGCACATTGTTGCACTACAGGGGGTTGTTGCTATTGAATTTGTATGTTAATGAGGTTTCAATAACACCATTTGACTTGCAACCTCTTTTTACATCTGCCAGTTGCAGGTCAGGTGTTGCATGCCTCTGAATAAATTGAAAGCCAGGAGCTAGCGAAGTTAATGCTTTAGTTGCTACCATACATGAAGCCACTGCTGGTTGGTGCTTTACATCTTTGAAGCAGTATTTCAGCAAAATCTTGTTCAAAAGGCTGTTGCCAGGTTACAGGAGGGATTCAAACCTTTCAATCTTTAAAACAACAACAGAAAACGCTGGAAAAACTCAGCAGGCCAGGCAACATCCGTGGAGAGAGAAACAGAGTTAACGTTTCAGGTCGAAGACCCTTCGTCAGAACTGAGAAAAAAGCAGGAAATGAAACAGATAAAAAAGCAAGGGGGAGGCTGGGGGGTGGAATAAAAGAACAAAAGGGGTGGTCTATGATAAGTAGAGACATTAAGAGATGCTCAAGGCAAGACGAGATGGTAATAGGACAGGTTAAGAAACAAAAGATGGCTCAGAAGGGTGCACAACCCGCCCCCAACCCGCCTCCGTGCCATCTTGCCAGGAGGTGGGTAGCCGTCCCGCGCCGGGTCCCGTCTCCTTGGAGGCGGGAAGGGATTACAGCCACTTAACTGCCTGTTAAGAGATAGTTAACAGGCAGATAAGAGGAATATCCCCATTTTGCCCACACATGTGCGGGCTTCCCAAAGGCTCCGAAACCCGCCAGGGTCACTGAGGCGAGTAGTGGGTCTGCGGGGGTCGGAGGGGTGCAAAAGTGCGCTGTGAAGGTAAGTGGTGGGTGCAAGTGTGGAGAGGTGTGTATGTGAGGTAAGTGGAAAGTGTTAGAAAAAGTTTACTTACCTTTGTTTCTTCCTGCAGGCTTCAATCGGTGGGTATGCGGAGAGTCTCGCACCTCCGCGGCAGAGATGACAGATGGCCGTTGCATTCTCCAATGCAACAACCATCTAATTTCTGCAAAAGAAAGAGGTTTGATGAGGTCTTGAATTCAAGAACACATCAAACTACAGAGAATGTCACTGTTTGACAGCTTCACAGAGCTGTCAAACGATGACAATTCATCTGTCAAAATTTTTTGACAGATGAAACGTCACACGTTGACGTTCTCTGTAACCGGCTTTCCCTTTAATTGGCCTGCTAAACCCCTTGGGTGGGCTTAACAAGGTCAATCAAGGGAAAATAGCGTGGGTTGGCCAGAAGTTGATGGAGGCGGGACTGAAATCCAACAAGTGGGAGTCCCGCCTTCAAAAGCTCCACATTGGCAAATTCCAGCCCATTGTGAAACAAAAATGATAAGGAAGTGAGACTGGATTGGAAGGGAATGGAAGACCAAGACAAAGGAAGAGTAGGAAGGTTGCTTTTTGGGATGCACATCTACTGTCACCGAGATAAGCTTTCTGTTGCCATTGCGATAGATCACAGCTTTAACAGGTACTGGGGCATTCATGAACCAATGCAGCTCTCCACTCTGATTCACCCTGTTTCCTGACTTGGGCACTGTACTGCTTCATTAGAAGCTTCATCAAACCTCTAGCGATTGAACTCAACTGATTAGCCAAGGCAATCCAGTATCCTATTTGCTTTGACATTGTTTAGGTATGGTAAGCAATGAGTCAAATAATATGCCTAAAACTCTTCAACATCTTCCCTTGTGGTAAGTTCTATCCCACTCAGGGAGTACACATGCCTTTTGTTTGTTTATATTAAATTCATTGGCCATTAATTAGTCCAGACACAAACCCTGTTGATCTCTCTTTGTAAAATGTTGGCTGCCTTCTGAATCACTATTCTACTTTCCTTTGGTGTCTGCAAATGTAATACTTTGCATTACGACCTGTGGTCCCAGGTCAATTACAAATAGCAGGAACATTGTGAACCTCTGTGACACCACAATATCTCACTTTCTCCTCCCATTGTGACCTACCTGTTCTTACAATTACCCTCTGCTTCCTTCCCTTTAGCCAATCACTAATCCATGTCCACAACTTCCGATTGATACCAACTGACATTAGTTTGTAAAGAAGTATTTGATTTGATACTTCATTAAAAGCCTTTTGGATGTAACATATCAAATCCCTTCTCCCATTACTTAAGATATCAATTCCGATTTTCCTGCTCCCACCGCATCCCCCCCCCTCCCCCCCCACCCCCCACCGCCACTTCACCTCTTCACCTCCTTCTGCCCCAGCACTAGACAGGAGCATGGCACACAAAGTGTGTGCCCTTACCCAGAACGAGGAGCGCTTGTATTTCCTGTGTGGGGCCATTAAGATGACCCGGGGAGAGCCTAGCCCTGGCAGAAGAGGCAGGAAATTTAAGCACATCTGCTGCATGTAGGAACTTTTGGCTGTTAATTGAGATTGTGATGAGCAGGCCCTGAATACCTTTAAAAATCCTAGGGGGCTCCTACAAAGCAGTTAGAAGACTTACCTTTCCCAGGCACACTGTAGACCCTCCATTCAGCAGGGGTTCAGTGGTTGCCTTCAAGAAATTTAAGTTGGAGACCAGAATGTCCCACCTACCTCATTAGCATTGCCGGTGTACCCCTCTCCCCATGGAAGCCTCAGAAATCAAAGGGCAATGTGTAAGGTGTGGAGACCTAGCAAAATGGGTCTCTGCCCCTTATTACTGACTTTTGCACCTGACAAAATTAATCTTCCCTGGAGGCAAGGTTCAGAAAAACCAGCCCTGACAGTTCTACCCCTTCTAAAGCCATGCTGATTGCCCTTTATTTGGTTATTTTCATACTGATACTTTTCCATTTTGTTTTTGATTCAATATTTTGTTTATTGTTGAATCAGGCTAATGGGTTTGTCGTTAACAAGTACGACTCTATCACTCTTTTTGAAATTTAAATTAAAAGTTAGTTAAAAAAAACTTTGCTTCAATATACAGTAACATGACCAGAAAAAAATGATTAATAGATTGGTCCATCAGAGAAGAGCAAAGACTTACACCGAATGAGAAGTAAGCAACAGTGTTACGCGTATCAGGGGAAATAACACAAAAACAACAGAGTTAGAGAGCAAGAAAGAGAAAATCGACTTAAAAAGAAACGAATATAAGGAAAAATAGCATTTAGCAGAAAATGAGAATGAGGAGTAATTCAGAGTCAGCCAGTAATCAACAGTCGAAGTGATAGAAACCAACTTTATATGTCATCAACTTTGGTATGCTCAGTATTTTAAGTTCTTTGATGAAAGAAAGTTTCACAGAAAGAAAGAACTGTGCATTTATATAGCAAATTATCACTGAAGGAATCTTTCAATTAATGATTTGTTTTACTATTGCATGTGCAGCTAAATGAGGAAATCCTGAAATTGCGGACAGTCATTCCCTGCTCCGCCACAGGCTGCGCTGTGGAACTCCCCATAGCCGGCAATAAGTGAAATCAGTTGAACTGATGAAAACTTAAGCCTTTCCGCTGTAATATCACTGTTAAACACCCTATAAAAAGTTAAGCCTTGTTGGAATAGATGTAACTGGGGTTTTAATGGTGTATTGACTGCTGAACAACCGCTCTGGCCCTGAAAAATACATTTTATATTTTATATTTTATATTTGTGGAATGTCAAATTTCTCCATTCTGATAGAAAATTACTAGGAGCCTGAATTTGCGATCAGAGGTTTCTGCGGGCAGATGCTTCTGATAATCAAATTTTCTACGCACTTACCTGGTGGTCCGGGAGATACGGAGGCTTGCGATCCTGGGCCTCTCCTGGTAGAAATGCGTAGAGGCCCACGTATATCGCATGTGGTTCGCAAACGCCCCTGAGATCACGTGGGCCAGCCCAACCAATGAAAGAAGGGAATACCCATTCATACTTATGCGAGTTCCGTACATACGGAACTGTCATAAGTATGAACAGGGATGACCTAAAAAATACACGAATGCATGAAATATTTTTTTTTAAATTACATATATAAAATTAATTAAAATGGCATTTAATTAAATATTTTAAACAAAAATTTTATTTTTTGAATTTTTTTTAAATATGTTTTAACGGGGCTAAAAATAAACTTACCTTATTGGACAGGGTTTTAATGTATAAGTGAGTGATTAAAATTTTATTTTTCTATTTTTTAAAACTCTTATGCTGGTAAAAGCAGGCCATACGCCTGCTTTTACCAGGTGTAAGAATTCCACAGCCTTTCAGTGGGCGGAAGTTGGGCAAATAGCGCAACTCTCCACCCACAGATGCCCTTTTCCTGGGGATGCGGAGGATCTGTCAAGAGGATTCTTGACAGATCGCAAGTGTAGGGTTTTAGCGCATGCGCTTGCATGCCTAAACCCGGCACTTGCGCGGCCCCTACGGATGCGTACACACATCGTACGCACCCGTAGGGGTCGTAAAATATGGCCCTAGATTTTTAAAATAATAAAAAATATTTTTAATTTTTTTTTTTAAGTTTGTTTATGATATTTCAGCTTCTACCTTAACCCCATGTGTATGTCCCAATCTTTATTTCGCTCTCTGTAAAAATCTTAAAAAGTGAATTGATAATCAGTGCTTTTTATTTCCTGGTTTTCTGTCTGTGAGAATTCTTCAATGTGATTGGCTGCTTAGTCAGCTTCATGACATCACTGCTGCTCTATGTTGGGGATCCCCTTTTGACAGCCCTACAATCAATTTATAGTTGAGAAAGCTAAAGTTTTCACCACAGAGATCGAAAGATCTTTGTGGGCAGCTTTCTTAGAGGTCAGCAGCGATCGCCGTCACTTCACCGCTGACCAGAAGTTCCGGGCCATTACTTTTTTTATTTTCAAAAAAAAGTTTCTTTGCCAGTTTCCTCTCCTGTTCTGAAGATGTTGATGCCTTGTTGGAGTACAGCTCAATAATACCAGGCACCATCCAATGCCTCATTCATGGGCCCATTACTCACATGTGAGCCTTACAATGATTATCTATGGGAATGTTACAGTTGAGTCTAATCCTGCCCTTACCTGACACCCAGACACACACATTTCCAGCAGGTTCTAGTTAAATGTTTCACTCCACAACTATTATTATGCTGCCTGCCTGCTCGTCTGACATCAAGCTGGGATGAGCCAGAACTTGCTGTAGCAAAACCAGAACCATTCTTTCAGCTCTTGCCAGGAACTCTGAACTCTTGGCCTCAAATCCAACCCTCTCAGCTGCTCACTCGGACAGAACCCCAGTATCCTGCTTGACCCTGAGCTGGGGTTCAAACCTCATATCTGATCCAACAAGACTGGTTATTTCCATCTCTATGAAATGAAAGGGATGAAGTCTTTAAAGGAGGTGAGGTGGGAAGAAGTGGAGTCCAGGTAGTTGTAGAAATCAGAGGGCTTGTAATCAGTGTCTGTAGCATTCCTAGAGACAGATTGCATTTATACAGTGCCTTATCATGTCTTGGGATATTTCAAAGAGCTTTGCATCCAATGAATAGTATATAAAGTAGTATTAAAGATCAACGAGAATTTCCTTGCAGCGTCATGTCAATTAATTTAATAAAAATGTATAGTATGATCTTGAAGGTAAAAATGATTCCTAACATTTCCTTTGGCACCTAAATATTTTCAAATTAACTGTACATTCGTAGTTTTAGGGACAAACTGACATATTACATTTGTTTTTGCCATGCACAGATTGAGAGTGATAGAAAGGTTCTGTTTTTCTTGCATTCTTTGTTGCTTTAACAATTCAGTGTCCACAGTCAGTTTTGTTACAATACCCGCTCCACTTGAGTTAAGGCAACATAAGCCAGTATTGTGACATTACAGTTTTCTAAAGGGAATATTGAGGAAGCCATGTATTACTCAAGGGCAGATAATATGCTTTGCTTTGATGCACATGTCAAGGGAAATTAAACAAGTGGATACCTCATGGGAAATGAAACAAGTGGATACCTCATGGGAAATGAAACAAGTGGAAGCAAATGTTTTAAGAAATGTGAATTTTTTATTGTTGGAGTCCAGGTATTTTTAATGCCCAAAGGGAAAAACAGATTTTAGAAATAAAATGATTGGAAATATTAAGAGAAAATAATTTTACACTGATGTTGATTTAAAAATAGATTAAATAGTGGCACAAAGACATTGTTGCATGAGTGGTTGAATTAATTGCCCGGATTTTGCAGTAAAAATAATGGTGAGACTATCAGTGCTCACCGTTATTAAAGATTAAATTGGACAGCAACTTCCACGATCGCACATGCGGAGTTAAACGTGGAAATCAGGAAGCTGCTGTCCAAGTTGCCCTGCTCCTCCAGAAACTTTGCTACCTAGGTATCTCGCCAAGTGACTTATCATTCAACACATGGAAGGGCATGAAGTTGTGGTACTTACATGATAGATACCCACCAAACATGCCAGAAAAGGTTAGGGCTTGTCCATTCTGGTGTAAGTACCCTTTACCAGTGTGGTAAGTATTAATTACTGCCAAACAACCTTTCTGCTACTGAAAATTAACTTTTACATGTGTGGAATCTCATTCCTTCAGATTTTAATTATTGTTGGAGATTTAAAAAAATAAAAACATTTAAATAATTGTTTTAACTTTCTTTCTGTCTCTTTCATCTCTCTCCCTTAATCCCATCATTCTTTCCCTCTCTTTATTTAGCTTTCTGTACATGATTTGACATTGAATTAACTATTCTAACTTACACTCCCTTGTTCAGACTCTGCACGCCGCATTAAGAATTCTTTAATCTGATTGGTTAAGGAGTTACACAGTTCACACAGGTCCCAGATCCTCTGTAGAGGACACCGCGCTGAAATTGATTTCTAATCACCACAAGTTCCAGTGCAAAAGCCCATAGAAAGTCTGTGAGCAAGTGTAAGTGTAATGAACAGCTGGCGGCGTTCGCTCACCGCTGACTGCAAAATCCAGGCCATTGTCTTTCCTTTTACAATTCCACGCACAGTAAATTCCCAGTCCTAGCCAGTCACATTGGAGAAGAGTCTACAGAACATGAAGCCTTTTGCTGGCAACTTCAAAAATGAACCATTTCCATTCTCAAAAACTCCCAAATACCTAATTTAAAGATTATATACAGCCTTCATGAAAATATATATGGAAAACAGCCTGTCAAACACACAATGCAATGCCCTAAAATATAATAAAATGTATCCCTGTGCAACTTGTATATGATGCCAAGGTTTAAACATTAATGCACTGCTTTTCTTCTCTCATCCAAACATAAACGCTTTGCCAAACTATTTTTTCGTGAAGGTCATGCGCCCTTTCGGAGCAGTATTGGCATAGTCGGAGAATAGATTGTGATGAAAGCAGAGTTTTCATCCTTTTACAAATATAGGCATTTCCGTCTTTATTACAGTATTTTAAAATAAGGGGAATTAAAATGAAAACTTTCTTCCTTTATGCTAATTTCAAAATGGAGGTCAGGAGACCTAGGCCTAGATTTTCTGCTTGAGTTACGCTAGCACCCCATTCTCTCCCATTGAGCGGGTTTGGATGGAATGTCTTCATAAGACACTCTGCTGGCTCCCCACTCTCTCCCGAGCTTTTCTGCCAGAAGCGACCAGGACATAAAGTATGCCCATAAATTTATGGGTGGGGCATATTGTAATGCTACACTTATTATGGAAATACAACATTCCAAGTATTTACAATCATTTGCATCATAGCAACATTGGGTGCAAGGAACACCGATGTGTTTCTGACATCCAGTGTTGCAATGGCAGCAGAGCTCCAAGTGATCCAATGCACATTTTTTTTTAAACTTCAGTTTGTAGCCAGCCCTAAGGCTGCTGGCTACATTGGACTGCAGCAGGCAATCGAGGTATTCACCAGTGGCTCCCAGGTAGTCTCCCCACCTGAAATATGCAAACCACCCTGACCCCAGAAAATAATCTGTGGTCAAGCGTGTGATAGCCAGGACTCTCGCCATGAACAAGACTGTGCCAGGATTTCGCAAAAATCTTGGCTGAAACATCTACGAGATGAGGTCACGCTGACCACTGTGGAATTTACTCAGGATTCAGAGGCTTTGTTCTAGTTGCTAATTAAATTATAGCCTATAAGCCTTGATTTGGTGACATGGTGCTTTCCATCAATTGAAGGAGTCAGCAGAATGTGGTGGACATCACACATGATCTCTAGTGATCAATACTGTAACTGTTAATTCTGTTTATGTTATTCCAATCACACATCCACAGCCTCATGTTTTGGTTCATAGGAGATTCATCCTACTTATGAAAACCATCGTTTCACACTAAATAATGTTACAAAAATTGGCCGTGTGGTTGATAGTGAGGAAGAAAGCTGTAGATTGCAGGAAGATATTAATGGACTGGTTAGGTGGACAGAAAAGTGGCAAATGGAATTCAATCTGGAGAAGTGTGAGGAAATGCATTTGGGGAGCGCTAACAAGGCAAGGGAATACACAATAAATGGTAGGATACTAAGAGGTGTAGAGAAACAGAGTGACCTTGGAATGCATGTTCTTAGATCCCTGAAGGTAGCAGGACAAGTAGATAAGGAGGTTAAGAAGGCATACAGGATACTTTCATTATTAGCCGAGGCATAGAATATAAGAGCAGGGAGGTTATGCTTGAACAGTATAAAACGCTAGCTAGGCCACAGCTAGAGTACTGCGTACAGTTCTGGTCACCACATTACAGGAAAGATGTGATTGCACTAGAGAGGATGCAGAGGAGGATTACGAGGATTGCCAGGACTGGAGAATTTTAGCTATGAGGAAAGATTGGATAGGCTGGGGTTGTTTTCTTTGAAACAAAGGAAGCTGAGGGGAGGCTTAATTGAGGTGTATAAAATTATGAGGGGCCTAGATAGAGTGGATAAGAAGGACCTATTTCCCTTAGCAGTGCAGTCAATAACCAGGGGGCATAGATTTAAAGTAATTGGTTGAAGGATTAAAGGGGAGTTGAGGCAAATTTTTTTCACCCAGAGGGTGGTGGGGGTCTGGAACTCACTGCGTGAAAGGGTGGGAGAGGCAGAAACCCTCATCACATTTAAAAAGCACTTGGATATGCATTTGAAGTGCCGTAACCTACAGGGCTATGGACCAAGAGTTGGAAAGTGGGATTAGGCTGAATAACTCTTTTTTGGCCTGCACGGACACAATGAGCCGAATGGCCTCCTTCTGTGCCATAAATGTCTATGATTCTAACATGAGAAAAAAGTATTGAAAGAAAGCCAAGGTCAACTGTTTGCCTTCTTAGTCAGACAATGGTGTCTGTTACATGGAAAACTAAGAGGGGAAGGGGGGAAATGACAAAATGGGAGGAAAACATATTTAAAAAAAACAACTTTGCATTTATCACAGCTTCAGGACATTGCAAGGAGCTTTGCAACCAATGAACTACTTTTGAAGTGTTTTCACTGTTGTGATGTAAACAATGGCAGCAGCCAATTTTTGTGCACACCAAGATCCCACAAACAGCAAATGAAATAAATGTCCAATGAATCTGCTTTTGGTGGTACTAGTTGCAGGAGGAATGTTGGCTGAGACTACTCCTTGTTCTTCTTCAAATAGTGCCATGGGATCTTTTATATACATCTGAACCACCGGAGCAGGCAGATGGGCCAAAGTTTAACTTGCCATCCCAAGGACGCCACCTCCAACAATGCAGTTCTGCACTGATGTGTCATCTTAGATTATGTGCTTAAATCCTAGATTGGGACTTGAATCCAGCACTCTCTGACTCAGAGGAGAAAATGTTACCAACAGAGTCAAGCTAACACAAAATATGCAGTGCAAAACTATCATTACAATTGTAGAAATAAATACAGAAAATGCCGGAAATACTCAGCAGGTCAGGTAGCATCTGTGGAGAGAGAAACAGAGTTAGTGTTTCAGGTCGATGACCTTTCGTCAGAACTGCTGAATTGTTTTTTATTCAGTTATAAATGATATATGAAGATTTTACATCACACTTAATTATTATTATTGTTTCACTCTTGTATTTATTGAGTACACCTTTGGTACATTTTTCATTAACTTAAAATGTCCTAGAAAATGATGATGAACCAGTGATTTCTTGCTTTTAAATATTTATATAAGACTGCAAATTAATTTAGCTATGATATATTAAATATTCACCAATAGCCTTTCACTATCTTGTGAGTGTAGAAAGACTCCTGCACAGTATTATATAACATGTCAACTGTTATTTGGCAATGCATTGTTCTTAGGCAGTGCTTGATTATTGTACTTGTTCTTGTAATGTAGAAGTTGTAGTATTTCTGTGTCAGCGCGTAAAGGACAGTTGACGTGTTGAAGGTGACTACAACAAAGATTTGCTGAAAACAATAAATGCAATATTCAATATATTACATTGTAAAACTATTGAGATGTGGCAACTGTTTAGTTTTGTAAGCTATTTTGTTGGTGCACACTAATGTTAAGTGCTGCATTCTTATTAACAACTTCATAGTAAAGGGAAAGTATATTCAGATAGTATGTGAGATCATTCTGCGCTTCTTTAAGGATGTTTCAGTGCTAAAGGTGGACATGACAAAAAATAAGCATTTTTGTCTAGTTTTGATTCCAGCCACAGTATGTAAGCAGTTTAAAAAAAATAAACTGGGGCACTACAGTGATGCAGGTAAATCTGAGAGCTCTCTCTTCCTGATCAGCAGCCTCGATGGTGATGTAATGTGGACTCCTTGTGAAGAGGGCATCTGTCACCTGCTTGATGGCCATATGGACAGCAAACTAACTGATGCTGCTGATAAAACCTGTTGTAGCCTGGAACGAGCCCGATGCAGAGACATTGAGGGCCACGGTTACCTTCACAACCACAGGCAGTGCTGTGTGTGCTTTGGGGGAAAAATTGGGTATCGCCCATTTGGGGCGCTAATATCGGCCGGGTGCAAAGTTTAGCACCCAGCGCTAATTATCGCCTCTGACTGCAAAATTTGCCTCTATCACCCCTGGAGGTGATTTGAGCGCTAAATCAAGCGCTACACACTTCTCTTAAGGCGCTAACGTCAGGGAGCGAGGCGCTACCTCAGAACGCTACTGAAGCTCAGGCGATGTCAGTTACCATGGAAGCCAGACAGACTGGCGTCGTCCAGTTCTTAAAGGGGAGGGGCCATCTTGCTGGCCAGCCACACCCTGCTCATTGCAGCCTTGAATCTCGACCTGGAGAGACGTCTGTTGCAACCTTGTGTTGGAAGCACTAATGGAGAGGCCCAGGGAAAGAGATTGGCGCTTCAGCGACCAGACATTGGTGGCTCTGTTTGGCGCTGTCAAACGGCGATGGGCAGTGCTGTTCCCAGAGAGTGGCAAGAGGCCATTGCCCCGAGAGTTCTGAGGGAGGTTGCTCAGCACATCTCCTCAAGGAGCCTGGTGCCAAGGACCCACACTCAATGTCGTAAGAAGTTCAATGACCTCACTAGGGTGGTCAGGGTGAGTACCTGCTTTTCAATACCTCTACATCCCTCCATCTCAACTTCACTCTATACCCAGATGGTTTAAAAACCCAAATGCCCAACACTCATCCAACAACTATGGCCATCTCATGAAACTCACATGCACATCCCACACCTTGCACACATTAACAGCTATTCAACTATGGTAGGCACATCTGCCAAACACAGTATTTACAGGCTATAAATACTGTTGCTTCAGCAAGCTTCCTGAGTGTTCGCGCCATGTTTGTCTTGCCTTGCCTTGTCTCGGTTGAGTTGGCATATGCAGTCTAGCTGTACTCTGCCAACTTTGTAAGGGGTGAGGTCACTGGGCGAGCGCAAGAGTTAAATTACTAATTCAAATTCTTCGGTTGCTTGCTATTAGTTTTTCGTTATCTAACTGGTTCCAGTCAACGAGTGTTCGTGGGGAAAAGTGCTAGATAAATGCAAGTCTTTCTTTCTTTGATAATTTGATACATCAAGTAGAGCCCAGAGTCCCTCCTCCCATCAAACGTTTCCAACTCTAGGGTTTTCAGAGTTGCAGTAACGCTACTGGTCTGTATGTAGTCGTTCATACAGAATCGAGCAGCTTTCCTCTGGATAGCCTCAAGCTTCTGGATGTCTCCCTTGTGGTACTGGTCCCATGCAGGGCTAATATACTCCAGAATTGGTCTAACTAGTGTTGTGTAGGCTTGCTTTTTCACTTTCCTTGGGGTTGACCAGAGGTGACGTTTCAGGAAGCCCAGTACCTGACTGGCTTTGGACATTACTCTCGTGAGTTATGCATCCCATCTTAGTTTGTTGTCTATTTCCACCCCCAGGTATGTATATGAGGATATTTCCTGCAGGGGTTGGACAAAAAGGTGTAATTCATATCAGGTGGTTGTGTCTTCTTGGAGATCTTCATGTCAACACATTTGGTTGGATTGTTTTTTTTGGGCAGGCTAAAGAACGAGTGAATGAAACGCTCCAAGGCACCAATTTTCAAAAGGGTTCTTAATTCAAGTGCAGGACCCTATTTACATATTTTAATGAAGCCAGCGTTCATTTCAGACGGCCGCCAGGGACACGGAATGTGCGCCTTAAGCAATATGGCGTCAGCCACTTATTGTTCACTCTTCCGCCGCAGGGCATTCCACTACAAAACTGTTACGTGGAAGTGGTACGCTCAATAATTCAGAAAAACGCAAAGGAATTTCTTTCCCGATGGTTCCAACTGACAACAATTCGCCAAGCAGGATTGGGAATTATCTTATCATTGCACTTTTCAATATGATTGGTGTTTCTCTCTGTAGTCAGCTGCCTGGGTTTGAACCTCCTATCTGTCATTAGGGGATCTTTTATTTTTATTTAAGTGTAATCTAAATATATAACTTGGGTTGTACATTTTTTATTTATTAAGTTCGAAAATACGATAAGTGTGTAACCTAATTTAAAAGTATTATTTAACAATAAACTCCCCTAATGGCAGAGGGCGCTCTAACCCAGGTAGCCCCAAATAGTTGGGGTGGGGGGGGGATTTCATATCACTAACCACAATATTAAGGCAATCTGTGTTCCACTGGGGAATAAATTGGTTCATGTCTGTTTTTGGGTGTGAGGTATAATATTAACCAGAGGATTTTGGCCACAAGACATCTGTTACCACAGGTTTGCTCAAAAATGGACACTTTCTTTATTCCTTCCATGTCCTCATAAATAGCCAGGATGATACTCAAGAAAGAGGAAAAACTAGCGATCAAAACCAATAGCTATGCAAAACATGAGCTATTTTTCTTTCCGCTGAAGCTTTATCTAGAAGAGCAAATCTAAGCATCTCACCAAAGGTGATTTTGTTTCATTTCTTTTGAGGGATTCAGTCTTCTGTAAGGGCCCCAGGCATTCAATCAAAATCTACTGACTGCCTATAAAATGCCAGCCACAATACAACAGAAGAGGGAGAAAGAAAGTGAATAAAACAGTTTTACAGGCCCTATTATAGATCTACCTTTCAAAAGCACCACACTAGCCACCTCAGTATACTATTATCCAAAACACTAGAGATTTTTCATGTAAGACTATACATATCTTTTCTACACAGCAACTCTGCAAATCATTATGTCAAGCACATATTTCCAGTCCAATATATGTCGGCATCAACATGGCTTTATTCAGAATGAAGGTCAAAGTCCCCTGCTGGCAAAGGTAGAGCAACAGTCAGCCTCCCAGTATAGTTGTACAAGATGCACAACAAGTTGATTTTACATTTTCATATCACTATTACTATTATTAGCTGTGCCAGTGCATGCTTCGTTTTTGAGCCTTCAGCTCAATCTTGCGCATAGGATACTCAGGTATTGGTGGATGTCTGGAGCCTATAATGATTTCTTGTTCTGTCCACTTGATGTAGGAGCATCCACATTCTCAAAAGATAAAGACCTGGAGTTTCCTCCACATTTGCGGCCAGATACAACCGTAATCTGGGCGCAAACCATTTACGTGATTTAAAAGATCACGGAATTTTGGGCATAAGTAAGTTATGCGCGTAACTACAGTATGCCCAAGTCTCCTCGATATTTTACATATGTCCATCAAACCCTCCTTCCAAATGAATCTCCGCCCACAAAACTGCCCACGCCCCAACTCTCAAATGTGAGCACCTTCCAATTGCGCTTGTTCGGGGTGGGAGGGGGCAGTTTCTCAACATTGTGACAAGATTTACAAGTGCAGCAAGAAAGAAAGTTTTTTATAATTGCCATTTTTTGAGTGTTTTACAAAAATATATCCTCAATGAGGCCTGCTCTGTATTTTCTGTTTCATTTAATGAATTGCTATGGCATAAATATAAGTCTCATTAAAAATTGAAAAGCTTCCCCGATTGCAGGTTCTTAAACATGCATGAATGATGCTTGAAACTTAAATTTTAAGACTCAAAGAAGAAATATACTGGTGAGGGTTCGGCATTTCCCGATTGTTTACACTGATTTCCGCTAATTTATGTCCATTTACGCCCATTCGGGCATATTCTAATAAGATTGAGAGGCTACGTGGGCATAATTTGACATCAGCATAGACTCAGACACAAATTTAGGTGTAACGTCCGAGATGTGCCCATGGAGGAAACTCCAGGCCAAAGCCTATTTCTAAACTATACAGTAGTAGTGACTAGACTACATATTGCATGGCTCAGTGCTTAAATCCATATGTGTATGCAGCAAAGCAAGAATAAGCAATCTCTGTGAGTGAGTTAAAACAAATATTTAAGGAGGTTAATAACATTTTATTAGGGTACAATCTGAGTACAGAATAAGCACTAAGGCAAACTAAACTGCACATCCTCAAAACAAACTTACATTTTTTTAAATGCATGAACTTGCATTTATATAGCACCATGTCACATCCTCAGGCCATCCCAAAGCACTTTACAACCAATGGATTATTTATGAATTGCAGTCAGAGTTCTTATGTAAGAAAATGAGGCAGAGAATTTTGCACAAAGCAACCTTTCACAAACAGTAAGTGAACGAATGACTAACTCATTTGTTTTTTGTCGATCTTGAAGGAGGGACGTTGGTCAAGACACCAGGTGAGCTCGCTGCTCATCTTTGAACACTGCCATGGGATCTTTTTCTCCAACTCAGAAGGACAAACTCAACTTGGCTCAGCATCTCATCTGGGAGACGGCATCTATTACAGTGCAGTATTGCCTCAGTTTTGCACTGAAGTATCCATCGAGATTATGTGCTCAAGTCTGCAGTGGGACTTGAACCCACAACCTCGAAACTCAGAGGCAAGAGTGCGAACTGAGCCACGGTGACACTTGACCATTAATAGTTATAGAAATGTATCAGAATGGTTTGTAGTGAATTTGGGCAGTTTGTACTAATTAAAATCGCAGTCTGACTTTCATATTTTTATTCAGCTCTGGCTCTAGTATGATACATGTTGGAATGTTCATTGTACCCATTTTAATTTTATGCAAAGAGTGAGCCCACCAGATGGAACATTTAACAGATGTGGTTACCTCCTGTGCTCAAATTTCCTGCTAATATTCATTGTCAGGGCTCAAACATGAATAAGTTGGACTAGGTACCAGAAGGCATTTGGCATACATAGAACTGCATGCCAGCAAGAAGTCATAAGAAGAAAGGAGGAAAGTGGTGGCTGACATCACATATTGCTGCAGTTATATAAGGTATTGGTGAGACCGCACCTGGAATACTGCATACAGTTTTGGTGTCCATACTTAAGAAAAGACATACTTGCTCTCGAGGCAGTACAAAGAAGGTTCACTCGGTTAATCCCCGGGATGAGGGGGTGGACATACGAGGAGAGGTTGAGTAGATTGGGACTCTACTCATTGGAGTTCAGAAGAATGAGAGGCGATCTTATTGAAACATATAAGATTGTGAAGGGGCTTGATCGGGTGGATGCAGTAAGGATGTTCCCAAGGATGGGTGAAACTAGAACTAGGGGGCATAATCTTAGAATAAGGGGCTGCTCTTTCAAAACTGAGATGAGGAGAAACTTCTTCACTCAGAGGGTAGTAGGTCTGTGGAATTTGCTGCCCCAGGAAGCTGTGGAAGCTACATCATTAAATAAATTTAAAACAGAAATAGACAGTTTCCTAGAAGTAAAGGGAATTAGGGGTTACGGGGAGCGGGCAGGAAATTGGACATGAGGCTGAGTTCGGATCGGTCGAGGCCCTGTGGGTGGCGTAGCGGGCCCAGGGGCTGAGTGGCCGGGTCCTGCTCCTACTTCTTGTGTTCTTTAGATTTGAGGTGAGGATCAGATCAGCCATGATCTTATTGAATGGCGGAGCAGGCTCGAAGGGCCGATTGGCCTACTCCTGCTCCTATTTCTTATGTTCTTATAACTCCCAAAATTGTACTGGAGTAAATCTGGCTTTTAATAGGACCAGAATGCAGAAAATAAGATGTGAGAAGTTAACAAACTGGGAACATTGGTTAAACTGGGAGTACATATTTGGGGATACTGAAGTATGATGGTTGGTTATTAATTGGGATCACAGAGCTATCACAATGGGCCAGATTTTGCTGTAGCAGGGCATCTAATGGCATTTACCATTAGTTAGATTTGCCCTTGCATGGTTAGGTTTTTAAAGTTTTTGCGTGGCAAGTTGCTGAAAGTGCGAGGTAATAATGGCACAGTGAGGGAAACAGGGCATCTGGGGCCTGAGTGAACAGGGCAAGCAACTGTGTATCTCCTTAGCCAATCCGATTGAAGGATTGAGAAATTAACAGCACCAGGACTGAGAAGGAAGTGTAAATTAGAGTGGATGAATTCAATGTCAAATCAGGTACAGAAAGGGAAATAGAGAGGGAAAGAAAGATTGGATTAACAGAGAGAGAGAAAAAGAGACAGAAAGGTTAAAAAAAACCTGAAAGAGTCTCCACACATGTCATCATTAATTTTCAGTGCCAGAGAGTTTATCACGTCATTAAAATGGGTGCTTAGATTTGAAATGACAAGACTTAACTTTCTGTGACGAGTTTAGTTCATATCTACCGCTCAAATACAGCAACTTCACGCCATTCAATGCATTTCAATAGTGAGCTAGACAGCGAGATGCCATTTTTGTGAAGATAATGGCGGAGCAGCACAACTCAGACAGCAACTGTTGGACTTTTGAGTTTAACCGTGCATCTGCCACTCGCCTGAAGTTGCTGTACCATTTGCGCATATATAACGGTGAGTGCCATTAGCCTCACCACTATTTTCACAGGAAAATCTGGACCAATGCTATCATGGGCATTTCTAACCTCTCATTATTCTCCAAAGTCCTTGAATGTGACATTGCCTCCCAACTCTGTATTTACCTCCCCCACAATTCCCTGTTGGAATCCTTTTAGTCTGATTTTTACCCTGCCATAGCATTGAAAAACATCTTGTTCACAGTCACCAACTAATAACTTTGCGATTTATAGCCGACAGAACAGGGGAATCATTTTCCTTTTTTAAAGAACAATTTATTCTAGGGAATTGTGAAACAATTATTTGCTGTGGATTTCAGACTTTAAGGCTTGGGTTTTCCTTACAGTATGGGTAAAATAGCAGGATGGGATTTCCACTCGCCCATGTAACGGTATTTTCCTTGGGAGGGAACCTCATTTAATTTGCAGGAGGGGATTTCTGCAAGGTTCCTGCTCTTAACTAAAGCTTCACCACCTCGAGGGAGGGAAATTGGAGCAGACTGCTGCAGTTAAAAGGCTGCTGCTGAAATGGCAGAAGCACAGCTGGTCACTCAGAAGGGTTAGAGAGAGAGAGAAGAGAGAGAGAGAGAGAGAAAACTTGAGCTGCACGTACGCATTGAAAAGCAATGGCAGAAGGAGAACACTATCTGTGAGGTCTGCAATGACAAAGGCTCCAATATTCTCAGAGGCTGAGGTGGGAATAATGTCCGTAGAAGTAAGGACCGGAAAACAAAGGCTCTTTGGAACCCAGGGAGCTATGCCTCTGAAAAGGGATGTGCACGCAGTCTGGAAGGAGGTGGCACTGGCAATCAGTGCAACCTCTACAGAAAGAAAGAGCTTGCATTTATATAGCCCTTAAACAGTTACTCATTGTTATTAATGTCCTCACCACGTCAGCCAAGGTGAGTGAAGGAACACATGTTCATGCAGATGCTGAGATACTGCTGGAAGCATTACTCACCTCCACGTAATCCAGGACCACATAATGTAAAAGAAGAAATGGATGAGACCCTGAGTAGTCACAAGATCCCACCACCCCCCTCATGTGTACACCTGCTCTCCTACCATTCCACTATCCTGTATTACATTTCCTGCAATGGTTGACTGAGAAAAGAAGAGACTGCTGATATTACCTGCACCTGATAATGTTCACAAGACAGTGGCCCTGAATGTGCAGTCGGAGTCTTCCATAGAAACATAGAAACATAGAAGATAGGAGCAGGAGTAGGCCATTCGGCCCCTCTAGCCTGCTCCGCCATTCAATGCGATCATGGCTGATCATCCAAATTCAGAACCCTGTCCCTGCTTTCTCCCCATATCCCTTGATCCCTTTAGCCTTAAGAAATATATCCAACTCCTTCTTGAATATATTTAATGAATTGGCCTCAACTGCCTTCTGTGGTAGAGAATTCCACAGGTTCACCACTCTCTGGGTGAAGAAATTCCTCCTCATTTCTGTCCTAAATGGCTTACCCCTTATCCTTAGACTGTGACCCCTGGTTCTGGACTCCCCGACCATTGGGAACATCCTTCCTGCATCTAGTCTGTCCAGTCCTTTCAGAATTTTATAAGTTTCAATGAGATCCCCTCTCATTCTTCTAAACTCCAGCAAGTATAAGCCCAATCGACCCAATCTCTCCTCATACGTCATTCCTGCCATCCCAGGTATCAGCCTGGTGAATCTTCGCTGAACTCCTTCCATGGCAAGAACCTCCTTCCTCAGATAAGGCGACCAAAACTGCACACAATACTCAAGATGTGGTCTCACCAAGGCCCTGTACAACTACAGCAAGACATCCTTGTTCCTGTACTCAAACCCTCTCGCTACGAAGGCCAACATACCATTTGCCTTCTTAACCGCCTGCTGCACCTGCATGCTTACCATCAGCGACTGGTGCACAAGGACACCCAGGTCTCGTTGCACTTCCCCTTCTCCCAATCTATTGCCATTCAGATAATAATCTGCCTTCCTGTTTTTGACACCAAAGTGGATAACCTCGCATTTATGCATGTTATATTGCATCTGCCATGCTTCTGCTCAGTCACCCAACCTGTCCAAATCATCCTGGAGGTTCTCGGCATCCTCCTCACAGCACACACGCCCACCCAGCTTTGTGTCATCTGCAAACTTGGAGATATTACATCTAGTTCCCTTGTCTAGATCATTAATATATATTGTGAATAGCTGGGGTCCAAGGACCGATCCCTGCGGTACCCCACTAGTCACTGTCTGCTACTCGGAAAAAGACCCGTTTATTCCAACTCTTTGCTTTCTGTCTGCCAACCAGTTCTCTATCCAAGTCAATGCCTTGCCCCCAATCCCATGTGCCTTAACTTTACATGCTAATCTCTTATGCGGGACCTTATCGAAAGCCTTTTGAAAGTCCAAATACACCACATCCACTGGTTCTCCCTTATCTATTTTACCAGTTACATCCTCAAAAAATTCCAGTAGATTAGTCAAGCACGATTTACCACGGGGAAATGCCTCCGATCCGCAAATAAAATGCCCACGTACTTGGTGGTCCGGGAGGTATAGAGACTTGTGTTCCTGGGCCTCTCCGGTTACCCACGGGTAGAGGCCTACGTATCCCAGGGATGCACGCGGTTTGCAAGCGCCGTGGGATCATGTGGGCCGGCCCAACCAATGAAAGAAGTGGATCCCCATTCATGGTTATGGGGATTTCATATGTACCCCAAAAAATACATGTACGCATCAAATAAATAAAAAAAAAGAGATATTTAAAAATAATTAAAATGTCACTTAATTAAATATTTTTTTTTTAAATTTAATTTTTTGAAAAATTAATTTAAATGTTTTAAAGGGGCTAAAAATAACCTTACTTTATTGCACAGGTTTTTTAAATGTTTAAATGATTGAAAAAAATTATTGTAATGTTTTTTTAAACTCTTAGGGGGAGAAATTCAGTATCGCCCCATTTGGGGCGCAATTATCGGCCGGGCGCAAAGATTAGCGCCTGGCGCTAATTATTGCCACCGACTGCAAACTTGACTTTTATCGCCCCTGGAGGTGATTGGAGCGCTAAATCAGGCGCTTCACACCTGTCTTAAGGCGCAAAGGCCGAGGAGCGAGGCGCTACCTCAGAGCGCTGGCGAAGCTCATGTGATGTCAGTCAGCAATGGAACACACACACAATGGCACCGGCCAGTTCTTAAAGGGGATGGTTGATCTTGCTTTCCATCCACATCCTGCTCATTGCAGCCTTGAATCCCAGCCTGGAGAGACCTGCACATCAAATCTGCAGGAAAGAACAATGGAGAGTACCAGGGAAAGAGCTCAGAGTGCAGCCCCCACAGTCTCTTCTAAATCGATACAAGGAATGGCAAATCAAAATGAACCTGCAAAGTGCTGCTCAGTACCCAAAACTCCTTCACACAGCGTTGAATCTCTCCAGAAGTAGCTCTCTCTCTCTCTCAGAATGCGTGGTTCAAAAATGGCACCAACAATAAAAGGCAGGAAGCGGTCGCCTTTAAATAGCGCTCCCCCAGTCCCTTCATGACTGCAAAACGCTCCCCTCAACCTGTCGTTGCTAGCATCAGGCGGTAAGGCAGGGGGCGCCACTCAATATCTGCTGCGGGACGATACCGGGGCGTTGCGCACTCGACTGACATCACGATCTGCCGGCGCAGGAGATCGTGGCGGTAGTGTTTAGCGCCGCCGCAAAATGTCTAGTTAATTTCGCGAGCGGCGCAAACATCGCCGCGCCTGGGCGCTAGATGCTTTGCGCCCCATTAGCGCCCTCTTAAGGCGCTAATGGGAGGCACAACCAACTGAATTTTTCCCCCTTAGGCTGGTAAAAGAAGGCCTTACACCTGCTTTTACCAGGCATAAGAATTTCACGGGCATTCGCTAGGCAGTAGTTGGGCAAATAGCCCAACTCTCCACCCGCGAATGTCCATTTCCTAGGGATGCGGAGGATCTGTCAAGAAGATTCTTGACAGATTGCAAGTTCCGGATTTTCACACATGCACTTTGCGCGCGAAAACCCGGAACTTGAGTGGCCCTTATGGGTGTGTTTGCATCTCATACGCGCCCGTAGGGGGCCGCAAATTACGGGCCAGTGTCTGCAGAATGAAAAAGACATTGTGAATTATTCTATAGCATGTCCAAATCTTTGTGTTCTTTACAAAGGAAAAACGTGTATAGCCAGAGGCAAGAGACTGCCAACGGTGAAGGAATGGCTAACACCAGGTCCCTCAATAGACATAAAGCGGAAACTCTGCAACTCCTGGGCAGGCACAGCAGAAGTTGGAGGAGAGCTGCTAGGTTTAGGTTGGTAATGGGATGGAGCACTTACACAAGTGTGAGATTTTGCTGTCTACAGACATTCTGATGACATAAAAGTATTGCTTAGTAACATCTTCTGATTTACAAGTCAGAGAGCATCTTACTAAAATGAATGTCCTTTGTGTCCCTCACAGTTGCTGAACATTTACAGAAATAAACATCAAACAAGAAGTCTGACACCATCAGAGGGACCCACCCTCCACCTGACTCACCTCCTCTGTTACGGTGCCTTTGTTACATAAGTACCAGCCCAGATACACCCACTCAGGATGAGGGCATTACAGAGACGGTGGGTATTTCACTGGGTGGATCAGTGAGCAGGAGGAGGAGGGAGAGGTTGTTGAAGAAATAGCAATCTCTCTCAGGAAGGGGCCCTCCCTCAGCCGAGCAGCCCAAGGACCAAGATAGCAATTTGTCATCTTTGTATATCTTTTTCCCTGTTGTCCCTCTTATATGATGATTAGTTTCCCAGAGAGGATATAAGAGGTATATAAGAGGAGTGGTGGGTTTCCCACCCAATCGCGTTGGGAACAAGAAGCCCACCCATTTTCTGGGCGTAATTTCCAGTGGGCCTGCAGAGGGCTATTTAAAGCAGAAATACAACTCTTAAACGGTGATGGCATTCCCTTCTGGCAGCTTTCTCTGTGAAATAGCTGTAAGAACGTTTTCTGCAGAAATGAGTCAGAAGCAAGCACTCTGGTTCTCTGAGGCCTCTGAGGTGAGGGTGAGGAAGGATGTATACTTTCCCACAAGTGGTAGGAAGATTGCAAAGAATGACATACACCAGGCCTGGAGCAAGATGGTAGAGACTGTCAGCTCCAGGAGCATCAGGACCTGGGTTCAATGAGTGAAACATTTCAAAGACCTGACTAGAGCAGCAAGGGTGAGTACGTCTCTTCATTTCCCATCTCTCTCAATAACACCTTTTACCCCTCCCCCAGAAATCTGAACAACTACCTCCCCTGCATCACATCATTCACCACCTATCACATGGGTGTAGGCTTCGCAAAATTCCCCAGAAACTTGTATAGAACCCTAAAGGGGGTGAGTTTTGGATCTTAACACGAATTTGGAATGATGGGACCGAAATGAAGAAATTTGAGGTCAAAACCTCAGTTTTGGACATTTTTAAGGATCAGGGAAGAAAAACCCTGAGGAAAATGACTTTGGATAATACTATACCTTTAAAAGGGCCATTGGGAAAACCTGCAGTCACAGAAACAAGACAGGCTGCGGGGAAAGGGTGTGGTGAGGCAGTGGACAGCCTTTGGGTATTGGGACCAAGCCATGCTGTCTGGGAGATGTTTGCACTGCAATCCAACCAAGGCGGAAGAGCCTCACCCAAAACCTCACAAACACATCCAAAAAAATGAATAAACCAAGACCCTTTTGAAATCCCCAGGTCCAAACAGAATGCTGGAAGTCTGAAAACAATTCCTAACAATAAAACTTCCAGCACACAGCTTCACAACCCATCATCCCATCAAAAACCAATTAGCCAAGTATCTACAGGAACAGACTTAACGAGCCCACCAAAAACCTAAGACAAAAGGAGCAAGATTTGGCGCGTAGATAAAGGCCCTGTCTAAATGGGAGACATCGGAAGCCATCAGGACAAGTTAACATAAAGTTAAAGTCATCAGACTTAATGAGCCCACCAAAACCTAAGACCATAGAATAAACAGGCCTCAACTGAAACCTAAATCACTTCAACACGAAACCGATTTAGTAAAGCGGTTTTGGCGGGAAAAACACAATAGACCTGAAACAGTATAATTGAGGGCCTAATCCCCCAAGAAAGTTAAGTTACTGGCAGTTCAACACACAGCCACACGACACAAGCAGGAGGAGAGACAAGCAGCCAGGCCACGAGGCAGGCAGAGCCGAGGCGAGATCGGAGGCAGGGACAGACAAGGCCAGGCAAGGGCTAGAACTGAGACCACGAGCTGGGAGCGAGTCGGCATCGCTCAACATACGGTCCAGCTCTAGCAGACACTAGCAAAGGTCACTGGAAGCTGGGAGCGAGTCGGCATCGTTCAACACACGGTCCAGCTCCAGGAGGTGCCGCCCCGACAGGCCTCCAACGAGATAAACCAACAACAAGAGCCGCCAAGGGCTCCACAGGATAAACCGACACTTGAAAATACCGTGAAAACCAAGGCCCCGCGCAGCAACCAACCACCAGGCGACGCCGAAAGACCAACACCAGGAAAACCCGAAGACACGCAAGTTTCCACGCTACAAACTATTCCTGACTTACCCCTGGGTAAGATTTTCCCTTAAAAACCTCTAAACCCTACCTCTAAGGAAGAAAATCGGGTGCTCACCTGATAGAATCCAAAACGCACCTTACTGCATCAGCGGACAGACCCAAACTGACCTGGAGTGCAGCTGAAGTCTTCCACCACGTCCGGGGTACGGCAGGCCCCAACAACCAAAAACCTCAGTGAACCCCGAAATCGCGAAATACCTCAACTGTCAAGAACGGTGAATTGGTGAGCATTATCCCTGATCCTCTGGAATTAAACCTAGCTAGGCAGTGGGATTGGGAGGGATAAAGGTTTTTGTATATTGTAATTCTCCCTCGCCTGTCCCGTGTGTTCCCCAACCTGTGTTTAAGCATTAAGTGTGTTTTAAGTTTGTTACCTTTTTCTTTAATAAAAGTCAAAACTCTTTCATCAAAACCTGTTGTCTACTGCATCTTTGTTCACAACCCCCAAATAAGTCCAAGGTCTAGAACCAGGGGCGTGGGAGCGATTCGAACCGCTCACTGAGTCAGAGGTGAAGCTGACCCGACCACACCACCCCCTACATGGGCACACTATACCACCTCTCATTCTCAGTCCAAACACACACTCACCTCTTGCTTGTTGCCTTTACTCAGCCTCTAACAGCATTCTGTTCTCACATGGTAGCTATTTCAGAACAAGGAACTCCTTTCAAGACAACTTCCTTACTTCACACTCAGGCCACAAGCTTTCCATTCAACACCTCTCCATCCTGATTGCATCTTGCTTGTTCTCCCTCTTAGCATATGCACTCCAATCAGAAGTCCCACACATCTGCATTCTCCTATTCAGTAGCCACTAACTCTTGCCCTCTCTTTCTGCAGGATACTACATTTAGATGACTGTCCTCTCTGATCTTTAAGGCTCTAAGTTAACTATCCCAGCAACCCACTGCTCAACCTGAGTAAAAGTAGCAGCAAAAGTCCTGATTGAACTCCAAGGGGTAGAAATTAGGTCGCGCCCCATTTGGGGCGCAAATATCGTCCGGACGCAAATATTAGCGCCTGGCGCTAATTATCGGCACTGACAGGAAACTTCACTTTTACCGCCCTGGGAGGTGAGTGGAGCGCTAAAGCAGGCGCTGCACACCTCTCTTAAGGCGCAAAGGCCGAGCAGTGAGGCGCTAACTCGGAGCGCTGGCGAAGCTCATGTAATGTCAGTCAGCAATGGAACACACACACAATGGCACGGGCCAGTTCTTAAAGGGGATGGTTAATCTTGCTTTCCATCCACATCCTGTTCATTGCTGCCTTGAATCTCGGCCTGGAGAGACTTGCACATCAAATGTGCTGGAAAGAACAATGGAGCGTACCAGGCAAAGAGCTCAGAGTGCAGCTCCCACAGTCTCTGCTAAATCGATACAAGGAATGGCAAATCAAAATGAACCTGCAAAGTGCTGCTCAGTACCCAAAACTCCTTCACACAACGTTGAATCTCTCCAGAAGTCTCTCCCTCTCTCTCTCAGAATGCGTAGTTCAAAAATGCCACCAACAATAAAAGACAGGAAGAGGCCCCCTTTAAATAGCGCCCCCCCCAGCCCCACAGCGATTGATAGCGTTCCAGTCTTCTGGTCGTTGGAAGCGCCAGGCGGTAAGGCAGGGGGCGCCACTCAATTTCCGCTACGGGGCGCCACAAGGGCGTTGCACCATGGAATGACGTCACAATCTGCGCGCGCAGGTGGTCGCAGCGGTAAGTTTTAGCGCCGCCGCACAATCTCAAGTTAAGTTCTCGAGCGGCACAAACATCGCTGCGCCCGGGCGTTAGCGGCTTTGCGCCCCATTAGCGCCCTCTTAAGGCGCTAACGGGAGGCGCAACCAAGTGAATTTTTACCCCCAAAAGTCCTAAAACGATCACTGTGCAGGCAACAAAACACTAACCTTAAGTAATGGCCTCCTCAAAGTGATATCCCACTAAGGGAAAACTTGCAGCAACTCTTACTGCTACAGATATAGTAGCTCTGGGGAAAAAATAGAGGGTAATGGACCGGAAGGTTAGCCACATCCCTTTGACTCTATATAAATATAGCAGAACTGGCTTGTGGTGGGCATGAAAGGGAACTGGTGTTTTATTTTGCAAGGAGAATTCAAGTGCAGTTTTTCAGCAGCAGAATTGAGGGTAGAAGTTGGTATGCGTTGCACCTGTTTTCCAGGTGTAAAACAGGTGCAAAATATACTAATTTAGCAGTGAGTAAGCCTGCCCCCAACCTGCGCAGGAGTTGGTCCCACTGCTAAATTTGTGGAGACTATTTTGTGGCCCCAGTAATTTCTACGCCATACATTTTCCTCTGTTTATCACCTCAAATCTGCTGGAAAATGGCCACTAATTAAGAGTAAAATCCAGGCCAAGATTTTTCATGCTGGTGCTCCTCCTCTGGTTACATTTTTCTGGCGATGGTTATGGGTGAGCTTTTCCTTTGGAGGGAGAGAACACAATGGCCCGGATTTTCCGATCAGAAGCTTCCTGTGTGTGGAAAAATCTACGAACTTACCTGCTGGCTTCGTAGGTCCCGACACTTCCGCGCCTGGGCCTCTCCTGGTGCGTGCGTGCAGAGGCCCAGGTATCCCAGGAGCGCAGGTAGCTCGCAAGCGTCCCTGAGATCACGTGGGCCATAGGGAACCAATGGAAGAAGTGAATCCCCCTTCACACTTTTGACAGGTCTCTCCAGATAGACCCGTCAAAAGTATGAATGGGGATCACTCAAAAACACTAAATCATTTTTTTTTTAAATCACATATTTAAAATTACATTAAATTAAATATTTTAAACAAAAATTTAAGTTTTTGAAAAAAATAATTAAAGTTTTTTACAGGGCTAAAAATAAACTTACCTTTTTTAAAAGTATTTTAAAATTATAAATGAGTGAAAAAAAATATTTTTTTTACTTTTTTAAACTCTTATGCTGGTAAAAGCAGGCCTTACGCATGCTTTTACCAGACGTATTATTTTTTAAGGATTTCAGCGGGCGGAGGTTCTGCAGAAAGCGGAACTCTCCACCCACAGAGGCCCTTCTCCAGGGCAGGCGGAGGATCTGTCAAGAGGATTCTTGCCAGATCGGAAGTGCCGGTTTTCAGCGCATGCCTGAAACTGGCACTTGCGAGGCCCCTATGGGCGCGTACACACCTCGTACGCACCCATGGAGGTCGGAAAATACGGGCCAATATTAAAAACATGTGAGTGGCATAGGCATTTCCATCATATTAGCATATCATATGATTATGAGAGGTGCAATGCATAATTGTTTTAAATCAAGTATCTTTGAAGTCCAGCAGAATTCCTTGTGGCAGACAATATGACTGTGCATGTATGGATATTGAGAGATATCCAACTGAGTGCTTTCATCAAAGATTAGAAATGTATTCATATTACATTTGTCCAAGGACAAAAGTGACAGTTTTACAGGCTTAGTGCTAATGGATTTGGATTAGCAACACAGCGTTGATTTACCTTTCCCACACTTGAGAGGTCATTGAACCTGTACGTCAGTATCTGGAGTGCTGGAGGTTGCACTGACCGCCTCTGCCACCTCCCTTCATACAACTTGAACCATTTCCTACCCAACAGTCACAAGTTTCATAAATAATATCACAATTACTTTCTCCTCTATATGCATAGAACAAGAAAATCAATGTCATTATGTTAGCAAATATAGTGACATCAGCTTGAGGAAAACACAACCAAACAAAGAATTAGATTGTAATGATATTTTTAGTAGATGCTCATGTGCATCCTATGCAGCATTGATCTTTCTGAAGCTAAAATAGGCAGACTTCTTTCAGCCATTGGTTACCTGCTTAGTGCAAATTGATGGACAGCAGTTTAACATTGAGAGATTGTAATGAGATCATAATCTACAAGCTCAGTTATTTATGAATATATCTCAACGCAGCAATATGTTTAGTGCCTTGGGCTTTGATAATTATGCCACCAAATATGTAAAGAAAAATGTGTATAATTTATATAATATGGTAATTTTTCACAAATTTTCTTTTTACAGTTTTCCATTTCTTTTTGGACATCAATAGACAGTCTGATCACTGTTGTGTACCACAGGGTCAACAAAGAAACAACATCCAGATATTAATACAGAGCAAGGTTGAAGCTTCTCTAAATTATAAGTAAGAAGTATCAGGATGAGTCTTATATGTGATTTTTATTTTTTTAAATATTGACATGAGAAAATCAGACAATAGTTATGGACTGATCCATAAAAAAGCTGTTTACATAGGAATACGTTCAACCATTAGCTAGTGCTAGTGATTCTTTCTTAGTTTGGAAATTTCCCAGTGACTTGTGTGATTGTAGGGAATGGTATTGTACAGAATATGCTATGAAATCAGACAGACATAATCCCTGATTTCATGCGCAATATGATTCTTGTTGATTGGTCGTGAGTGGAAGGTTTCTTGACAGCTCTTATTTCTCACACTGTGCTTGATTTTCTTTTGCCAATTATATTCTTAACTGACAACCAGCCTAATGGAGAAGCTCTTTGAAGAATGGATCAAATTCTTTTGGCTAATTGTACAAGCCTTTTCTTATCACTACCATGCACTAGTGAGCATTATGACTGGGGTGCTGCTCCATCAAGCTGAGTCGTAGTGAAATGGCTGGCTCCTGCTTCTAAGTGTTTCAAATACTATTAATTTATTTATGCAACACAGAAATAGAAATTGTTTAGAAGTAGTCTTTCCCCCAGAAGCAAAGTTTTGGCTTGAGAGATTAGAAGATCATGCTTACATTTGGAAGTTATGTAAATCTTTCTTTTATCCTCTCATATAGATCCTGCATCATAAGCTTATTTGAGGAGGACACTGCATGCATATTTCTAACCTATGAAGTGATGGGATTAAAAAGCCATATGGGAAGATCTTCTAAAAGCTTTTGATTGCCTTATTTCCACAATGTTTTCCCACTAGATGGTGGGTACTGCGTCAGTCACATTGATTTAATCCTGAAATATTGGCAGATATAGCATTTTAATTAGAGGGAAATGGATGATGCTAATGGGTTTAACCACAAGGCACTGAAACAGCATTCAGTCCAATACACCTGGGACGCTGAGTTAGCTTGCTGCTGGCAATCAATGTCTGTAACATAGACTCCTGCAGAAAATTGTTAACCTCAGAGTAGAATAATAACAAATCATTATGGTTTCTAGGCACCTTCTCAATACCTGGATGAATATATTTTCATGGCAGGAAAATTCATGGAATAATTAAAAAAAAAACATTTTCTTTTTATTTCTAATTAGCATCTTGGATAATGAGTAGGGTATTACAAGATCAGAGTCAAGGGTTCATACAATTTCATAAATTGAACCTCTCACAGTTATACATGCCACTTGAACCCGAACACAGTATTATTGTCTTTATCTGCCTTCTGCCTAATATTGTTCGAATTTTACAAGGCCAATCTGCATTTGTACAAATGGTAAAATTGCTTTGATTTACCAGTGATAACAGGTGCTTTAAATTATGTTCCTTGTAACCTTAGAGTCAACAAGTCAAGAACTGTTGTGAAATAAACAAGTGTATGATAGAGTTTTATGTAACTAGTAATTTATTTTTGGAGGATTTATTTCTCTAAGTAAAATATCCTGTTCTTTCATATTATATATATATGTGTGCGTGTGTATGTGTGTGCGTGTGTGTGTGTGCGTGTGTGTGTGCACGTAATATATTGAAACAGCAAGTAGGCTCAACATTCTAATGGTATTGCAACTGTAGGTGATGCTGTGAGTGTAACATTACGCCACCTAACATTACATAAACTTCAATCAATGGATTCAAGCCCTTTATGTTAATTACAACTGCAGTACTTAACATTCACCACTGGTACTGGGCAGATATCTTGCTAAAGGTAAGTAAAGGCATTTCCATTGAACTCCTGGAGGCCCACAGAAATTATATTTTCATTTTCCACCGCCACCACCCCCCCCAACCCCCCCGCCACCCCTCTGCTTCTATTTTTGCTGAATAGTGTGCGCTTCACTCCTGCGGCATGCTCGCTTGCCAGCTACTTCTGTTTAGTGGAAGGATTGCTGCTGCTGCTGTATCTCTTTTCCCCCCCGAGCATTTCTTAAATGGTCGCCCGGGTCATTTGGCCAAACTGCCTGTTGCTGCTGGCTTGATTTGTTGCCAGCTCACCCATCCACCTCACTGGTCCACCCGCCTGCTCACCTGCCTGTCTGTCTCACTAGTCCACCAGCCCAACCCCCACATCCACCTGCGTGCTTCACTGGTCTATCCATCTGCCTGTTTACAGCCAGTACCCATGTTCTCTGCATCTAACCAGGCCAAAAGCCTCTGCTTCTGCAGAATTTCCACATGCCTACATCACCAGTATTCCATTACTGTGGCCCTGACCCTCACTACTGCCTCCCTCCTCCCCTCCCCCATAGCTTTGTAGTGACCAGAGAGAAAAGATGGTTGTCCATCCAGCATCTTCTAATCCCCATGAATCAGCCTCTTGACAGCCCTGATCGTTATTTCTTTATTGAATTAATTTTCCCCAGCAAAGCCCTGATCTTTATTTAATGTTATTTACTGAAGCCCAGGTCTTTATTTAATTGATGTTGCTGATGTGTAAGGCCCTTTCAATTTATTACTCTCATATCAATTTTGTCAACTTTCATCTCAGGTTATTTAATGAATTTATCCCCATCATTGCCGACTTAATTCATTATTTTTTTCCTTGGTGCCATTTCTCCAGATCCTGCATAAGGCTGCTTTAATTTAATGAATCACCTATACCTATATATATCTATATATATATGTAAAGCTACAGTTAATGTCATAAAGCACAAGGGCATCTAATCTGCAGGATTGAATTATTAGCTCACCATTTACATGCAAGCTATTTTCATCTAAACTTAAAAAGTGGCTTCATAGCTGCTGCAAGATGACAGTGTCCTGCGGTGCATTGTTAGTGCGAGGTTGGGGGCAGGTGGTGGTGTCATGTTATTGACTGGAGGCTATTATATCTGTACATCGCATAATCACTGGAGATTAGACCATCAAATGATTGACAGAACAATGGCCCAGAAATTGATCTCGCTCTGTTCCCGCGGGGGTAAGGCTTTCCCGCGATCTCTCACCTCGCTTGTGCTTTTTCAGATCCAGCTCGCACGAACTTCATGTTCTAGAGATCAGCTGGGCAGTGCTTGCGTATCCCAGCGGCGTAGTGAATTCATGCGAGCTGTGGGATCACGTGACTCAGTTAGAGCCAATGGCAGCACACCATCTTCCATTCATAAGTTTCACAGCACGGCTGTGAAATCTATGCATCTTACACCCCCCCAAAATAACAGCTAAACCTCAATTAAATTTAAAAAAAAAACCATCACATTAATAAAATAAGTATAGTTAATTAAATGAACCATTTTAAATAAAAAATTAAATTTTTGAAAAAATTTAAAATCTTTTAAAAAGTTATAAAAATAAACTTACCTGTCTTTAAAGTCTCTAAAAAAGATATACCTGTTAAAAAAAATTCAAAAAAATACTTAATTCACTACTTACCTTCTTAAAAGTGGGTTTTACTCCTCCTTTTTACATTTGCAAAATCTTCCGTACTTACCTGCGCGTCCAAAGCACGAAGTGCACAGCGTGCGCGCAGCCTGTAGCGCGCACGCGATGCACCGAGGACCCGCCCCCTTTTCAGAAGAGCAATTGCCGGTTTTCAGCGCATGCGCAGGGCATGCAGAAAACCGGCAATTGGAGTGGGAATACGCGAGAGTACGCAGTGCGTACTCTCGAGTCCCGGGATCAATTTTCGGCCCATTATTACTAAGTAATGTATTATAGTGAGGCAGAGGCCTACACGCACCCAAACACATATTATATATAAAAGTGAGTATAGATATAGAGAAAGGGAGAGCAGAGGAGAGAAGAGGAATGGGGGAAGGGAATGGAGGGAGAGAGAGGGACAGAAAGGAAGGGGAGAAAGAGGGTGAGAAGGGTGGGGGAGGAGGATGGGAGAGAGGAGGGAAAGGAAGTGAGGACAGACAGGGAGAGAGAAGGAGGAGAGGGGAGTGGATAGAAGGAAGGGAGGGGATAGAAAGCATAGGAGCAGAGAAAAGGACGGGGAAAAGAGGGGGAGGGAGAGGGAATGGAAAAAGAGAGGAGTGAGAGGGGGAAGAGGAAGAGGAGAGGAGAGGAAGGAAGAGGGAAGGGAATGAAGGGGAGGAGAGATGGTAAAGACAGAGGGGGGAATTTTTTGGGTGGTCAGCGAGCGCATTTGGTGGCGGGTCGGGTGGGAAAAGTTTACCCGCTGCCATCCCGCTACCACGCGACTTTCCCAGATGTCGGGTCTGGCAACGCTGAACAGACTCGACACGCAGCAGCAGTGGAGGCAATTTAGGTCATTATGACCTTGTTAAGAGCCATTTAAAAAGTATTTTCAGCTCAGCTTTAAATTTTACGCTGCTTGGGGATCACGTCAGGTAAGGAGGTCGGGAGTTGTGTCACCATGAAATCATCTCTTTACTTGACAGCTGCAAATGTGCTATAAAAGCTCCCATCTCACAGCTGTTCACTTTCCAAGCTCAGAAGCTGTTGCTTACTGCATTTGGAAGACTGATTGAACTTTATGTATGTTGCAAGTGTTTAGAGTAAATTCTGTATCGAGTGTCACCTCATTGGAACAACCTCTCTCACCATTGACAGATCGCTTCTGTCATCTCAAGTTCACCTGCCATCTATTCCATCAGCATCGGTGCCCTTGAAACTATCTCACGTTGGTCCTCAGAATCCCACCACAATCAGCTACAATACCAGCAGCACCAGGCACACCAGCAGCACCAACACCAAACTTTTCCGCAATCAACTGATGCTGCACAGGACACAGGACATCAGCACCCGACCACATTGTTGCCCAGGAGGCCAGGGATGGCCTCACCATAGCCAGATTTACTTCACTTGACGCTGTACATCCTGGCTGCCACATGATGTGCCAGGTTGGCACAACCCTACACCAACACCATAAATCATCCCTACAATGCCCAAGTTATTCCTTTCACACTCATCATCATTGCGGGGGGTACCGCTATGTCTCACCATTCACTGCAACTCACTAAGCCACTTTCAAAGGCGCACACAAATCTGTCCAAGAACGCAAAGGGTTGAAAATAAAGGTTTCAATGTTTGGTACCACATTAACAGAAACTTCACATGAACATTGGCTAAAACACACAAGTGCCCAACCTTGTGTGTTGGCAGTTAGCATGATTGGACTAGGATGAGGGTGAGTGAGAGGGGTGGCTAGTGAGATGGGGAAATGATAATGTACATAGAGAGGGATGGGTGGAGGTGCAAGGTAAGTTGGTGTAAGGATGTGCAGGTGTAGGGTAGGAAAGGCAGAGTGATGGGGATGTGATGAGTGGCAGAGCAGGATGAGGTTGAGTGAGGCTTTGCAGTAACGTTTCGTGATCTACTGAGATAATTGAAAGGTTTGCGCCACTGCAGCCTGGTCCTCCTGACGACATCCCTGCTTGTCCCCTCCTGTGCAACCAGGCTGCGTTGATCTCCTGGGGAGGGTCTCCTCCGCCCATGCAAAGGGAGAGGACCTCCCTGCATGCTGTGACTCCCTCCATAAGCATATGGAGGGAGTCATGGGAGAGCCCGGGTGCAGCCGTGCACCTCTGTGCAGTGCTTGTCCGTGTTTGCAGCACCTCAATGCTGTAGAACACTGACAGCACAACTGGCAAAATAAATTTGCGCATGGTCTCTTTAAGGAAACCGGCTAATGACACGTCATCAGACCCGCTTTCTTCAATTGGCCGGCAAACGCGCTGGGCGGGCTTAACAAGCCCAATCAACGTAAAATCACTTTGGACAGTGGGCTGGAGCCAACAGCGGGGTCAGGACCCGCCACCGACCCTGGCCGCACTGGACCCGCCGAGGTAGGAGAAATCGCAGCCAGGGTGTGTGAGTGGAGAAGAAAAGAGGGAGATGTTCTTTTTCTCTATTATTGAGGGCAACCTGAGGGAAAAACCGCAGAGAGATGAAGATTCAGAGCCACTCTGCAAGTAAATGGCCTTTAGTTTTATTATTGGGTATTTTGTCCACATTTCCCAAGTTCTGGTCTCTAAATGGAAGCTTCAAGCATCTCATTTAAATATAAAGATTATGCTTTCCTGTTCACACTAAGAAGATATAGGCCCCAAGGTACAGACTGAGCCAGGGTAGTGGGTGCTCACGGTGTAGAGAGTTCTCATCTCCAGCTCAGCCCCAGGGGCCACCCAAAGACATGATTGGCTATGTAAGTGGCAGGCAGAGGTTCTGTCCCCAGTCAACCGTGACTCAGTGGTAGCACTCTCACCTCTGTTTGTGGATTCTGAGTCCCACTGCAAGCACAATCTCCAACACAGTACTGTCTTTATTCTGTCAACAATACAACAGTGATTACACTTCAAAAGTACTTCATTGGTTGTGAAGCACTTTATGACATCCTGAGGTTGTGAAAGGCATAATATAAATGCAAGTCTTTACTGTTTCCATATAAGGTTAACTGGAAAATCCAAGAAACAGTGGGGACCAATGTTCTCCCAAAGGTGCGCGGCCGCGTGGCCACTCACCAATCGGGAGGTCCCACACAGGCTGCTCACCAGCTGCTGTCACTGGAAGATGCCGCGCAGCAAATTTAAAGGGACCGTGCATGAAAAAAATATTAGAGGGAACATTGGTGGGTCCCTGTCATATTTCCATTGGGTTCCTGCCGGACCTTTACCACAACTCCAATTGGAGTCTGGTGCAACTCCTGAGGAAATTCAGGGCCATAAAGTTGAAGAACTAACATAGTCTTAGCATAATCAAAATTGTCTAAACAACATATGAATACCAATGGGTCCATAGTTACTTCATTTGATTTTAAATGGCCAGAATTATAAAACACAAAATAGACGCTTTGATCAATTAACATTGGCTTCATTGAGAGTTAAAAGTTATTCAGGTTAATTGCCACAGTCAACAATAAGATGGTTAAACGTATGGTGAAGTGACCAAATTGGATATGTGAAGAAAACTACTAAATCTGATCCAACTGAATTCACAATAGAAATGAACCACTCTCTAAATTAATTACTACAGTACAGAAGGATATGCTGATGGGGTTAGATGAAGAGGGTGGAAGGAGGCTCATGTGGAGCATAGACCAGTTGGGCCGAATGGCCTCTTTCTGTGCTGTAAATTCTATGTAATACAGAGGGAACACAGTAATAAAAATTAACCTTGCATTCAATTTATGATGTAGTTCAATAACAAAAAAATATATTAGTTGTGCAAAAATGAAGCAATTTTGTCTTTGTTGGATTATTTATTGGATTCTTTATTGCTGGCCACTGCACAAACACAGAATTAAGGTCAGCTATTGCTAGTTTTCTCTTCAAGCTGTCGGGAACTTACATTACAGTCTGGCTAATATTCTCATATCAGGGCAAGGAAGAGAGATGCATTGTTCATAAAGAACATAAGAACATAAGAAATAGGAGCAGGAGTAGGCCATTCGGCCCCTCGAGCCTGCTCTGCCATTTAATGAGATCATGGCTGATCTGATTTTGGTCTCAACTCCACTTTCCTGCCCACTCCCCATAACCCTTGACTCCCCTGTTGCTCAAAAATCTGTCTATCTCAGCCTTGAATATATTCAATGACTCAGCTTCCACAGCTCTCTGGGGTAAAGAATTCCAAAGATTCACGACCCTCTGAGAGAAGAAATTCCTCCTCATCTCCGTCTTAAATGGGTGACCCCTTATTCTGAGAGTATGCCCCCTCGTTCTAGATTCCCCCATGAGGGGAAATATCCTCTCAGCATCGACCCTGTCCAACCCCCTCAGAATCTTATATGTTTCAATAAGATCACCTCTCATTCTTCTAAACTCCAATGAGTATAGGCCCAACCTGCTCAACCTTTCCTCATAAGACAACCCTTCATCTGAGGAATTAACCTAGTGAACCTTCTCTGAACTGCCTCCAATGCAAGTATATCCCTCCTTAAATAAGGGGACCAAAGCTGTACACAGTACTCTAGGTGTGGTCTCACCAGCGCCCTGTACAGTTGTAGCAAGACTTCCCTACTTTTATACTCTATCCCCCTTGAAATAAAGGCGACCATTCCATTTGCCTTCCTAATTACTTGCTGCACCTGCATGTTAACTTTTTGTGTTTCATGTACGAGGACACCCAAATCCCTCTGTACCGTCGCATTCTGTAGTCTTTCTCAATTTAAATAATATTTTTCTTTTCTATTCTTCCTACCAAAGTGGATAACTTCACATTTTCCCACATTATACTCCATCTGACAAATTCTTGCCCACTCACTTAACCTATCTATATCCCTTTGCAGACTCTTTATGTCCTCCTCACAAAATGTAAATTCAGTCCACCTACCAAAATTCAGGAGCTCATATGGTGATATATTCAGTAAGGTGAAAACTGGGCCAAGGGTTCTCTGTTTTGTTTCTCAGGTCTTGCTTCATTTATGTAGGTATTTAACAGGTAAAGACACAATCTAATTCATAGAGGATACAAGATCCACTAATGGAAGTAGCCAGTGATGCTGAATCCAAAGAGAATATGTAGCATGGAGCCCAAATAAAAACATAGCACCAATGAACATGGCCAAACATAGCCATGTTGATGTGAACTGACTGCTGGTGAACAGAGTGCACTCAAAGTGTGCTCCACCTGACATAATCTGAAAATAAGAACATAAAAACATAAGAAATAGGAGCAGGAGTAGGCCATTTGGCCCTTCGAGTCTGCTCCACCATTCAATAAGATCATGGCTGATCTTCCACCTCATCTCCACTTTCCTGCACTATCCCCATATCCCTTGATTCCCTTAATATTCAAAAATCTATCGAACTCTGTCTTGAATATACTCAACGACTGAGCCTCCACAGCCCTCTGGGGTAGAGAATTCCAAAGATTCACCACCCTCTGAGTGAAGAAATTTCTCCTCATCTCAGTCCTAAATGGCCGACCCCTTATTCTGAGACTATGACCCCTGGTTCTAGATTCCCCAGCCAGGGGAAACATCCTCCCTGCATCTACCCTGTCAAGCCCTGTAAGAATTTTGTATGTTTCAATGAGATCACCTCTCATTCTTCTAAACTCTAGAGAATATAGGCCTAGTCCCTACTCAATCTGTCCTCATAGGACAATCCCCCCCATCCCAGGAACCAGTCTGGTGAACCTTTGTTGCACTCCCTCTATGGCAAGTATATTCTTCCTTAGGTAAGGAAACTAAAACTCTACACAATACTCCAGGTGTGGTCTCACCAGGGCCCTATATAATTGCAGTAAGACGTCTTTACTCTTATACTCAAAACCTCTTCTAATAAAGGCCACATACTATTTGCTTTCCTCATTGCTTGTTGTACCTGCATGTTGACTTTCAGTGATTCGTGTACAAGGACACCCAGGTCCCTCTGAACACCAACATTTCCCAATCTCTCACCATTTAAAAAATACTCTGCTTTTCTGTTTTTTCTACCAAAGTGGATAACTTCACATTTCTCCACATTATATTCCATTTGCCATGTTCTTGCCCATTCACTTAGCCTGTCTATATCCCCTTGAAGCCTCTTTGCATCCTCCTCACAACTTACATTCCCACCCAGCTTTGTATCATCAGCAAACTTGGATATATTACATTTGGCCCCCTCATCCAAATCATTGATATAGATTGTGAATAGCTGAGGCCCAAGCACTGACCCCACTAGTTACAATCTGCCAACCCGAAAATGACCCGTTTATTCCTACTCTCTGTTTTCTGTCCGTTAACCAATCCTCAATCCATGCTAATATATTACCCTCAATCCCATGAGCCCTAATTTTGTTTAATAACCTCTTGTGTGGCACCTTATCGAATGCCTTATGAAAATCCAAATACACTACATCCATTGGTTCCCCCTTATCTATTCTGCTAGTTACAACCTCAAAAAACTCTGCCCAATTCTATTTTCTAAGTGCCCTGTTACCACGTCCTTAATAATAGATTCTAGCATTTTCCCTACTACTGATGTCAGGCTAACTGGTCTGTAGTTCCCCGTTTTCTCTCTCCCTCCTTTCATAAATAGTGGAGTTACATTTGTTACCTTCCAATCCATGGGAATCGTTCTAGAATCTATGGAATTTTGGAAAATGACAACCAATGCATCCACTATCTCTATAGCCAACTCTTTCAAAACCCTAGGATGTAGACCATCAGGTCCAGGGGATTTATTGGCTTTCAGTCCCGTTAATTTCTCCAGTACTACTTTTTTACTAATACTAATATCTTTCAGTTTCTCATTCTCGCTAGACCCTTGGTTGTCCACTATTTTTGGGAAGTTTTTTGTGTCTTCCTCCATGAAGACAGACACAAAGGGCTGGATTTTGATACTGGGGCGGGTTGGGGTCGTGTCATCCACTTTTCGTGTTATCCACCCGACTGCAATTGGATGTGGGAGATTGATGTGATTTTCACCTAATTGGGCAATTGAGTTCCAGCATGTGGGAACCCATGACCCAATTAGTGTTTTCAGTCTGAAAGTCGCCTCTGATGATGTCATCATTGCTGCTGCATTGAAGGTCTGCAAAGACTGCCTGGCCTTTGCAGTGAGAGGACCTGGATGCAAAATGAGCAGCAGCAGCCCTAAGTCTGCTCCCAGATATTTTTGCACCACCACTCCCAGATATGTCTCCCATCCACCACCACTCCCAGATATGTCTCCCATCCACCACCACTCCCAGATCTGTCTCCCAGCCAGCCAGCCAGCCAGCCAAATGTGCTCCCGCCAGGTTTCACATTCATGGTTCAGAACAGGCGTGCTTCACGTATAAAAAGGGTTAAAATCACAACGGCCTTTCAAAATGGCATTATAGAGGCAATTTAGTGTTTGTTAAGGGCCTTAACAGCCTATCCCGCCTCTTAGAGGCGGGACGGAGTCGGGACCAGCAGACACGATTTAATTAAAATTGTCTGGAGGCGGAATGGAGGCGGGCTTGTGCCCACCCACCAATTTTCGCAATTTTAACCCCCCACACGCCTCCAAACCCACCTCCACGGTTCAATGAAAATCCAGCCAATGTATTCGTTTAATTTCTCTGCCTTTTCCTTATTCCCCATTATAATTTCTCCTGTCTCAGCCTGTAAGGGTCCCACATTTACTTTCGCTAATATTTTCATTTTTACATACCTATAGAAGCTTTTACAGTCTGTTTTTATGTCTCTCGCTAGTTTACTCTCATATTCCATTTTCCCTTTCTTTATCAATTTATTGGTCCTCCTTTGCTGAATTCTAAAATCCTCCCAATCCTCAGGCTTACTATTCTTTTTGGCAGCATTATAAGCCTCTTCCTTTGATCTAATACTATCTTTAATTTCTCTTGTTGGCCACGGTTGGACCACTTTTCCTGTGGGGTTTTTGTGCCTTAAAGGAATGTATATTTGTTGTAAATTATGTATTAATTCTTTAAATGCTAGCCATTGCTCATCCACTGTCATACCTTTTAATGTAGTTTCCCAATCTACCTTAGCCAACTCGTCCCTCATACCTACGTAGTTTGCTTTGTTTAGATTTAAGACCCTAGTTTCGGATTTAACTAAGTCACTTTCAAACTCAATATAAAATTCTATCATATTGCAGTGACTAGTTGGAATTCTGGGTTCTGGTCATTAGCATTGTAAAAACAGCAGTCCCCCTCCAACCCCAAGGGTCCATTGGGGATATGTAAAAAAGAAAGATGCACTTACCTTTTTAGGGATCCCAGCCATCCCTGGTCTTGCTACCTCTTCCATTCAGATCCTCTGATCAGGAAGAAGGACTATCATTCTACATCAGAACAGTGACTACATTTCAAAATTAGTTCATTGGCTGTGAAGTACTTTGGGATGTCCTGAGGTTGTGAAAGGCACTATATAAATGTAAGTTCTTTCTTTCTAGCATTCAAAAGATCCTCCATATCAATGCCTGATATGCAGGAAGTTGCCATGATGCCTTCATCGTCTGGCATTCAGCACTTCTTGACCTCATGAGGGAACAAATTCATGTTAACAGATGGCTGCTGGACAACAAGGCATAGCCCCTTTTTTCATGGCTACTGAACCCAATTCAAGGCCCTGACAGAAGCAGAAGAGCAGTACAATGAGGCACATGCAGCCACTGGTGATAGAGAGGAGGACAGAGCTGTTGAAAGCGTGGTCTCACTACCTAGATAGGTTAGGAGTGGCTCTGCAGTGTGCTTAGACATTGGGCCTATAGAATAGTGATAGCCTGCTGTGGCCTTCACAACTTTGCCATTCAGGAAGGCTGCAGCTTGACATGGCCGAGGAGGAGGACCTGGCTCTGGTGGATCCGGAATTACAGGCAGTAGACCATTAGGATGATGTGCACTCAGAGGAATCGCTGACAGCTGCACGAAGCATCAGAGGACAGATCCTCTCAGAAGAACTCAGTCTATCTTGGACACCACAACCTGGCCTTCTTCTTCCCCCCAATTGGAAATAAAGAGACATGCCCTCAATACACTACCCATCTTATCACATGACAACAGAGTAAGAGGTGCAGGGCAGGTAGTGCAGGGGTCCCCTGTGGCCATCCCCCTCTCAAACAGATATACCACTTTGGATGCTGTTGGGGGGGATGACTTATCAGGGGAAGGCGGCAGCAGCCAACTTCCTGGCACCATGGGTGGCTCTGCTGCACAGGCTGGGAGGAAAAAGTGTGGAAGAGCTATAGTGATAGGGGATTCAATTGTAAGGGGAATAGATAGACGTTTCTGCGGCCGCAATCGAGACTCCAGGATGGTGTGTTGCCTCCCTGGTGCAAGGGTCAAGGATGCCTCGGAGCGGCTACAGAACACTTTGGAGGGGGAGGGCGAACAGCCAGTTGTCGTGGTGCACATAGGCATCAACGATATAGGTAAAAAACGGGATGAGGTCCTAAAAGCAGAATATAGGGAGTTAGGAGGTAAATTAAAAAAGAGGACCTCAAAGGTAGTAATCTCAGGATTGCTACCAGTGCCACGTGCTAGTCAGAGTAGAAATAGGAGGATATTTCAAATGAATACGTGGCTAGAAGAATGGTGCAAGGGGGAGGGATTCAAATTCCTTGGACATTGGAACCGGTTCTGGGGGAGGTGGGACCAGTACAAACGGGACGGTCTGCACCTGGGCAGGGCCGGGACCGATGTCCTAGGGGGAGTGTTTGCTAGTGCTGTTGGGGAGGGTTTAAACTAAAGTGGCAGGGGGTTGGGAACCTGAGCAGGGAGACAGAGGAAAGGGAAATAAGGATAAAAGCTAAAGACAGAAAAACAAAAGTAGAAGGCAAAGAACTCAACGGTTTAAATCAAACATGGTCACAGTAAATAATAATTCATATAGGTCTGAGAGCGTTAAAAAAACAAGCCTGAAGGCTTTGTGTCTTAATGCAAGGAGCATTCGGAACAAGGTAGATGAATTAGCTGCGCAAATAGAGGTAAATGAATACGATTTGATTGGGATTACAGAAACATGGCTCCAGGGTGGCCAAGGCTGGGAACTCAACATCCAGGGTTATTCAATATTTAGGAAAGATAGGCAAAAAAGAAAGGGAGGTGGGGTAGCATTGCTGGTTAAAGAGGGGATTAACACAATTGAAAGGAAGGATATTAGCTCTGATGATGCGGAATCTGTATGGGTAGAACTGAGAAATAACAAGGGGCAGAAAACGTTAGTGGGAGTGGTATATAGACCTCCAAACAGTAATACGGAGGTTGGGGACGGCATTAAAAGGGAAATTAGAGAAGCATGCAGTAAGGGCACAGCAGTCATCATGGGTGACTTTAATTTACATATAGATTGGGCTAACCAAATTAGTAAAAATACTGTGGAGGAGGAATTCCTAGAATGTTTACGAGATGGTTTTCTGGAACAATATGTCGAGGAACCAACCAGAGATCAGGCCATCTTAGACTGGGTATTATGCAACGAGAAAGGATTAATTAGCAATCTTGTTGTACGAGGCCCCTTGGGTCAGAGTGATCATAATATGATAGATTCTTCATTAGGATGGAGAGTGAAGTAGTTGAATCAGAGACTAGGGTCCTGAATTTAAATAAAGGAAACTACGATGGTATGAGGCGCGAATTGGGTAGGATTGATTGGGGAATGTCACTCAAGGGGTTGACGGTGGATAGGCAATGACAAACATTCAAAGACTGCATGGATGAACTACAGAATTTGTACATCCCAGTGTGGCATAAGAATAAAACAAAAAGGGTGACTCAACCGTGGCTAACAAGGGAAGTTAGGGATAGCATAAGATCCAAGGAGAGGGCATATAAATTGGCCAGAAAAAGCGGTAGCCCTGAGGACTGGGAGCAGTTTAGGATTCAACAAAGGAGGACAAAGGGATTAATTAAGAAGGGGAAAATAGAATATGAAAGTAAGCTTGCTGGGAACATAAAAACTGACTGTAAGAGCTTTTATAGATATGTGAAGAGAAAAAGATTAGTGAAATCAAGTGTAGGTCCCTTGCAGTCAGAAGTGGGGGAAGTTATAACTGGGGAACAAAGAAATGGCAGCCCAATTAAATGCATATTTTGGTTCTGTCTTCACAAAGGAGGACACAAATAACCTCCCAGAGATGTTGGAGAACATACGGTCTGATGAAAGGGAGGAACTGAAAGAAATCAGTATTTGCAGGGAAATGGTGTTGGGGAAATTGACGGTATTGAAGGCCGATAAATCCCCAGGGCCTGATAATCTACATCCTAGGGTACTTAAGGAAGTGGCCCTAGAAATAGTAGATGCATTGCTGATCATCTTCCAACATTCGATGGAATCTGGAACTGTACTCATGGATTGGAGGGTAGCTAATGTTACCCCACTATTCAAAAAGGGTGGTAGAGAGAAAGCGGGGAATTACAGACCGGTAAGCCTGACATCGGTAGTGGGGAAAATGCTAGAGTCCATTATAAAGGATGTAATAGCTGAGCATTTGAAAAACAGTGACAGGATCGGACAAAGTCAACATGGATTTACAAAAGGTAAATCGTGCTTGACTAATCTACTGGAATTTTTTGAGGATGTAACTGGGAAAATAGATAAGGGAGAACCAGTAGATGTGGTGTATTTGGACTTTCAAAAGGCTTTCGATAAGGTCCCGCATAAGAGATTAGCGGGTAAAGTTAAGGCACATGGGATTGGGGGCAAGGTATTGACTTGGATAGAGAACTGGTTGGCGGACAGAAGCAGAGAGTAGGAATTAATGGGTCTTTTTCCGAGTGGCAAGCAGTGACTAGTGGGGTACCGCAGGGATCGGTCCTTGGACCCCAGCTATTCACAATATACATTAATGATCTAGATAAGGGAATTAAATGTAATATCTCCAAGTTTGCAGATGACACAAAGCTGGGTGGGAGTGTGTGCAGCGAGGAGGATAGCGAGAAACTCCAGGATGATCTGGACAGGTTGGGTGAGTGGGCAGAAGCGTGGCAGATGCAATATAACGTGGATAAGTGCGAGGTTATCCACTTTGGTGTCAAAAACAGAAAGGCAGACTATTATCTGAATGGCAATAGATTGGGAGAAGGGGAAGTGCAACGAGACCTGGGTGTCCTTGTGCACCAGTCGCTGAAAGTAAGCATGCAGGTGCAGCAGGCGGTGAAGAAGGCAAATGGCATGTTGGCCTTCATAGCAAAAGGGTTTGAGTATAGGAACAGGGATGTCCTGCTGCAGTTGTACAGGGCCTTGGTGAGACCACACCTTGAGTACTGTGTGCAGTTTTGGTCGCCTTATCTGAGGAAGGATGTTCTTGCCATGGAAGGAGTTCAGCGAAGATTCACAAGGCTGATACCTGGGATGGCAGGAATGACATATGAGGAGAGATTGGGTCGATTGGGCTTATACTCACTAGAGTATAGAAGATTGAGAGGGGATCTCATTGAAACATATAAAATTCTGACATGTCTGGACAAACTAGATACAGGAAGAATGTTCCCGATGGTCGGAGAGTCCAGAACCAGGGGTCATAATCTACGGATAACGGGTAAACCATTTAGGACAGAAATGAGGAAGAATTTCTTCACCCAGAGAGTGGTGAACCTGTGGAATTCTCTACCACAGAAGGTAGTTGAGGCCAATTCATTAAATATATTCAAGGATGAGTTAGATATATTTCTTAAAGCTAAAGGTATCAAGGGATATGGGGAGAAGGCAGGTACAGGGTACTGAGTTTGGATGATCAGCCATGATCTCATCGAATGGCGGAGCAGGCTCGAGGGGCCGAATGGCCTACTCCTGCTCCTATCTTCTATGTTTCTATGTAACACATCAGCCCTCTTTGCCCCAACCTGATTGTGAAAGTAATCATTACCTAAGTAATAAGCCATGCTAAATGAATGCATCCTTTCTTGTATGACTGCAACCTCCATCAATAACAAAATGCCACGTCAGCACACAGTTTGTTTTTAATAGAGTAATTGCAAAGTGGAAACAAGCAGCTAGCCTACTCTTTCCGAACACCATACCTCCTCTTGGTGCCTGCACATGTCTATTCTAGTGCACCTTCTAAGTGCTACCTGAGGGCTGGGATCGTGGGAGGAGACTCTGGGCCCATGAGTTTAACATTGGTGTGTACCAATGATTGACTTGTGTAAATGTACCCTTATACTGCTTATGTAGTGAAAGAAAGCATGGGAAAACATTTGAAGAGGGGTTTAATTTTAATGGACCATTTTCACATCCTCTGTGGGTGCTGGTTAGCCTTGCCTCTATAGCATTTTCTTGCAATCTCTCGTTGGACAGTGAACGAGAAAGAGAAAAAGGTTTGATTGTGACAGTGGAAATTATTGATACAGTTTGTGCAAGTTGGACAAACTATCCACTGCCAAAATGATGTTGCCGACAATCCAGGACCCTTGAGGGGTATATTTGGGATGAAGCATTCCACGTCAGGGTGAAAGAATGACTGTTTTAAAAAAATATTTTGCTCTCATCTCATGTCCCTGTAAGTGGAAGTATGGATTTATTTTAATTGGCTGTAGACATGTCTACAACTCTGTTATTGGCACATTGGCTAAGTAGCTGCCTGGGAATGAATTTCATTGTAATTAAAGTGCTGACTTTACAGTTCTTAATTGCTCAGTCCAGATTTCTCTGGTCTTTTTTGTGGTAGGTTTGATCAGTTCCAACACAAATTAGACGAAGCATCACATAAGAGTTAAGCATTCCACAGTAAAGGGAAAAAGTGACATTTCTTGACTCATCTTTGATAATTAGGGAGTGACTCTGATGGCTGCCGTGGGCAGACTCAAAGCCCATCTATTCACTAGAGCAGCTCACAGAATGAAATAAGTGCAGACAACAGAGTAAAAAATTAAATTGTGAGACTTGATGCAATGGGATATTTATTCCTCTTGCAAACATCCACTACTTCCAGCTTTCTTGCCATTGCTGTGCTCTTTCTACTTTTGTCAAAATGCTAAAAAAAATTCAAAGTGCTCCCAAGTTGAATCAGAAGTTCCGGGTGGTGGGTGGGAGGATTTGAACCTCCCACAATGGGGCGAATAGGTTAAAATTTTAAAAATCATCAACCCAATCCCAACCCGCCTCCAACACACCCACGGATTACTGATTATAATATTTAAATGAGACAGTTTTAAAAAGATTTTCACTGCAATTTAACTTTAACGGCTCCTGCATGCGTTTCTGAAAAGTCGCCATAAAAACATAGATGAGATTGATTGGCACTTCATGGGACTAAGAGAATGACAGACTTGCATTTATATAGCGCCTTTCATGACCACCGGATGTCCCAAAGCACTTTACAGCCAATTAAGTGCTTTTTGAAGTGGAGTCACTGTTGTAATGTAGGAAACGTGGCAGCCAATTTTGCGCACAGCAAGCTCCCACAAACAGCAATGTGATAATTATCAGATAATCTGTTTTAGTGATGTTCATTGAGGGATAAATATTGGCCAGGACACTGGGGATAACTGCCATGGGATCTTTAACATCCACCTGAGAGGGCAGACGGGGCCTCGGTTTAACGTCTCATCCGAAATACTGCACCTCCGACAGTACTGCACTGGAGTGACAGCCTAGATTTTTGTGCTCAAGTCTCTGGAGTGGGACAATTTAAAGATCAGGGGGGAAAAATTCAGTAGGTTAGCGCCTCTTGTTAGCGCCTGCAGAGGGCGGTAACGGGGCGCTGATGCAATAGCACCAGAGTGAGGCAAATCCAGTGCCGCACGGCAAATCCGGCCCCTCCCCGTTGTGCTGCCAGTAAGAGGTATCACCGGGGATTTCAACGCCAAGCAGATCTGTAAAATTCATTTTCGCCACTTACCTTTGTGCCTCGACCAGACAGCGACAGGGAGAGCAGGCGCACAGTTACACGAAGCTGGCTCCAGCGACGTTATTTAAAGGCATCAGCATTAATCTCTCACAGCTATCAGGGCAGGTTAGTTTCAGTGGTTTCTTGTCAGTTTCACCCAGTGGATGAGTTTGTACGAGTAATTTCAAGCTTCTTTTTTATCAGCAGTCTTCTGGCAAGTGCAAAGTGGCTACATTTATTGTTCAAAGATTTAAATTGCTACACTTGGCAACATTAATGGGGGCTGTATTGGCATGCCACCTTGTCCTCCAGGATCTATGGTGGAGGGAATGTAGGCAGCCAGAAATGCGCAGTGGGATGAGGAGAGACATCAGGGCTTTCACCAGGAGGCTTTACCTTCTGAGGGTATTCCGACAACACTTCTCCTACCTTCAATTAAGCAAGGAGCAGTGTATTAGATGGCTCCGCATCACCAAGGTGGTGGTCACAAAACTCTGCCACCTCCTCCAAACAGACCTCCAGCCTCACACCAGGATGACTTAAACCCCAGATTTCTTTTGCTCAACACATGCCCATCATACCATCCCTGTGTCATGCCATATCACAGTGTCCTTCTGGGCACAAAGGTGAAATGAGAGAGACCACAAAATATTGCAAACTCCATTAATAAATTTATGCATAAACATATCACACATATCACATTCATTCTAATAACAAATGACCCTTGAGCCTGTCATAGTTGAATAGCTGTCATTGTGTGCAAGGCGTGAGATGTGGGTGTGAGTGTTGGCAGATAGAGATTGTTGGTGGGTGAGCGCTGGGTGTGTAATGTTTTGGGCAGTGTGTGAAGCTTGTGGTACAGATGGTGGTATGTAGCATTTGTTGAAGCATTCAATCACCCTGACCACCCGACTGAGGTGGATCTGCCATGAGTACACCTGCTTCAGTCTTCCAGCTCCTTCTCCTTGCGCTTCTCTTTGCTGAGGCAGCTGCACAGCCAGCAATGCTGAGAATGAGGTGCTGCAGTATCAATGAACCTCACCTTTAAGTACTGGGAAAAGCCTGTGGCAATGATGAGTTGAGATTAAAATCAGAAGTCGCACAACACCAGGTTATAGTCCAACAGATTTATTTAATTTTACAAGCTTTCGGAGCTGTTCGCTCCTTCTTCAGGTAAGGTAGCTGTGAGAGAATCTCCCAGAATTCACAATATAAACACAGAAAAAATGTATTCAAATCTTTCCCTACATCAAAGACACACTAAGAGCACAGCCAAGACAATGAGATGTGTCCCAGGGGGTCCAACGTGTCAAAACACCTGCTGGCCGCATATCCTCTCCATTTGTTGTGTCAGTCTTTTTAAAACAAAACCTGGAAAGACCGGCCATGATGTCAAGTCACGTTCTGTATCTCACGAGTTGAGATTAGACTGCAACCGATATTGGTCCACCCTTTGAATGTAATGCCACTGAGCTAGGCCTTTAAGACTTGATTTAGCACTTCAATCATTTCTTTGAGCAGTGAGAATGAATTTTGTGTGCTGTCTAAAGCATTAGTGCCTGGCGCTAATTCTCAAACTTTTCAAAAGATACCGCCCATTCCTGGGCTATAATGAATTTCTAACCCCTGGAGTCCCGAGATTAATAAAGGATCAGTGATCACAGCTGCTTTCTCAGTGGCCTCTGGGAAACCATGTGGTGAGAGTATTTGTTCTGAGAGAATTATTTGTACAGTTTGGAGGTCTTCACACACAGAATATCAGGGTGGGTGGGTGGCGACACAGCTGCTTTAGATTGGGCTTCGGACAAGGAAGGCAAACAGTATCAACAACAGCAAGGGCATGCTGTGGAGGGAACTGCAGGTGGAGAACAGAGAGGTGGGCAACAGAGAGAGGAGCAACAAAGGGGTTGAGGTCGCAGGAGGCACTACCCATGTAACGGGGTGTACAGACAGAGGCTCAGCTTCCTTGACCTCTCAGAAGAGCAGTGCTTCAGGAGGCTGAGATTGTCGCGTCAGGTGGTGGCAGACATCTATAGTTTCCTTGAAGAAGACCTGCTCCCTGCTGCACTTGGTGGCCAGGCATTGCCAGTAGTTGTGAAAGTGACCACCACCCTCAACATTTGAAGAGGAGGAAGATGAAGATGGGACAACCAATGTCAGGCCAGCTGCTCACATTGCTGCTCGGAATGCCAGGGATTCCCTAATAGCTCCAATGTTCAGTTAGTCATTCACACTGGACCAAAGGAACTATCACATCACCTGCCCTTCTCCCACCCCACCCCACCCTACCCCCACTGACACAAAGCAGTCCTGTAACCAACTATCCACCCATTGCACATCCACCAATTGGTCCCTGTCAATTCATGTTTTCACATTCATCAACAAGCAACTGAGAAGGTAAGTTGTCACCCGGGTCACAAGAATGGTCAATCCGGGAAAATGGTGCAAAGTAATACATTTTACGTGATCTGATTAAAAAAAGGAAACGTAATAACATAACATTTTCACTAACACCCATGTACATATCCTAGGTGAACTGCAAAGCATTTCTCTTTCTTTGCCTACCACTCCTACGTGGTGCAGTCCCTGTGGTTTGAGCAGAGGTAGAGGCGAGCTGCTCAGAGCCCTGCTCTGACTGTTGAGATGCTGTTAGCCGACGACCTCAGGGTGTTGGAGCCCATGAGGGCCTCGCCAAAGACCGCTCCACCTAACCTGCGCAGGGGGCAGACTCAGCCACTGGGAGAGGAGGCAGCATGTTGGGTACTGGTTGGTGGGGAGGGGGAGTGGGGGTAGCAACAGGTGAGATTTGAGATCACCTTGAGTGGAGTTCCCATTTCCATGTCCCCTTTCACCATCATCCCTCTCCTGGGCCAGCAGAACATCACTCCTACCACTCTGCAACTTGGTGCAGATAAGTGACGAGTTGTAAGGCCATGGCTAAGGTATCTGTCATCCTGTTTAAGGCCAGGTGAAAATCCAACTAACAGCCTAGCTGGACCCACCGAAGTGCGAGTATCTGCGCTGGTGCCTGGTTAGTATGAGTCCTGTGATGGTGCACAGTTAGAAGAAATCAGCTCCTCTGAAGAATCGTCATCCAAAAAGCCCACGGACTGTTGTTCTACGCATAAAGGCTCTATGGATAGAAGAGATGGATATTTTTTTATTCGTTTATGGGATCTGGGCGTCGCTGGCAAGGCCAGCATTTATTGCCCATCCCTAGTTGCCCTTGAGAAGGTGGTGGTGAGCCGCCTTCTTGAACCGTTGCAGTCCGTGTGGTGATGGTACTCCCACAGTGCTGTTAGGTAGGGATTTCCAGGATTTTAACCCAGCGACGATGAAGGATCGGCGATATACTTCTAAGTCAGGATGGTGTGTGACTTGGAGGGGAACTTGGAGGTGGTAGTGTTCTCATGCGCCTGCTGCCCTTGTCCTTCTAGGTGGTAGAGGTCGCGGGTTTGGGAGCTGCTGCCAAAGAAGCCTTGGCAAGTTGCTGCAGTGCATCTTGTAGATGGTACACACTGCAGCCACGGTGCACCGGTGGTGGAGGGAGTGAATGTTTAAGGTGGTGGATTGGGTGCCAATCAAGCCGGCTGCTTTGTCCTGGATGGTGTCGAGCTTCTTGAGTGTTGTTGGAGCTGCACTCATCCAGGCAAGTGGAGAGTATTCCATCACACTCCTTACTTGTGCCTTGTAGATGGTGGAAAGGCTTTGGGGAGTCAGGAGGTGAGACACTCGCTGTAGAATACCTAGCCTCTGACCTGCTCTTGTTGTCACAGTATTTATGTGGCTGGTCCAGTTAAGTTTCTGGTTAATGGTGACCCTCAGGATGTTGATAGTGGGGGATTCGGCGATGGTAATGCCATTGAATGTCAAGGGGAGGTGGTTAGACTCTCGCTTGTTGGAGATAGTCATTGCCTGGCACTTGTGTGGCGCGAATGTTACCTGCCACTTATCAGCCCAAGCCTAAACGTCGTCCAGGTCTTGTTGCATGTGGGCATGGACTGCTTCATTATCTGTGGAGTTGCGAATGGCGCTGAACACTGTGCAGTCATCAGCGAACATCCCCATTTCATCCCCATATGAATCAGTACTGGCAATGTAAAAATGTTGTTACTTAGCATAATTAAGATAATCATATTTCATTTGTTACTGAAATCAAGTCAACACAATTAAGTCTTGTGTGAGATGTGGGTCGGAGATATTTAATTCTGTCACCAGAGAGCTGCGAGGTCACAGTCACTCCATCTCCGATGGTCAAGGACGCAAAAATGCTAATGATCTCCATGACCTCTTCCTCTAATGATGTCAGCTGCACTATCTGTGGCAGGCCACCTCTAGTCCTTTCCCTCACCCTTGTGTTTTGCGCTCGCTTCTCCTGTAATTCAGGAATGATAAGCATATGAGTGTCTTCAAGGCATGACTTCACCCAGTGGATGCAGTGCATTCAGTAAGGGTGACATCAAGCAGGTGTTTCACATTGCATAAGGATTGGAGTAAGTGACAGTGGTGGATAGATAAATGGGGAAGTGAGGAAGTGCATAGATCAGGAACGATGGGTGCTCTGCAAACTTAAGTGGGTGTGAGGAGTGATGTGATGGAGTAGGCTTGATAAGAAAGAGTGAGGGGAGTGGGGTGTGCACTACAGGATGTAGGTGAATCTGCAACTATACTCACCTTTTCTGACCTGGTTAGGTAATTAAACCACCCCCTGCACTGAATCCAGGTATGGGGCACAATACTCCTGCTGCTGACCTCCTCAGCCATCTCTACCCACACCTTCTTGGTGACAGCAGCAGATTTCTTCTTCCTGTTGCTGGGGAAGATTATCTCCTTCCTTCTTCTTACTGCACCCAGCACTACCTCAAGTGAGGAGTTGTTAAAGCAAGGGACAGCCTTTGAACATCCTGAGTCCATCTTGTACATTTGCCGTCTCTTTCCAAAACCTCCTAACTCCTGCAGGTTCCGTTGAGTTGAGATTGTGTCATGCAGGTGCACATCATGCTCGCTTAGGCGCATTGGAGACGCAAAACCCAGAAGTAAAATGATGATTAGGTACCCATGTTGAGATCAGACTTTACGACTCGCCGAAACTTCTCCTGGGTTTCGTGCCACTACCGCTCCCACCCCCCACCACTCAGAACCCACCTCTGGGTTACTTCAGTTCAGTCAAGTCTGCCACAGTGGAACATTTTGGTTATTCAGAGCTCCGAGCAACATGTTTTGTGATTTAGTAATTATTGCAGTCACCACTTGTTAGAAAAAAAAGTCATTTTAATTCACAATTCCACAGATTGCATTCTTTCTTATCACACATTGTGAAATTATGTAGAGTTACATCATTCGTATCAAGCATGCAGCTAGAACAGCACCAGCATTATCATTTACTTTGTTAAAATGGGAAAAGCGCAAACAATATTTGAAATGACAATATTTGGGTCACAACTCCTGTGGGGTAGTATTGTTTGCATGAAATACACAGCTATAAACTTTTATGTTGATTGGGTTTATGTCACAAAATGTCAGTAAGACAACAGGGAGCAAGTAATAAATAGTGCACTCTAATGGTTTTCCAATGTTGGTTTGGCAATAATATATTGTGACTGACAATCAGTCAGTCATTTGATTGCACCCTTAATTTTCTGTAAATATATTGGCCCGTTTGCTGTACTAATAATGGCGAGGCTGTCAGCGCTCGCTGTTATTACTGGGTAAATCTGACAGCAACTTCTGGCGTCCACGCATGCGCAATTAAACACGGAAACCCGGAAGTTGCTGTCAGTGATACCCTGCTCCTCCACAGGGTGCGCTGTTGCAGTCTTCGCCAATGAAATCTGCACAGAGATCACTGTCATGGTGTGAACTTGGGCTAATTGCTGACTATTCACACTCTAAAAACCAACGGAAAAGTTGGAGCTGGTAGAATCAGTAGTAACTGAGTTTTTAATGGCATAACAAAAAAAAAGACTTGCATTTATATAGCGCCTTTCACGACCACCGGATGTCTCAAAGCGCTTTACAGTCAATGGTGGAGTCACTGTTGTAATGTGGGAAAAGCAGCAGCCAATATGTGCACAGCAAGCTCCCACAAACAGCAATGTGATAATGACCAGATAATCTGTTTTTGTTATGTTGGTTGAGGGATAAATATTGGCCAGGACACTGGGGATAACTCCCCTGTTTTAAAATAAGTGATATATACTGCTGAACATCCTATCTGGCCCTGAAAATTTAATTTTACAACTGTGGAGTCTCATTCCCTCAGAATAAAATGATGTTGCAGATTTAAAAAAAATTAAAATAATTTTCTTTTTAAGTTTTTCTGTTTTCTATTTAATGTTTCTCCTTTAATCCCGTGTGTATGTCCCAATCTTTATTTCGCTTCCTGTACAATGATTTAAATGTAATTTATATTTCCTGTTTTTTACTTCCTACTTTGCTGTCTACGTGTCTCAGTGAGGATTTTTCAATCTGATTGGTTGAACAGCTTCCCTGCTTCGGGACCTGCCCACAGATGCCACCGATCCCCTGTAGAGGGCGCCAAATTCAAACTGATGTCGGAAGAGAGGAAGTCTCCGCTGACAAGCCGTGTAACTTGTCTGGGCAAGATGAACGGCAAAAGCCATTCCTTCGCCACTCACAGCAAAATCTGGGCCAATGAAGCATTGACCTGAAATGTTAACTTTGTTTCTCTCTCCACAGATGCTGCTTGACTTGCTGAGTATTTCCAGCATTTTCTGTTTTTATTATTGAAGCATAAATATTATTCCTTTTACAACTAGTTCTCCATTTTAAAACTGAGGATACAAAATAGACCATTCCTCATTGCAGAATGAAATATATTAAGTACACAAGGTTTTGTTTAAATGTAATAATTGTTACCATTCAGAATAAGTGAAACTTGATTCAATTTCAGTTTTTATTTGCCTCTATAGGTTTACATAAAATTCTCTCCCATATTAGTGAGTTTATAAAATGCTAAATTTGCATTTTAAAGTGTCTGAAACACAGCACAGCATTTGTTCCATATAAGCACCAACAATTTTTTTTTGCCAATTTTCTCCATTTCTCTCCTCAGCATATCAATTCATTGCAATACAACCAATCCTAGTCCTGTGCTCAACCAACAGTCACATGCACAAACTTCCAGTGGAGGTGACTGAATAATAATCAGCCAATGTCAGCAATGTTTTTAAATGTTTTAAGTGCTTAGGCAACCTACTACAACACTTTTAAATTTCCATTGGTATTAATTGGCTGCCAATTTAATCAGCTTGTTTCTAACTTTAACATTTAATTGACAGTTAGAGGCCACTGGGTAGAGTCCTCTGGATGTGTTTAGGTATAGATACATGGAGCTAATTTAAGAGCCAAGACAAGTGCGACTGCCACTGTCAGAAATTGTCTTAATAATGCACCACTTGATGCGGCATAACAGGACATTGGTGTCTTAGATCTCTCAACAGCCACAGTTTTGCATTTGATAAAACTGGAATCATTGTGTAACTGTTCTGCAATCTTCCACTTAATGCGGCAGCCCCATTTTGAATGTATATCTCTTTAGATGGAAAGTATATTAGAACCTCTCTATGTTGCTGTGCTTATCTATCACTGAGGCTTATTACTAAGAATAATTGATGTCATAGAGACATAGGCCGCGATCTTACCTTCCGGTGCGAGTTGAGAGCTGGTCAGCTGCCTTCCGGGTTCCAATCCCACACCCAACGACGCCCGACGCACAAATGTAATTTTATGTCAATTGGCCTTGTTAAGCCCACCCTGCGGGCTTGCCGGCCAATTGAGAGAAAGCCGATATGTCAGATGACGTCAGTTGATGACGCATCATCTGCTGGTTTTCTTAAAGGGGACACACACATTGTTTTTGACAGATGATTTTTCAGTGTTTGACAGCATGGAGGTGCTGCAAACACTGACAATCACTGTACAAAGGTGAGCACTTGCACCCAGGCTCTCCAGTAACTCTCTCCTTAGGATAAAACAGATGGCAGCTGCAGGTGAGGTTACAGAAGCGATCTGTCACTGGTGAGAGAGGTTCTCCCAATGAGGTGGGTCTACACAAATACTTCAAACCTTGTTAGCTACAGAAAAGTCTAAATACATTAAAAATGATTTTCCCAACATTTTCTTACCTCTGAAACTCACCAGTGTACCATTGGATCCTTCACACCACTTCTGCAGTTGTCATCAATGCACAAACCTTACAGTAGACCCACAGCACGCCACACTTACCCTGGTGTGGTTTCCGGATGTCAGGAAGCCCACAGTTGACCTGTCAAAATTGAAAAAAGCCTCTTAACTGCCTGTTAACAACCTGCTAACAGGCAGTTAAGTGCCTATAATCCTCTTACTGCCGCTAGGTGTCGGGTCCCTGCGCAAATCGTGGAGCCAACACATGGGAAGATTGTATGGAGGCGGGTTGACAGCGGGTTCGTGACCCGCTGTCATTCTTTGCAATTTTGCCGGATGTCACGCCTCTAAACCCGCCCCCTGAGCGCTGGCAAAATTCCCCCCAAAAAGAGTCATAACGGCACATAAGGAGGCCATTTGGCCCATCAAGTCCGTGCCGGCTCTCTGTGGAGTGTAACCATTCTTACTTGTGCAATGCAACCTTAGAGCCATAGGGGGAAACTTCAGTTGGTTGCGCCTCCCGTTAGCGCCTTAAGAGGGCGTTAATGGGGCGCAAAGCAACTAGCGCCCAGGCGCGGCGATGTTTGCGCCGCTCGTGAAATTAACTAGACATTTTGCGGTGGCGCTAAACACTACCGCCACGATCTCCTACGCCGGCAGATCGTGACGTCAGTCGAGTGCGCAACGCCCCGGTAGCGCCCCGGAGCAGATATTGAGTGGCGCCCCCTGCCTTACCGCCTGACGCTAGCAATGACAGGTTGAGGGGAGCGTTTTGCAGTCAGGAAGGGACTGGGGGAGCACTATTTAAAGGCGACCGCTTCCTGCCTTTTTTTGTTGGTGACATTTTTGAACCACGCATTCTGAGAACGAGAGAGAGAGACTTCTGGAGAGATTCAACGCTGTGTGAAGGAGTTTTGGGTACTGAGCAGCACTTTGCAGGTTCATTTTGATTTGCCCTTCCTTGTATCGATTTAGAAGAGACTGTGGGGGCTGCACACAGAGCTCTTTCCCTGGTGCTCTCCATTGTTCTTTCCAGCAGATTTGATGTACAGGTCTCTCCAGGCCGAGATTCAAGGCTGCAATGAGCAGGATGTGGATGGAAAGCAAGATCAACCCTCCCCTTTAAGAACTGGCCGGCGCCATTGTGTCTGTGTTCCATTGCTGACTGACATCACATGAGCTTCGCCAGTGCTCTGAGTTAGCGCCTCGCTCCTCGGCCTTTGCACCTTAAGACAGATGTGTAGCGCCTGATTTAGTGCTCCAATCACCTCCAGGGGCGATAAAAGTCAAGTTTGCAGTCGGAGCCGATAATTAGCGCCAGGCGCTAATCTTTGCACCCGGCCGATAATTGCGCCCCAAATGGGGCGATACTGAATTTCTCCCCCGTAGAGTTATACGGCACAGAAAGAGGCCCTTCGGCCCATCGTGTCAGCGCCGGCCATCAAGCCCTGTCTATTCGAATCCGATTTTCCAGCACTTGGTCCCTAGCCTTGTATGCTATAGCGTTTCAAATGCTCATCTAAATGCTTCTTGAAGGTTGTGAGGGTTCCTGCCTCTACCATCCTTTCAGGCAGTGAGTTCCAGATTCCAACCACCCTCTGGGTGAATAAGTTTTTCCTCAAATCCCCTCTAAACCTCCTGCCCCTTACCTTGAAACTATGCCCCCTGGTTATTGACCCCTCTACTAAGGGGAAAAGTTCCTTTCTATCTACCCTATTTATGCCCCTCATAATTTTGTACACCTCAATCAGGTCCCCCCTCAGCCTTCTCTGCTCTAAGGAAAACAACCCCAGCCTGTCCAGTCTCTCTTCATAGCTGAAGCGCTGCAGCCCAGGTAACATCCTGGTGAATCTCCTCTGCACCCTCTCCAATGCAATCACATCCTTCCTATAGTGTGGCGACCAGAACTGCACACAGTATTCCAGCTGTGGCCTAACTAGCGTTTTGTACAGCTCCATCATAACCTCCCTGCTCTTATATTCTATGCCTCGGCTAATGAAGGCAAGTATCCCATATGCCTTTTTAACCACCTTATCTACCTGTCCTGCTGCCTTCAGGGATCTATGTACATGCGCACCAAGGTGCCTCTGATCCTCTGTCCTTCCTAGGGTCCTACCATTCATTGTGTATTCCCTTGCCTTGTTAGTCCTCCCAAAATGCATCACCTCACACTTTTCAGGGTTAAATTCCATTTGCCACTGTTCTGCCCATCTAACCAACCCGTCTATATCGTCCTGTAGCCTGAGGCTTCCCTCCTCGCTATTTACCACTCCACCAATTTTCGTGTCATCTGCAAACTTACTGATCATACCTCCTACCTTCATATCTAAATCATTAATGTACACTACAAACAGCAAAGGACCCAGCACCGATCCCTGCGGTACACCACTAGACACAGGCTTCCAGTCACAAAAACAAGCTTCGACCATCACACTCTGCCTCCTACCACTAAGCCAATTTTGGATCCAATGTGCCAAATTGCCCTGGATCTCATGGGCTCTTACCTTCTTGACCAGTCTCCCATGCGGGACTTTGTCAAAAGCCTTACTGAAGTCCATGTAGACTACATCAACTGCACTGCCCTCATCCACACACCTAGTCACCCCCTCGAAAAATTCAATCAAATTGGTTAGACATGATCTCCCCCTGACAAAGCCATGCTGACTATCCTTGATTAATCCTTGCCTCTCCAAGTGGAGACTAATTCTGTCCCTCAGAATGTTTTCCAATAATTTCCCTACCACTGATGTTAGGCTCACTGGCCTATAATTCCCTGGTTTATCCCTACTACCCTTCTTGAATAATGGTACTACTTTAGCTGTTCTCCAGTCCTCTGGCATCTCCCCTGTGGCCAGAGAGGTTCTGAAAATATGTGTCAGAGCCCCTACAATCTCCTCCCTTGCCTCACACAGCAGCCTGGGATACATCCCGTCTGGGCCTGGGGATTTATCCACTTTTAAGCCCGCTAAAACCGCTAGTACCTCCTCCCTCTCAATACTAATTTGTTCAAGTATATCACAATCCCCCTGCCTGATTTCTATGCCTACATCGTCCTTCTCCAGAGTGAACACAGATGCAAAATATTCATTTAAAACCTCACCCACATCTTCTGGCTCTACACACAGATTGCCACTTTGGTCCCTAATGGGCCCTATTCTTTCCCTGGTTATCCTCTTGCCCTTAATATACTTATAAAACACCTTGGGATTTTCCTTTATTTTGACCGCCAGTGTTTTTTCATGCCCCCTCTTTGCTCTCCTAATTTCTTTTTTAAGTACCCCCCTGCACTTTCTATACTCCTCTAGGGCTTCCATTGTTTTTAGTCCTTTGTATCTGCCAAAAGCCTCCCTTTTTTTCCTAATCCATTCTTGTATATCCCTTGACATCCAGGGTTCCCTGGGCTTGTTGGTCCCATCCTTGACCTTTACGGGAACATGTTGGCGTTGTACTCTCTCTATTTCCTTTCTGAAAGACTCCCACTGCTCTGTAGTAGTTGATCCCAGTCCATTTTGGCCAGACCCTGCCTTATCATATTAAAATCGGCCTACCCCCAATTTAGAACCTTTATTTCCGGTCCATCTTTGTCCTTTTCCATGACTACCTTAAATCTCACCGAATTATGGTCACTGTCACCAAAATGCTCTCCTACTGACACTTCTACCACTTGCCCGGCTACATTCCCTAGAATTAGGTCCAGTACCGCCCCCTCTCTTGTAGGACTTTCTACACGCTGGCTCAGAAAGCTCTCCTGGATGCACTTTAAGAATTCCGCACCCTCTAAGCCTTTCACACTCTGACTATCCCAGTTAATATTGGGGAAGTTGAAATCCCCTACTATTATTACCCTATTATTTCTACACTTCTCTGAGATTTGCCTACATATCTGTTCCTCTATCTCCCCCTGACTGTTTGGGGGCCTACAGTACACTCCCAGCAAAGTGCTTGCCCCCTTTTTGTTTTTAAGTTCAACCCATATGGCCTCATTAGAGGAACCTGCTAAGATATCAACCCTCCTTACAGCAGTAATTGACTCCTTGCGACACCCCCTCCTCTTTTACACCCCCTTCTGTCTCGCCTGAAGATTCTATACCCCGGAATATTGAGCTGCCAGTCCTGCCCCTCCCTCAACCATGTCTCTGTGATAGCAACAATATCATACTCCCATGTGTTCATCAACACCTTCAATTCATCTGCCTTACTCGCAAGACTCCTTGCATTAAAATAAATGCCAACCAGCCTTGCCATACTCCCCTGTGCCATTACATATTTGCTCTGCCTTCCAGGCTGACTTGTTTTTCCACTATATTTGGTTGTGCATCACCCCCTACTATAGCTCCACTCCGTATCCCATCCCCCTGCTAAGTTAGTTTAAACCCCCCCCAACAGTACTAGCAAACCTCCCCGCAAGGATGTTGGTCCCGTTCCGGTTCAGGTGCAACCCGTCCGACTTGTACAGGTCCCACCTTCCCCAGAAGCAGACCCAGTGATCCAGGAAACTAAAGCCCTCCCTCCTGCACCAACTCTTTAGCCACGCATTCATCTGCTCTAACCTCCTATTCCTATACTCACTAGCATGTGGCACCGGGAGTAATCCAGAGATTACAACCTTTGAGGTCCTGCTTTTTAATCTGCTACCTAGCTCCCTAAATTCTTGTTGCAGGACCTCATCCCTCTTTCTACCCATGTCGTTGGTACCAATGTGAACCACAACCTCTGACTGTTCGCCCTCCCCCTTCAGAATGCCCTGCAGCCGTTCAGTGACATCCTTGACCCTGGCACCAGGGAGGCAACATACCATCCTGGAGTCACGTCTGCAACCACAGAAATGTCTATCTGTTCCCCTTACGATAGAATCCCCTATCACTATTGCTCTCCCACTCTTTTTCCTCCCCTCCTGTGCAGCTGAGCCACTCGTAGTGCCACGGACTTGGCTCTTGCTGCATTCCCCTGAGAAACCATCTCCCCCATCAGTGTCCAAAAAGGAAAATCTGTTGGAGAGGGAGATGGACCCAGGGGACTCCTGCACCACCTTCCTAGTTCTTTTACTCTGTCTGGCAGTCACCTATTTCCTGTCTGCCTGTGCACTCTTTACCTGTGGTGTGACCACCTCGTTAAACGTGCTATCCACGAAGATCTCAGCTTCGCGGATGCTCCACAGTAACTCCAGCCACAGCTCCAGCTCCAAAACGCGGATTTCGAGTAGCTGCAGCTGGAGACACTTCCTGCACATGTGTTTGCCCTGGACACCGAAAGTGTCCCTGACTTCCCACATAGTACAGGAGGAGCACTCCACGCTGCTGAGCTGCCCTGCCATGTCCTACCCTTAATTTACTCCCTTTACTTCCTTTAAATTAAAGAATATTAAATACACTTGGGACCTTACTTCCCTTTAAACACTACTTACTCTAAACTAGAGACCTTACTTTTACTTTAATGACTGGACTGTAGAAATACTCACCAGGTCCTACTTACCAATCAGCTCCTTCCCTGGTTATGACGTCACTTTAGCGGTTTCGCAGTTGTTGTTGTTTGACTGCTCCCACTCTCGGACTCTTTCCTTGGTGTAAAGTAAGAACCAATTCCCAACATGCAGCACTCTGTTTAAACCGCACTTTTATTTTTCTCCAGATGCGGTTGGGGGGTGTCACAGAGCCGAACTCCCGCTGGTTCTCTGTCCCCTCTTGTGCAGCTTTTTAGCTCCTGCTCTCCTGGAAGCTGACAAAGATAGAAAAAGAAAGGAACACCTCCCTTCACTCACTCACTCACTCACTCACTCACTCACTCACTCACTCACTCACTCACTCACTCACTCACTCACTCACTCACTCACTCACTCACCAAACTCGCAGCTTAACACTCTGTTCCGAGCTGCACTCTGTGACAAACTGCACTCTAGCCTCCCTTATTTATACTGCTGAGATTTAAATAAGTGAGCTCTCTGGCAGTTACAGAACCAGATTAGACCAGTTAATTAATTAATTACTCTCACCTGCTCTCCAGCACAGAGCTTTCTTAGCCCTGCCCAAGCCTGGAAGAAACTTAAAACTTGAAACAGTAAATTAAAATTTAAGTTAAATGCTAATTGCAAGCACACAAGACTAGATTTTACAAAAAAAAGAGATTAACCTTTAAGATTCACTCCCTCACTCACCAAACTGGCAGCTTAACACTCTGTTCTGAGCTGCACTCCGTGACAAACTGCACTCTAGCTTATGCAATGTAATAGAGCTGGGGATAATTAATGCAGATTACATGCAAATTTAATGTTAATTTCAACATAATTCTTTCCATTATATTTGTACTGAATGTAGGACATAATCATTGGATGAAAACAGTACAGCATAAGATCACTTCTTTCTGCAGGTAACTCACTATTGTATGATGCACTATGTGGTTAATGGGTACTGCCATGCATTCTTATCAAAAGGTTTTTCAATGTTACATGCCAAGGCCCAAGGCTTTCACTTAGCTTTCTAAGTTTTGTTGGTATTATGTTGGCTTTACAGATACAGCAGGTGATTAATGCACCAAAAATATTGCATTTACACTCACTTGTTTGTCCAGAAAGCCTTTCACAGGCACATCACACATCTCCAAATCCAATACCAACAGAGTGAAATTGTCTCACTTCCATATGTCACTGCCATGGTTAAACCACCCAACTTGGTGCCTCATGTTCCCTGCACTACCCATTAGCATAGCCACCACGGGAACATTCATACAGAGGGGTAGTCATTTCTAATGTGCTGACCTATACAATAGTGAACAACAAGCACCATCAATTTAAAATCTCTTACCAATTGTCCATTCATTGGGTCATTGATGAAACTAGCAGTATTTCTTAAAGGTAACAATGCATCATTTGTAATCAGAGATATTGGGGGAGAAATTGGCCCTTGTCACGCTTTTTTGCCTGAAGAAAGAGCATTGGAGGGTCAAAATACAAGGTGTCATCTCTCGCACCCTTATCTCCCCCGCAAGTGTGCTGGCTGCCACTTTGGAAGCGCTAACTTACAAGTGTCCAGGGTGTCCGCCTGAAACAGGCGCTAGGTGTCTTGAGTATGCAAATTGGGGTCCTAACAATTGTTTTAGGACTCCGCCTCAAATTCACCATCAACTGGGCGGCGCTTGCGCTGCGTATGCTCCATCCAGTTGATCTGGTTCTTCAGCAGCTTAACTAGCCTACCACCTAATAAGGGACAGCTGGAGGCCTCCCACACAAACATAAGTTTGTAGTTTTGGTTTTGCGAAACCCAGAGGAGCAGGAGTGCTACTCTGGGCTTCGCAAGAATACTGTCGGCCCAGGCTCACCACTCACCCAGGACCTACCTGCAGTTTGCCGGTTTTATAGAGATAAGGCTCAAGGCCCAATTTTGAGCAGGCCTTGGACCAACATCTTTGAGTGTTCGCTTCGCATCGCCTATTTTGCACATTTTTTCTGGCACTACTCCAATTGCTACGGCCATTGCTTTACATTTGAGGTAAAATTATTAGGTGTAAGGCTACCACTTTCACAAACACTCAATAGCTTCTTAATCACCGTTAACACCTGTGTGCACAATTCGCAGGTTTCCAGCTACCTCAAGTTGCAACTGGGGCTTCTTAATTTTGCAATTTCACCATAAAACATACTAAACAGAAAGGTAATTGATTTAATATAACCGTATTTACACTGTAGTATGTACTCAGTATTTTTGCATGTTCAGTATTTATGCCAAGAGTTTGCTATTGTACTTTAAAGATATTGGAATATTTTCAGTTTTCCTTTCTCCATAATTCTAAAAGAGAAATATCCAAAAAGAAAAAATACCACAGAGTTGGAAATAAAATTTCATCAAGAAGTTCAAAATAAATCACCTTTATTTCCAGCAAAGCCACACAAAGAAGCTTTATTGCTGTGGAGGTAGTACCTTTATTCAGCTGACTAGTCGCTGCCACATTGTTGTACCATCTTCTAGAATCCTGCAAATCTTTTCTTCAGATATGTAATGGGAAGGAGGAGTGTTGTTACAATTCTCTTTGTTTGCTCCAAATTTAGAATTTCAAAATCTCTGACATTCTTGCCCTTTTAGCCTAATGGTGACGCCACTACAATTTTCAATGTGCTGCATTATAATTTAGTATCTAGAAAGAATATTTTGTTTATTTCTATACAGTTTAACTATTCGCCATCCAGAATGTTCATAAATTACAATAATTTATGGAAATAAAACAGTAGATTTTGGCTACTGTGGGTAAGAAAAGGTTAAAATATGTAAGTGTTTTAAAGTCTAGCTAGGAAAACAAAGGCAACTTAGCACTATAGACATTTTGACATAATGGGATGAAATTGGTCCTCGGCGAAAGGGCAAAATGGGCAATAGCGAATTGGCTGCCCGTTTTACACCACATTTGATTTACTTTTCCACAACTGATTCAATATCACCCATTTTACGCTTTCACTGAAGACTAATTTCACCCCCATTATCTTATGCAAACTCTTTCCAGCGAAAAATATCTTCTTTAGAATTCAGTTAATTTTGATCAAAGTCTTCAGGCTCGATTTTAATTCGTGCAGCGGGTTGGAGTCGGGTTGCATGGTGGGCGGGTTCCGGAGCCACTTCCGGCGGGATCAGCTGCTGATGTGCGATTTTTATTCAATGAGCTTGTTAATTTCAATGAGGCGCGCTGGCTGGTCCATTGAGTGGGATCGCGTCGGCTGGCTGCCTCTGATGACGTCATCATAGCAGCTGCTTTTAAAGTTGCCATTCAGCCTGAGCCTTTCCATTGTGGATTCCTGGACTCATTGAAATTGATTTATATGCAATGACTTCTTCCAGAGGCAAGGCAGCTCCTTGTTTTAATGATGAGTCCCTCCAAGTTCTTGTGGATGCTGTCAGAGGGCGCAGGGAGATTCTCTTCCCTCCTGATGGCCGGAGGAAGCCTCCTCAGCAGACCAAGGCAGCCTGGCTGCGCATTGCTCGGGAGGTGAACGCAAGGTCCATTTATTCACGGTCATGGATCCAGTGCCGAAAAAGGTTCAATGATCTTGTGAGAACATCAAAAGTGAGTATCCCATCACACTTGCCTTCAATCTGATTCCCTTTTCTTTTCATCACCAGCACTCTGCGTTATAAGCCTGCTCCTCCACATCCCACCTTACCCTTACTTCCCTTGCACCCTTACCTATCCATCTCTGTCTCTGCACTGAATCACTTCAGCATCCTGCCTATGCACCCCTTAAACTTGCTCTCACTGTCATGCAGTGACAACAACTAACAACGCACAGGGAGCTAGCTTCCTCTTGGCACCTTACCCCATCTTCATCTCAATTAATGCTTCTATGGTAGGGATGATTCACACTCACTCCATCACTGTGGCTGAAACACCACTTGTGTCCCTCCTTGCAGGAAAAGATAGCCCACAATAAGAGGGAGAGAGCACTGACTGGAGGAGGAACACCTACCCTAGCCACATTGACCAGTGCTGAGGAGGCTGCAAACGAGATTGTTGGAGGTGGTGAGGACCTGGAAGTGGGCGATGGAGAGACGGGCACACTAGAGGAACCTGGTGACATAATAGAGTTTCATGCCTCTCGGACTGCAATGGCATATGATGTTCATAGATAATCGCGTTGTATCATCTGCTCAAAAGGATGTGTCTGCTACATCAATATCAGATGTCTAAATCATGCCTTTACTGTTCCACAGGACCATCGAGCGCCCCTCCCCACGATCCAGGACGAAGAGCCGGACAACTCCTCAGAGGAACCTGAAGACTCTGAGGGAGCAGCGTCACCAGGACTCAGCGCACCCAGCACCAGCGCAGCAACGCACACCTCGGTGGGGCCATCGCGAGTTAGAGTAGTGTTGCCACCTGGTATATCACAGTGCACAAGTGAGCATCAGCAGATGGTGGAGACAGTGACAGCAGTGGAGAGTCCTCGGCGGAGGTCACAGGACTCTCCTAGCTCTGCTGAGCTGCATGCAGATGCTGTGCCTCTGAGGCCATCCAGAAAAAGAGCATCTCGGGAAATACAGGAACAAGTGCAGGAGTCTCTGGAAGGGTTTGCCTCCAGGGTTAGTGCGAGTGTGGATAGAATGGAGGAGTCCATCTGTAACATCAGCACTGCCATGGTGGAGGCAATGGCGCATGAATGCAACACCATGGATAGGATGGCAACCTCCATGGAAAGGATGGCTACCTCCGTGGAAAGGCTGGATACCTCAGTGGAAAGGATGGCTACCGCCATGGAGGAAATAAGTCACCAGAGTCAGGAAAACATGGTGACTGTTCAAAATAGAATGTCATCTCTAGAGGAGCGATGGGCAGATATTGAGCAGAGCGACAAGAGCTTCATGGACGTCTTTGTGATGAGGACTGCCAGTGCAGATACGGGTCCTCATGGTCTCCCTGATGTGCAGCAAGGTGCTCTCCAGCCACTTGCCAGCACTGAGGTGCGGCTGACCCATGAGAAGGATGTTGTTGGCAGGACAGAAGGAAGTGTGGGCTCTCTCAAAGCGCTCACATGACCTTGCCACTGCGGAGCCCTCGGTCAGAGACCCACTTTGCAGAGACAACTGAGATGGCCGTTTCAGCCCCTGCACAGCCACAGGAAGAGCAGACCATTGAAGAGCCCTACCAGGCTCACAAACCCAGAGGACAGCCCGCCAAAGGCATCTAAGCAGGCGCAGCATCCTAGTCAGCAAGGTGCCTCTACATCTGCTGAAGCCACAGGGGAAGCACCACGTAGAAGCACGCATAAGAGAAAGATTAAGCACCTGTAGTCACAAGGGGACTCACTTGGGTGTTTTGTCTTTTTTTCTGACTGTTGTTGGGTTATTATCCTTTTGTCATGTGTAATAGAAAAATTATGTCAAACAGTTGATTGTGTGGCCTATGTGTTCTGGGAAATGGCAAAAGTGCATTGAGGGCTCAGGGCGACTTTCTTTTGTAATGCTGATGGTGAAAGTGATTGGAAATAACAGGGTATAGCAGAGAATATGTATGACGTTGGACAAATGTCGGCTGCAATTACAGAGCCATATGGTAGCCACCTATGGTTGAAGAGTAAGCTTATGCTAATGTGGCATGGCAGTGTGCATACCCTGCTTGACGGGCAGCAGTGAACTGGAGGGATGCTGCATTGGTCACAACAGGGCATGCAAGGCGCCCTTCGTCCTCCTCCTCCTCCTCTTCCCAGGAAGATCTGCGCTGTGCCATGCGGCTGCTACTCCTCAGATTATGAGGACCAGGATGAGAGGGCATAAATTTTTCCCATCCCCTTGCTATAGATTTCATTTGAGGCAACAACTTGCAAGTGCACAATCAAAGTGGCCTGAAATTATTCCATTCATGTCACACTGCAGATGGGTGTCAGCTTGAACAGTCAGAAGGTCAGTAGATGTGCAAAATCTTATCCCATACCTACAACAGCAAAGTTGTTGCATTTGAATGTCAGCCATGTTTCAGGGGCGCTTTTAAAGCATTCCACCAATGCATACAAATCATGTCCTCCAGCAACTCCTCTCCTTGAACCTGGCCTGTTTCTGACAAGTCGGGAAACATGAACCAGAAGCACGAAAATGGGAAACAACTATCAAAATAGGATTAGCAAGGCAGGTAACAGGCTGTTAACTGCCTTAACTACCTGTCCCACCAGTTCCAGACAGGTCAGATTGGGAACGGCTGAACCGACACTCACGAAAGTCGGGTGGGGGTGGGATGGAGGCGGGATGGGTGTCTGAAGCCATTTTTTCCGATTTTCGCGACTGACCCGCCTCCAAACCCATCTCCTCAGGGCTATTAAAATTGAGCCCTTCAATTCATCTAGTTTCTGCTGTGTTGTTTTGTCCAAAATATTACATTGGACAGCAATATATATATATATATATCATCCAATATACAGAGTTTGGATTGTTCTAAGGACAAAGCCAGGTAAAGAGGAGCACATTTGTTGATGTTAAATCAATGTAACATAAAAGAATGAGCAGAATTCACTGAATACATATAACCGCCAGCATTAAACTAGATTGAAACATACTGGCAAGTCTAAAATTGAAAGTCAATACAGTTAAGCCATGTTATAATCATTTATGTTGTTTCATGTTTTTCAAATTTCAGCTTTGTATTAAATAGAAGAGGCCATCGTGAGAGGTGGACAAGCAATGAGGGAAAAACAAGTGAAAACTATTCACGTGTGTAATTTTCAGAGGGACAACAGTGAAATATTAAAAAGGCAACATTTTCAGGGACTCAGTGATATGGTTTTACTAATTTATATTGTTGTTAAATGTGATAGACCATTACTTTCTATTAAAATTGTTATGGAATTCCCTCTAGTTATAGTCTGTCATGGATGAAAGATAACTTGTTTTTATTCCCCAAAAAAGGAAATTAACCTTTAACATTTGTATGAATGTAACCTAAATCTATTGTCAGAAGTGAGATTGTTTCATCTATTAATGAGAGTTGTATGTCCCTTAGTACAATAGTGTTGTGCTTATGGTACTGGGCTGGCACGTCAGGACCCTCATGGACAACCCCAACAGTGACAGACCGGAACACCGTACTACTATCATTGCCCGGGAGCTCAGACGTTTCGACATTGAAATCGCCGCAACCCAAGCACCCCACCCACCCGCCCCTTCAACCACCGTCTGCCCCACCTGTGACAGAGACTGTAGGTCCCGCATTGGACTCATCAGTCACCTGAGAACTCATTTTTAATGTGGAAGCAAGTCATCCTCGGTTCCGAGGGACTGCCTAAGACTGAGGAAGACTGGGATGGCAATCCAGTGATCAGAACCTTAAATTACATCATGGTAAATTGTGAAATTTACTTAATAAATCTGGTAATTTATCAGACGGCAACAGAATTGTCCTGCAGAGAATGGAGCCGATTATCTCTATCCACTTGGTCTATATGTGCCTCCAGTCCCATATTATGTGGTTAACTCTTACTGCCTCCAAAGTGGCCCAGCAAGCCACTCAGTTGTAAACAATTGCTATGAAGTTCAGTATACACCAGAAACCAGTGCTGGAATCTGTTGTCTCCCAGTATAAATGGTTGAGTGTCATACTGTGCTGGCCAGCATAGGAACTGAGTAAAAAGTTTTGTGATGAATCCATAACTCACATGTGTTACAGGGATAAAGTATAATTGCCCTTCAATCTTGTGAAAGAGCACAGAAACTCAGGAAAAGTAGGGGAACGGTGGCATAGTGCTTATGTTACTGGACTAGTAATCCAGAGGCCTGGACTAATGATCCGGAGACGTAAGTTCAAACGTCACCACGGCAGCTGGGGAATTTAAATTCAGTTAATTAAATAAATCTGGAAAAAAAGCTAGTATCAGTAATGGTGACCATGAAACTACCAGATTGTTGTCAAAACCCATCTGGTTCACTAATGTCCTTTAGGGAAGGAAATCTGCCGTCTTTACCCGGTCTGGCCTATATGTGACTCCAGACCCACAGCAATGTGGTTGATGCTTAACTGCCCTCTGAAATGGCCTAGCAAGCCACTCAGTTGTAAACCGCTACAAAAAACATAGAAACATAGAAACATAGAACAGTACAGCACAGTACAGGCCCTTCGGCCCTCGATGTTGTGCCGAGCATTGTCCGAGACCAAGATCAAGCTATCACACTCCCTATCACTCTGGTGTGCTCCATGTGCTTATCCAATAACCGCTTGAAAGTTCCTAAAGTGTCCGACTCCACTATCACAGCAGGCAGTCCATTCCACACCCCAACCACTCTCTGAGTAAAGAATCTACCTCGGACATCCCTTCTATATCTCCCTCCATGCACCTTATAGTTATGCCCCCTTGTAACAGCTGCCTCTACCCGAGGAAATAGTCTCTGAACATCCACTCTATCTATCCCCCTCATCATCTTATAAACCTCTATTAAGTCGCCTCTCATCCTCCTCCGCTCTAAAGAGAAAAGCCCCAACTCCCTCAATCTTTCCTCATAAGACCTCCCCCCCAAACCAGGCAGCATCCTGGTAAATCTCCTTTGCACTCTTTCCAATGCTTCCACGTCCTTCCTATAGTGAGGTGACCAGAACTGCACACAATATTCCAAATGTGGTCTCACCAAGGTCCTGTACAGTTGCAGCATAACCTCACGGTTCTTAAACTCAAACCCTCTGTTAATAAACGCCAACACACCATAGGCCTTCTTTACTGCTCTATCCACTTGAGTGGCAACCTTCAGAGATCTGTGGATATGAACCCCCAGATCCCTCTGCTCCTCCACGTTCCTCAGAACCCTGCCGTTGACCCTGTAATCCTTATTCAAATTTGCCCTACCAAAATGAATCACCTCGCACTTATCAGGGTTAAATTCCATCTGCCATTTTTCGGCCCAGCTCTGCATCCTATCAATGTCTCTTTGCAGCCTACAACAGCCCTCCACCTCATCCACTGCTCCACCAATCTTGGTGTCATCAGCAAATTTACTGATCCACCCTTCAGTCCCCTCCTCCAAGTCATTGATAAAAATCACAAACAGCAGAGGACCCAGCACCGACCCCTGTGGCACACCGCTGGTAACTGGTCTCCAGTCCGAAAATGTTCCATCCACCACCACCTTCTGCCTTCTATGAGATAGCCAGTTACTTATCCAATCGGCCAAATTTCCCTCTATCCCACAACTCCTTACTTTCTTCATGAGCCGACCATGGGGAACCTTATCAAACGCCTTACTAAAATCCATGTATACGACATCAACTGCTCTACCTTCATCTACACACTTAGTTACCTCCTCAAAGAATTCAATCAAATTTGTTAGGCAAGACTTACCCTTCACGAATCCGTGTTGACTATCCCTGATTAAGTTGCCCCTTTCCAAATGGTCATAAATCCTATCCCTCAGGACCTTTTCCATTATCTTACCAACCACCGAAGTAAGACTAACCGGCCTATAATTACCAGGGTCATTCCTATTTCCTTTCTTGAAGAGAGGAACAACATTCGCCACTCTCCAGTCCTCTGGCACCATTCCCGTGGACATTGAGGACCCAAAGATCAAAGCCAGAGGCTCTGCAATCTCCTCCCTTGCCTCCCAAAGAATCCTAGGATATATCCCATCTGGCCCAGGGGACTTATCGACCCTCAGGTTCTTCAAAATTGCTAAAACATCTTCCCTCAGAACATCTACCATCTCCAGCCTATCCACCTTTATCACACTCTCATCCTCAAGAACATGGCCCCTCTCCTCAGTGAACACTGACGAAAAGTATTCATTCATCACCTCTCCTATCTCTTCTGACTCCATGCACAAGTTCCCACTACTGTCCTTGACCGGCCCTACCCTCACCCTGGTCATTCTTTTATTTCTCAAATAAGAGTAAAAGGCCTTGGGGTTTTTCTTGATCCGACCCGCCAAGGACTTCTCATGCCCCCTCCTAGCTCTCCTAAGCTCTTTTTTTAGCTCATTCCTTGCTACCTTGTACCCCTCAATCGACCCAACTGAACCTTGTTTTCTCATCCTTACATACGCTTCCTTTTTCCTCTTGACTAGACATTCAACCTCTTTTGTGAACCATGGTTCTCTCACTCGGCCATTTCCTCCCTGCCTGACAGGGACATACCTATCAAGGACACGCAGTAATTGCTCCATGAAAAAGCTCCACTTTTCATTTGTGCCTTTCCCTGATAGTTTCTGTTCCCATCTTATACTCCCTAATTCTTGCCTAATCGCATCATAATTACCCCTCCCCCAATTATAAACCCTGCCCTGCCGTATGGCCCTATCCCTCTCCATTGCAATAGTGAAAGTTACCGAATTGTGGTCACTATCTCCAAAGTGCTCTCCCACATACAAATCAAACACTTGGCCCGGTTCATTACCCAGTACCAAATCCAACGTGGCCCCACCTCTTGTCGGCCTATCCACATATTGTGTCAGGAAACCCTCCTGCACACACTGTGCAAAAACTATCCCATCCGAACTGTTTGACCTATAAAGGTTCCAATCAATATTTGGAAAGTTGAAGTCACCCATGACAACTACTCTGTGACCTCCACACCTATTCATAATCTGCTTTGTAATTTCTTCCTCCACATCTCTATTAGAATAAGAATAAAACCGGACGGACCGATCTCGGCACCGGCTACAGACACGACAACGACACTACTAGCCCAGTCGACCCTGCAAAGTCCTCCTCACCAACATCTGGGGACTTGTGCCAAAATTGGGAGAGCTGTCCCACAGACTAGTCAAGCAACAGCCTGACATAGTCATACTCACAGAATCATACCTTTCAGCCAATGTCCCAAACTCCTCCATCACCATCCCTGGGTATGTCCTGTCCCACCGGCAGGACAGACCCACCAGGGGTGGCGGCACAGTGGTATACAGGACTACATGCATGCTAAAAAGCGGAAGCAGCATGCTATAGGCAGAGCTAAGCGATCCCACAATCAACGGATCAGATCAATGCTTTCCAGTCTTGCCACATCCAGTCGTGAATGGTGGTGGACCATTAAACAACTAACGGGAGGAGGAGTCTCCATGAATATCCCCATCCTCAATGATGGTGGAGCCCAGCACGTGAGTGCAAAAGACAAAGCTGAAGCGTTTGCAACCATCTTCAGCCAGAGGTGCCGAAGGGATGATCCATATCAGCCTCCTCCTGAGGTCCCCACCACCACAGAAGCAAGTCTTCAGCCAATTCAATTCACTCCACGTGATATCAAGAAATGGTTGAGCGCATTGGATACAGCAAAGGCTCGGGGCCCCGACAACATCCCGGCTGTCATGCTGAAGACTTGTGCTCCAGAACTAGCCACGCCTCAAGCCAAGCTGTTCCAGTACAGCTATAATACTGGCATCTATCCGACAATGTGGAAAACTGCCCGGGTATGTCCTGTCCACAAAAAGCAGGTCAAATCCCATCCGGCCAATTACCGCCCCATCAGTCTACACTCAATCATCAGCAAAGTGATGGAAGGTGTCGTCGACAGTGCTATCAAGCAGCACTTACTCACTAATAACCTGCTCACTGATGCCCAGTTTGGGTTCCGCCAGGACCACTTGGCTCCAGAGCTCATTGCAGCCTTGGTCCAAACATGGACAAAAGAGCTGAATTCCAGAGGTGAGTGCCAGGCAATGACTATCTCCAACAAGCGAGCGTCTAACCACTGCCCTTGACATCAAATCAGCATTTGACCGAGTGTGGCATCAAGGAGCCCGAGTAAAACTGAATTCAATGGGAATCGGAGGGAAAACTCTCCACTGGCTGGAGTCATACCTAGCACAAAGGAAGATGTTTGTGGTGGTTGGAGGTCAATCATCACAGCCCCAGGACATTGCTGCAGGAGTTCCTCAGGGCAGTGTCCTAGGCCCAACCATCTTTAGCTGCTTCATCAATAGCCTTCCCTCCATCATAAGGTCAGAAGTGGGGATGTTCGCTGATGACTGCACAGTGTTCAGCACCATTCACAACTCCTCGGATAATGAAGCAGTCCATGCCCACATGGATGACATTCAGGCTTGGGCTGATAATTGGCAGGTAACATTAGCACCACACAAGTGCCAGGCAATGACTATCTCCAACAAGCGAGAGTCTAACCACCGCCCCTTGACATTCAACAGCATTACCTTTGCTGAATTCCCCCACCATCAACATCCTGGGGGTCACCATTGACCAGAAATTTAACTGGACCAGCCACATATATACTGTGGCAACATGAGCAGGTCAGAGGCTGGGTATTCTGCGGTGAAAGTCTCATCTCCTAACTCCCCAAAGCCTTTCCACCATCTACAAGGCACAAGTCAGGAGTGTGATGGAATACGTCTCCACTTGCCTGGATGAGTGCAGCTCCAACAACACACAAAAGTTCGACACCATCCAGGACAAAGCAGCCCGGTTGATTGGCACCCCATCCACCACATTAAACATTCACTCCCTCCACCATCGGCGTACCGTGGCTGCAGTGTGTACCATCTACAAGATGCACTGCAGCAACTCGCCAAGGCTTCTTCGGCAACACCTCCCAAACCCACGACCTCTACCACCTAGAAGGACAAGCGCAGCAGATGCTTGGGAACACCACCACCTCCTAGTTCCCCTCCAAATCACACACCATCCTGACATGGAAATATATCGGCGTTCCTTCATCGTCGATGGTGAAAATCCTGGAACTCCCTTCCTAACAGCACTGTGGAAGTACCTTCACCACACGAACTGCAGCGGTTCAAGAAGGCAGCTCACCACCACCTTCTCAAGGGCAATTAGGGATGGGCAATAAATGCTGGCCTTGCCAGCGACGCACAAATCCCATGAACGAATAAAAAAATAAAATTAGTGATGTTTCTGCTCACCATTAATTCTCATCTCACATTCATAAATAACAATCGAATGGGCAATAAAATTACACATCACACCATAGCATGAAAGAACTAAAATACATATGCCATACCAGAAAGAAAAGTTCTCAGTGTCATTCAATAGAAGCTTCTTAACAGGAAAATTCAAATTACAAGCAAAATGCTCACTTTATCTAATTCTTTCTATTAACCAAACTGTGTGGAATGTATGAATTGGTACAAAATTAAACCAAACACTCACTTATAATTCCAACTGAAGCTGTAAGACAGTAATCTTTTATCAAATTACTCAAAAATCGTGGCATTCATGTATATTATATTTACAAATTTTGGGATATATGAGCAATTTTTTGTTGAGTAGTTTCCTCTCGAAAAGATTTGGACTGCTTCCAGATGAAGAGGAGGATGCAGAGAATAGAGATGACAGGGGTGACTGAAGTGAAGATGAAAGCAGAGCAAAGAGTGTGGGAGTAGCTGACTGTATGTAGCGATTCAAGGATTGGGGATGGATTTTATTTTAGTTTTTGACAAAAGATTCAAAATGTACTCTTAGAGGATCTGAATAATTGCTATAATTAAGAATTTTAAAAACCTCTTAAGATCGCAGGATGAATATACTTCTGCTGTCAAACATTCAGAAAGGCACAGAAAGGGAAAAAAACAACTCAATGAAAATTTGGGGTCAAAAAGTGAACGAGGCAATAAGACCACAGACTTTGTTTTGGATTATACCTTTAAAACATACAAACAGACATGAAATATTTAACAGTTAATTCAATATTGCTGGCAGTTTAGATAGATGAATATAATGTCCAACATATTGGTAATGTTGCCATAAGAGTGTTTAAGATTTTTACATCCTGTCTAGTTGTTAGAAAGGTAATCTGCTTGTATTGTTTAACTTAAAACTAGCTGTATATTGTGTACAGGAAGTAAAAGAGCTACCTTCTACAACTTGTAGCCTCTGTTATTTTCTTGTAAAAAAAACATTTTACAGGCTTTCTGCAGAATATTGTTAACTTTAATAGCAGAGCAGAAGCAGGCCTTGCCTGAAGATTTCGTAACCTCGTTTAGATAGTTCTTCCTTGATGTAATTAGACACCCTGGCGACGATTTCCCCTGCCTCGGCGGGTCCGTGGTGGGCGACGTTGGTGGCGGGTCCTGACCCCGCTGCTGACTCCAGCCCGCTGTGTAGAATAATTTTACACATTTGCCGGCCAATTGAAGGAAGCGGGTCTGATGATGTCATTTGATGATGCATCATCAGCCAGTTTCCTTAAAGGGACCATGCCCAAATTTATTTTGACAGTTGTGCTGTCAGTGTTTTAGAGCATTGAGATGCTGCAAACACTGACAAGCCCTGCACAGAGGTGCACAGCTGCCACCAGCCTCTCCCATGACTCCCTCCATATGCTTATGGAGGGAGTCACAGCACGCAGGAATGTCCTCTTCCCTTCCCATGGGCGGAAGAGACCTCCCCAGGAGACCAATGCAGCCTGGTTGCACATTGCACAGGAGGGCACAAGCAGGGATGTCATCAGGAGGACCAGGCTGCAGTGGCACAAACCTTTCAAAGATCTCAGTAGATCACGAAAACGTTACTGCAAAGCAACACTCAACCTCATCCTGCTGTGTCACTCATCACATCCCCATCAATCTGCCTTCCCTACCCTACTCCTGCACATCCTTACTCACACCAACTTACCTTGCACCTCCACCCATCCCTCTCTATCTATATTATCACATCCCCATCTCACTAGCCACCTCTCACACTCACCCTCATCCTAGTCTAATCATACCAATTAACAACACACAAGGGTAGGCAATTATGTGTTTTAGCCAATGTTCATGTGTCATGTGAAGTTTCTGTTAATGTGCCGTCAAACATTGTAACATTTATTTTCAACCCTTTGCGTTCTTGGACAGATTTGTGTGAGCCTTTGGAAGTGGCTTAGTGAGTTGCAGTGAATGGTGAGATATAATGGTGACCCCCGCAATGGTGATGAGTGTGAAAGGAATGGCTTGGGCATTGTAGGAATGCTTTATGGTATTGGTGTGTGGTGGTGTCAACCTGGCGCATCATTTGGCAACCAGGGTGTACAGCGTCAAGTGAAGTAAATGTGGCCATGGTGAGGCCATCCCTGGCCTCCCAGGCAGCAATGTGGTCGGGTGCCGATGCCCTGTGTCCTGTGCAGCATTAGTTGATTGTGGAGAAGGTTGGTGTTGTTGTTGGTGCTGCTGGTGTGCCTGGTGCTGCTGGTATTGTAGCTGATTGTGGTGGGATTCTGAGGACCAAGGTGAGATAGTTTCAAGGGCACCGATGCTGATGGAATAGATGGCAGTTGAACTTGAGATGACAGAAGCGATCTGTCAATGGTGAGAGAGGTTGTTCCAATGAGGTGACACTGGATACAGAGGGCTGGATTTTGAATGATCCATGGAATCGGGTTTGGAGGCGTGTGGGGGGTTAAATTTGCGGGGTCGGGGATTCCGACCCCATCCCGCCTCCACGCAATTTTGACAAAATCAGCTGCGGGTTTCCCGACTCCGTCCCGCCTCCAAGAGGCGGGAGAGGCCATTAAAGCCCTTAACAAGCCCTAAATTGGCTCTGTAATGCCATTTTGAAACATTTTAGCTAGTTTAACCCTTTTCCGACGTGAAGCACGCCTGATGTGAAACACTCCAGTGAAACCTGGCGGGAGCACAAGTGGATAGCTGACTATCAGCTACAGGTCCACTATTACAACAGAGATGTGATGAAGGTAGTAGTAGTATTAGGTGTGAAAGTTGCCTCTGATGCTGCTGCATTGAATGTCTACAGAGACTGCATGGTCTTTGTTGTGAGAGGACTTGGATGCAAAAAAAATTCTCATTCTCTCTCTCTCTCTCTCTCCTTTCACATTTTGCATCCAGGTCCACTCACATCAAAAGCCAAGCAGGTCCTCTCTCACGAACAGCCAGACTGTCTCTGAGACCAGGCAGTCAGCAATGATGACATCATCAGAGGCGACTTTCAGACTGAAACCACTAATTATTTCATGGGTTCCCACATGCTGGAACTCAATTGCCCAATTAAGTGAAAATTGCATCATTCATCCACATTAATCTGGAGTCGGGGGGGAAACACGAAATGTGGATGACACGACCCCAACCCGACCCCAAGACAAAATCCAGCCCAGAGTTTACTCCAAACACTTGCAACCTGAATAAAGCTCAATCTGTCTCCCAAATGCAGTAAGCAACAGCTTCGGAGCTTGGAAAGTGAACAGCTATGAGATGGAGATTTTATAGCACATTTGCAGTTGTCAGGTAATGAGATGATTCCATGGTCATACAACTCACGACCTCCTTACCTGATGTGATCCCCGAGCAGCGTGGACCCCATGGGCGACCTTGTAAAATCTAAAAGTGAGCTTAAAATACTTCTTAATGAGCTGTTAACCAGGTCACGATGACCTAAATTGCCTCCCCCGCTGCTGTGTGTTGGGTCTGTTCAGTGCTGACAGACCCGACATCTGGGAAAGGTGCGTGGTGGCGGGTTGACAGCGGGGTCCCAACCCACTGTAAAAAAAAAATTCCCACCCAACCCACCACCAAACGCGCCCGCTGTCCCCGCAGAAAATCCCCCCCCCCATCTCCATCCTTTTCAGCATGTTTGCAGGGAGGCAGTTAGTATCAGGTACTCTCTGTTTCTGCCTTTTTTGGAATGTGCAGGAGTAAGCAGATGGCTGGATAGCCTGGACACAATGATTGCTATGTGGGCCCAAGGGAGCTCAAGGTCCAAGAGAACTAATGTGTGATTACATCATTTACATGTATAGAAGTCAAGACGTAAAGTATATATGTTAGAACATTCTCGGAGTGAGACTGTTCCGCTGAAGTGTTATCACTAGGCCCTGTGAGAGAGCACCTCAAAACTTTGCCAGCATTAAGCTTTGACAGATTGTATCTCAACTTCTTATTTAGTATGTTATAATTGTACTCTTGTATTTTAACATCTATTGTAACTTTCCAACAAAGCTTTTTTACTTTGGAACAAAATACCCTCAAGCTTCTTTGTGCAGAAGATCAGATCTTTGTTATTCCTTTATTAACTTGTCTCTATAGACATGCAAACAAACATTACAATGGTGATGAGGAAGGGATGCACATTGCAGTTTAGCCACTGACAGCATACAAAAAAGAAACAAATGGAAAGAAAAAATGTGCTTGGGCTCACGGCAAAACACAGACAAACAAGAGAAAAATAATCCATGGAGGTCAGCAGCAATGTATTTTTCTACTCTGCCTTCCTTCCCTGCCATTGGAGTTCACCACTGATACACCACCCTTATGCTATGATAGAAAGAATAAAGAGATTTCAAAATCCTTCTCAGAGCCATGGATGCGAAATATATCCTGCTATTGCATTATGCAGCTTAACAAGTGTACAATAATTTAGACAGACTGCCGTACAGGAGATGACTAAACTAAAACAGCACTTATAAATTATTTCTGCCCTAAAAACATGATGTTAAAATCTATAAACTTAGGCAGACACAACAACAGAGTGGGGAAAGTATGGAAGAGTACTATGCAATGCTATGCAAAACGGCTTCCATGTGTGAGTATTTAAATGTGGATATGGAGATTAGAATTTTAACACTACAAGAGTGCTTAACGGCAAAGCTGCAGAGGAAAGTTTTCAGGGAGCCCAAAGTGACTTTAACTACACTTTAAACACCGTTTGATTCAATGAGATGTCAGGATTCAGGGGCAGTAAGTAGAAAGTAGAACCTAAAACAAGCCCAGATATGTGGAATCACTGTTGATGCCAGATCTAAAACTATGTGGTGCAAATGTGGCAGTGAGTACCCACATACTACTGTTTCCTCTGCCAAGGCTGCAGATTATCAAAGTTGCTGGAAAGGTAGCCATTTTGGAAAACTATGGCCTAAAAATTCGAGGACTTACCGCTTTCCGTTAAGGCCCGTTTTATGGAAAAAATTTCATTAGCAGCGCAGAACCCTAGAAATGCAAATTTCATGCCGACTTGACGGCACGCCTGCAAACTTCGACTTCTATGCTGACTTTAATGCTGGATCCGAAGCACGTTCAGAAAAGCGAGTGTGCAGCAGACCTTCAGAAATGCTGTCAGCGCCACTTAAAGGGACACACAAATCTTTCAGGTAAGTTTGGATTTAAGCATTTGTATTTAAAAAAAAATATTTTATTGAAGTAGTGGCTTGGTGCAATAGATGTTAAAAGCTTTTAAAGTTTTATGGAGGTGCTGCGAGTTCTGCTGGATGCTTGCAAGGCCTCGGATGGTAAAGGAAGGCCTCTGAGAAGACAGAAAATGCTGGAAATACTCAGCAGGTCAAGCAGCATCTGTGGAGAGAGAAACAAAGTTCACATCTCAGGTCGAGATGCTGCCTGGCCTGCTGTGTATTTCCAGCATTTTCTGCTTTTATTTCAGATTTGCAGCATGCTCTCACAGAGGGAAGAGGAAGACGCAGAAGAGGAAGATGCAGAAGAGGAGGAAGCGAAGGAAGGATGCAACCCAGACAGCCCCTTTCTGGCTGGGATATCCGGGATGGAATAATCCGCCTGCGGTACCAGTGACCACAACCCCAATTCCCATTTCAACATTTGTCCCACACCTTACCTTCTCTCTGTTACTGACCATCACAGCATCCTCTTGGCCACAATGCTGAAATAAAAGCCACCACAAAGCAAATTTTCCAATCCAACTTTATCCATCTATCCATTCGATATGACATCAAGAAATCAACTCATCACCCTTGTGCATTCCCTTAGTGACTGTCTTGTGTGTGCCTTTGCCTATCCCATTGATGTCACGCAGTGTTACCCCAGTGGCTGCAGCGTGGCTGGTGGAAGGCAGCTGTCTTTCAGCGGGAGACACTACAGACAACTTTGCAGGATGACCTTGAGGAGCTGGTGGCTGGGAGTGTCAAATCGAGTGACGGTTTCTTCATTTGGCTGAGCAGACTGCATTTTTTGGGTGGGTGAAATGAGGAAGGCATAAGGGTGGAGTTGTATTGAGGTGAGGGTGGGAAAGCAAGAGGTGCAGGCGAGAAGAAGGATAATGTATGAGGATACCAGCATCTTGTATCCTTTCAGCCCTGCTGCTGGCCAAGGTCTCAGCCATTCCCCTGTCAAGAATGACCAGCACTATCTCCTCCAAGGAGGTGAAGTGAAGCTAGGAATGGGAGGTGTACCTCGTGTTTGGTACAGATTGTTGGTAGGTGAGTGATGGGGTGGGGGGTCATACAATGAGCAGAGTGCGAGGCTAGTGATGCAATTGGTAGAAGACGGCTTTTGAAGATGCATTCACTGACCTTGACCACTGGTCTTAGGTCATGAAGCTTCTTTGTGCACTGGAGCCAAGTCATGGGGGCAACACTGCTGGCAGTGACTGTCTCGGTGATCTGGTCCCACATGGTTCTTTCTAGAGGGCCTCCTGGCCCCTGCGGGGTTGAAAGGATACAAGATTCTGGTATCCTCATACATTATCCTTCTTCTCGCCTGCACCTCTTGCTTTCCCGCACTTACCTCACCACAACTCCACCCTTGTGCCTTCTTCATTTCACACACTCAAGAAATGCAGCCTGCCCAGCCAAATTAAAAAACGGCCCATTTTTAAATGATTTTTGGTTTTTTTAGTTGAGAAGGCAGTTCCCCTTTAAGGGACTGACACTGCCTTCTAAAATGACACCCTTGCTTAAAGATAACACTTTTCTTGCTTCAGGGGCACTATGGCCACACTACATTGGATCTCCTGCTGAGAGTAGAGCCAGAAGAAGAGGCAAGTTTAGTGCTGCGCTAATTTAAATTAGCAGGCAGCACCAAAATACCGGTGCTGCCTGTGCTATGAATTCGGGTGGCTGTTAACTGCGGCCCACGGTGGCACCGGCAGTTCTTTGGCATACTGGAATTTCTAAGCCTATATATTCAACAGTATTCAATTAAAGAAACACATGATCAAATAAACACACAGGCCGCGATTTTACTAACCTTGGTGGGTCCATAGCGGGCGACGTCGGTGGCGGGTCCTGACCCCGCTGCTGTCTCCCGCCCCGCTGCTGGCTCCAGCCCACTGTCTAAAATGAATTTCCACTGATTGGACTTGTTAAGCCCATCCAGCGCGTTTCCCGGCCAATTAGAGGAAGCGTTCTGGTGAAGTCATTTGATGACGGGTCATCAGCCGGTTTGAGGTGCTGCAAACACTGACAATGTGGTCGGGTGCTGATGCCCTCTGTCCTGTGCAGCATCAGGTGATTGTGGAGAAGGTTGGTGGTGTTGTTGTTGGTGCTGCTCATGTGTTTGGTGCTGCTGGTATTGGGGCCTATCGTGATGGGATTCTGAGGACCAAGGTGAGAGAGTATAAAGGGCACCCATGCTGATGGAATAGATGGCAGGTGAAGTAGAGATGACAGATTAGATTTGTCAATGGTGAGTGAGCTAATGAGGTCAGACTGGATGGAGACTTGTGTAAAGACTTGCAGCATGGTGAATCTGTTGTGGAAATGCAGTGAGGAAGAGCTTGTGGCTGAGGGAAGATATCTTTGTCAGGTGGGAGCTTTTACTGATTCAATGGCCATTGAACTCCTGCCTCAGCTTGACAGACATGGTCCACGACTAGCGTGGACCCGGTGGGTGAGCTGTCAAATGCAAAAGGTGAGCTGAAATTCATTCTTAAGTGGCTCTAAACAAGCCACTAATTACCTGAATTGGGTCCCCCGCTGTGAACCTGCCGTGGCATGTCTGGTCTGCTCAGCGCTGACAGACCAGACATTGGGAAAGGAACGTGGCGGTGGGTTCACAGTGGGGTCCTGACCCGCTCGAAAAAAAAACTTTCCCACCAGACCTGCTACTGATCGTGCCCCCCTCCCCCCACCACCAGCTCCTGACCCCCCTCAAAATCCAGTCCATAAGAACATAAGAACATAAGAAATAGGAGCAGGAGTAGGCCAATCGGCCCCTCGAGCCTGCTCCGCCATTCAATAAGATCATGGCTGATCTGATCCTAACCGCCAATCTACTATCTATCACAGAACCATCTCCTGCATCTAACAGAATTGCACACACGAAATAGGAGCAGAATCAGGCTACACGGTCCCTGGGCCCGCTCCACTACCCACAGGGCCATGACCGGATCCGAACCTAGACTCATGTCCAAATTCCTGCCCGCTCCCCGTAACCCTTAATGCCCTTTACTTCTAGGAAACTGTCTATTTCTGTTTTAAATTTATTTAATGATGTAGCTTCTACAGCTTTTTGTGGCAGCATATTCCACAGTCTAGAACCATATAAATCTGGTCTCCTCCAGGGCCCACAAACAAACTTTGGCCTGCTGTTTCCCCGGCTCCTTCCAGATTCACAAAACCCTCCTGAATCCCCCGACGACTTACCTGAGTGCTGGCTGATATTCACCAGCCAGAACCTAGTGATCTGCCTCTGGGCATCTGTATAGGATGGGCAGCTCGCTTGCTGCATTTAAATGAAGCCCGGCTGTTAAAATGGACCAGCCCTCTCGCAACAACTGCCAGGCGATCATTCCAGCAGCTTTCCACCTGGGAGTTAAAATTCCCCTTTGTGTCTCTGTAACAGATACACAGAGACATTACATAAAGTACATGGCACCTTCTTTGAAGGCAATCCAGCTAAAGGAGACAATTGATGTTTGACCACTTTGCAAGTAAATGAATTTTGTGACTAAGGCAATTTTGTTCTCTTAGAATAAACAGAAAATGACTATTTAAATAACTACAGGGGAGAAATTCACTATCGCCCCATTTGGGGTGCTAATTTTTAAAAGTTTGAAAACTTAGTGCCAGGTGCTAATGATTTCAAACTTTTCAAAAATTCACTGTTTGCGCTCCAAGAAGGCAGCAGGCGGGGCGGAGACTTCAGCAGCGCTGCACACTGGGCTGTTCAAAGGCTCCTTCTCTCTCTTAAAGGGAAGGGCCATCGCTGCAGGCTCTGCAATATAAAAAGTACCTACCTGGACCACCAAGGCAGCTGCGATCCTGCGTGATCAGCCCGGCACTCAAGCAGTGTCCCAGGCTGATCGATCGCGGGCAGGAACCCGCGAAAAAAACAAGAACAGGAAAGGTAATTTTTTTTTAATTACCTCAGGCACCTCACCTTTAATCATCACCCCCGAAGCGGCCAGCTGCCCGATACACGCCTCCTACAGCTGTTGGTGTTTTCGACCGGCGCTGCTGCAGAGGGCGGAAGTTAATTTCAGGTCCGGGGCGCTACTGTGGCGATGCGCACGGCGATGATGTCATGATCTCCAGGTGAAGGAAATCGGGGCACAACGCCATAGCACCGGCACAAAATCCCACCGAATATGGTGGGAGTCGATGTCAGCACCGTGCCCGGTCACAAAGCCATTTGCGCCCCCTGAGAGTTTAAATTTATACATTGGGCTAACATTTGCGATCGGAGGCTTCCCACGGACGGATGCCTCCGACCTGCAAAAAATCTGCGAATGTAACTGGTGGCCCGGGAGATACGGAGGCTTGTGATCCTGGGCCTCTCCGGGTCCCCATATCCCAGGGACGCAGGCGGTTCGTAGGCGCCCCTGTGATCACGTGGGCCGGCCCAACCAATAAAAGAAGGGAATCCCCATTCATACTTATGGGGATTCCGTACATACGGAACTCCAATAAGTATGAATGGGGATCACTTAAAAAATACACCAACGCCTGAACTAAATTAAAAAAAAATTACATATTTAAAATTAATTAAAATGCCATTTAATTAAATATTTTAAACAAAAATTTAATTTTTTGAAAAAAAAATTATGGCCCAGAAATTCGGGTCGGAGGCTTCCCGCGGGTGCAAGCATAGCGGGTGCACTGCCGTTGTGCTGTGGGCCCGCGTGGGATTCCGATCCTGGGCCTCCTCCAGCTGCCGGTGTGCAGTGCTCGCGTATCCCAGCGGCGAAGCTAGTTCGCAGCGTCCCCTGGGATCACGTGGGCCATGGGGACCTGTCAAATCTATGAGTAGAGATCGGCCCAAAAATCTAAGTAAAACTTCAAATAATTTTTTTTTAAAAATCACATTTTTAAAATAACTATAAATTACATAAATTAACTACTTTAAACAAAAATTTAAATTTTTGAAAAAATTTAATAAAGTTTTTAACGGGGCTAAAAATAAACTTACCTTTCTTTAAAGTATTTAAAAATGATAAACCTGTGGAAAAAATGTTTCAATTTTACTTAATTCACCTCTTACCTTGTTAAAAGCAGGCCTTGCGCCTGCTTTTTCCACGCGCAGCTGCTGGGGACTTACCCGCATGGAGAAACCTGTAAAAAAAAGCCAAAGTTCCATGTCTATGCGCTGCCTCTCCCACGCACATGTTTGACCTGTGAACCCCTTCCTTCAAGGGAACGGAAGTTCCGGTTTCCAGCGCATGCGCAGTGCATGCGCGAAACCGGCACTTTCGTTGGCCTTACGGGTGAGTACACAGCGCGTACTCACCCGTGGGGACCCGAATTTCTGGGCCTATATGTTTTTACGAGGCTAAAAATAAACTTACCTTATTGAAGAGTATTTTTAATTATTTAAAAAAAATCTTATGCTGGCAAAAGCAGGCTTTAGCCTGCTTTTACCATGCGTAAGAGTTTGACAGACTTTCAGCGGGTGGAAGATGTGCAAATAGCGCAACTCTCCACCCACAGAGGCCCTTTTCCTGTGGATGCGGAGGATCTGCCAAGAGGAAAGTGCCAGGTTTATGCGCATGTGCTTCGCATGCCTAAACCCGGAACTTGCACGGCCCCTCTGGGCGCTTACACACCTCGTACGCACCCGTAGGGGTCGCAAAATATGGCCCGTTATCTGTGATCAGTTCTTAAATTCTCATTAGGTAGTCTTACATAAAATAATTTAGACTTTTGTCTCAGTAACTTAGAAGACTCGTGCCCCATTGCTTCGTGGAAGGCATATTGGAACTAAAATTTGTCAAAATGTTTCAGTTGGAACTGTTCACATGTGCACTGCTGTCATTGTTTTAGGTTGATCGCCTCTTCAATTCAAAAATAGTCATAATTTTCAGAAGAGCAGTTTGCCAGATGTCAGCAGACACATCCATCTCTATAATCCATGAGGGTTAATAAATTATTTAAGATCTGAGATCCACATAAGATTACCCCCAATTGAGCAATTAGCTCAATTTAGAAAACCTAAAGTTGTGAGCCAATATCGGAGTGATTATTTGCACTGCATTTTTGGCAAACTGCTGAGTGAGTCTTGTCCTCCAAGGGGACCAATCAGAAATCTGGTCTTGCCCTCCAAGGGGACCAATCAGAAATCTGGTCTTGCCCTCCAAGGGGACCAATTAGAAATCTGGTCTTGCCCTCCAAGGGAACCAATCAGAAATCTGGTCTTGCCCTCCAAGGGAACCAATCAGAAATCTGGTCTTGCCCTCCAAGGGGACCAATCAAAACTTTGGAGTTACAAATAGCTACAGCCATCCAATATATATGGAGGCTTTGTGTAATGACTGGGAAGTAGTTAAATTATCATAGAGATCCTGGAAGCAAATTCTTTCTCTTTTTTGAGCTACAAGGATAGCTATGAGCCTATCCAATCTAAGGCTATATTTATACTGTAGATTTAACATTGGATGCTAAAGTTGCAGTATAAATTGAGTGTTGGAACCTCACTTAATTCCAGTGAGAACCAGTGTAAACCTGGAGGGGATTGTTTCACGCCACTTTGATTTTACACTACATTCCAGTGCGGTATCAAACCAGATTTAAAATGTTCTTGGGGATTCCTTAGACCTTGGGTGCTTTTTAAACTTACCTGGAGTTAATTTAAATAGTAAGGTGGTTCAGACATACTCTAAAAATTAGGACCTAGAAATTGAATATGGCCCGAAAAAGGGCTGTGTCACAGACCAGCTTTATTTGCCTGTGCCCGTTCAAAGTGGTGCACGCAAAATTCGTGCTGCCTGCTCATTATAATGATTGGAGCGCTGATCTCAGCACTAAATGTGCTGCTGATTGGCTTAGTGCTCAATGCGGGTGGGGGGGCCAATATCGGGTGCAGTCTAATGGCCAGTAAAGTTTGGCCTAGGCTCTCTGCACTACTTAAAGGGGAGTTGCTTTGTTGCAGAAGCACCTCATTGTCATTGTAGAGCAAGCCATGGCAAAGCAACCAAGGGAGCGAACAAGAAGTTTTCGGATGCTACACTGGAGGCCTTGGTCCAGGCCGTGCAACTAAGGCAGGCTTTCCTGTACCAGCAGGGTGGCAGGAGGCCATCCAATGCCTTTTGAAGAAGGCTGTGGGAGGAGATAGCTGACTCCGTCACAGCCACCAGTGTGGTCCCAAGGACCTGGATCCAGTGCCAAAAGAAGTTTAATGACCTCACACAGCAGGTCAAGGTGAGTGAAGGCTTCAGAAAATGCCTTATCCCACCATCTGCACCACAAGCCTCACACATTGCTCAATGCACCACACCTCCATTACTCACCTACCAACAATCACTACCTATCATCACTCATACCTCACAATCATGGCTTCACTTCACCCTCACAATTTTACCACTGCTGTAACACTCACACCCACATCTCACACCTTGCACACACTGACAGCTATTCAACAATGGCAGGCACATCACCTAAACACATTGCACTACACTCACTGACACACTTCACTTTCCCTTGCAGACAAAGGTGGCACATAACAGGAGGGAAATGGGAGGAGGCCAAGCCTCAATATAGGAGCTCACCAACCTGCAGGAATTAGTGCTTGACATGATTGGAGGGGCAGTGACGGAGTCTGTGGCCACCGGAGAAGTTGAAGCCATGGCTGATGATGACGGTATGGCCATACCTAATCCTTCTTCTCACATCCCACTTCCCCCTCATCCCACAATCTTTTCTCACTTACAAGCTGCTGATGGTGTATGCATGGATATCTTGCTTTCCCCCCGCCCCTCACCACAACCTGACCCTTGACACTTGCAGACACCAGCTCAGAAAATGGCACTGCGCAGAATTTAGAGGGTAGTATAGAGGTGTGATCTGCACATGGTGAGGCACCGGGCACGAGTGGGCTGCAGTGAGGCCAGGGGAAAGGATAGCTCAGATGCCAGCTCCCTGGAGGGCAAGTTCGCGCACGAGTTCTGCTGCACAGGACTCAGATGATGATCTCAATGCGGCGCCCTTCAGAAGAAGGGTGATGGGTATGCATGCGGAAATGCTAGGTGCAATGGCAAGCCTGCAAGCCTCTTGTCAGTGTCAAGGAGCATGGAGGAGTCCAGCTCCAACATTGGATGGGGCTTTGCACAGAGCTTGGAGCCCGTAATTTCCAGGATTGAAATGATCGGCAACTCCAGGAGAGACCTTGTGGACCCAGCCATGATGCTGCGTGTGATGGGTAATGTTGCGGCTTCCATTGTAGCACAGGCGGAAGTAACCCAATGTCTCAGTGCTACAGTGGAAGCGCAGACTGCTCTCCTGTAGGCTCAGCCTGCTGCCAAGCAATCTCAGACTGCTGCTATCGTGGCTGGGTTTACAAGTGTCAAAAGGGACTTGCAGGGTGTCGCAGCAGGCCAGCAATCTGTCCTCCAGCAAATTGCTAGGAATGCTGAGGTGCTGCCCCGGGGGAGTAGCAGTGGGTCTGTGGAGCAAGAACCTGCTGTCCTCTCTCAGGATGACAGCATTCCTCCACCCGCCACTGCCACTCCACCATTGCCTTTGCCACTGCCTATTAGCCAGCCAACCCAGACTGCTGCCACCCATGCTGAAGCCAGGCCTTCTGGGTCCACAGCTGGTAAAGGTCATCGTGAAAGTCAGCAGCCTTCTGCCAGCCATGCTGTAGCCACAGGGGGAGCACTGCTTAAGAGCACTAGAGTAGGTAAAGGCACACGAATGACAGACACTAAGGGAATACACACGGGTGAATAATTGATACTGTAATTTTGCTTGCATTCAGATAAATTTATGATTTTTGTTTGGAATGTGTGTTTTGTGGTGTCTGTCATTTCAGGTTTGTGCCCAGGAGAATGCTATGATATTCCGTGACAGAGGATGTGGAAGTGGTGAATAACAGAGATCTGGGGTTTCATTCACTGGAATTGGAGTCTGATGAGACGTTCACGGACAGCCCGTCCAGGATGGGATTTGCTGCCTGCCTCCTCCCTCCCTCCTCTTCCCCTTCCTCCTCCTCCTCCTCCTCCTGAGGTGGTCCTGCAATCCTTTGTAGCAAGGGCTGCACGCTCATGATGGCCAAGTTTGGAGCATGCAGCAGACCACCATGAAATGGGACACTCACTCTGGTGAGTACTGGAGGGTTCCTCCCGAGCAGTCAAAGGCAGCGGAACTGCTGCTGAGCACCCCAATGGTAAGCTCGATGATGTTCCTGGTGGCAGCCTGGCTGTCATTATATGAGTACTGGGCACAAGTGGTGGGGTTACGGAGGGGAGTCATCAGCCACGTGCAGAGCGGATAGCCCTTGTCTTCAAGCAGCCACCCTCGGGTTTGACGTGGTGGCTGGAAGATTGCTGGCACACCGGACTGGCGCAGGATTAGGCATCATGACTGCTGTAAGGATAGCGGACACTGACCCTCATGATGCGCTGGGCGTGGTCGCACAACAACTGCACGTTAAGTGAGTGATAGCCTTTGCAGTTGCGAAACATCTCAGGATTGGTATCTGGTGCCCGCAAAGCCACATGTGTGCAGTCGATGGCGCCCTGCACCAAGGGGAAGCCCACTATCCTGGCAAAGCCACATGTGTGCTTGTCCTGCTTCTTTCTGTTCAGAGAGAAGACAATGTAGTCCCTTCTCCTGGAGTAGAGAGCCTCTGTGACCTCCCGGATGCAGGGATGGATGGCACACTGGGAGATGTTAGCTATGTCTCCTGCTACAGATTGGAAGGATCCACTGGCAAAGAAATTGAGGGCCACGGTGACCTTGAGGGCCACGGGAGAGTCGTGGTCGCCCTGCTCTGAGGCTGCAGGTCTGGTTGCAGGAGGTGGCAGAGTTCTGTGAGCACCTCCTTGGTGAAGCGGAGCCACTGGCTTAAGTGGAGGTAAGAGAAGTGCTCTCGGAAGCCCCTAGGTGGGTAAGGCCTCCTGTTGGGAGCCCTCCTGCCCCTCCTCCTCCCACCTCTGCGAACATTTTCTCCTCTTCTTCGCTACCTCCGTTTCCTCTCTTAAAGATACTCGAGCATGAAGGGGACTGCAAGTAGAGTTCCCATGACTGTGAACAAGTGATGTGAGCAGAAGCCTTTGAATGAGAATGAAGGTGTTTTCCACTTGCAGCAACACTCCCTGTCACCTCAGGAACTTTAAATAAGTTTAGGAAGCTGCAAGAGTTGCAGAAACTTAGACAGAGTCAGTCAAACTGAGAAACCATGTCAGCTGCAAGTTGTTGTTGATGATCCCTTTAAATATCACTGCTGGGGGCTCCTTCCTGCAGCTGGACACTTGGTCAGCTGGTCGTGATTAAGAGAGGCCGGTAAGTGGAGCAGTGATGTTGAAAATGGCAGATCGTGCGTCAAATGAACGTTGCACACTGTAAGATTCTAAAAACTGTAATAAAACTGCTGCTACCATGTGTAGATCAAAGTTCAGAATGAATTGTGAAATGGTTCAAAATGTAGGAAGTCAGCATGTGTTCTTTGTTTGTGAAGGCACAAAATGGCGGAAGTCAGCAGGGGGTTCTTTGCCTGGTGGTCAGCATGGTCCTTTGTTTGTAAGACCACATGGACAGGAAGGAGAAACACGGGTTGAAGAGGAAGTCCCGCCCCCCACACACATCACAGGAACATGAACGCGTCATGCAGAAGGAACTCCAATCAAGGAAGGTTTGGAGTGAAACTGACCTATCAGAGGGAGGCAGATGGTGATATACGAGTGGGGCTGGCAGAAAGGCACTTTTGAAAGAAGTGACCCAGAGACGGGAAATTCAGAAAGAAGGAAGAAGAAGGAAGAACAAAGGAACAAAGAAAACTGGCCAGTTTATGTTTGCGACTTGCAACTTTTCTGGACCCATCACCCAGAGATAAAGGAGTATGTATGAAAGTCGGACATAGAGCTTAGATATTGTTAAAGGGTACTTTTATGTAAGGTTGACTTGGGATATGAATCGCCAGGAATTAGCATAAATTGCGGGGATGCTCTTATGTACTTTTAGCTATAAGTTGCTGGGAGGTACTTTTATGTACGGGTAAATTGGGTGCATATTGATTGCGATGTACACTTGAATTTTGAACTGTAGTGTAAATAAAGACCAATTTTATTGATCACATACATATCTGTCATTGTTATGCTTATTTGTCATTCTCAAGGTCCGAACAGTAGTAAGAGAAAAGCTTACAACACTCATTGGCATCACAATCTGCCTCATTTCCATTTCTCTAGTGAACGCTGGCAACAGCAGTGCTGCTGTCCTGCCGATAATGGCGGCCACCGTGGAACCAGCTGGAAGCGGGCGGAAGCGAGTTGGCCACCATTTTTTCATCAAAACAGGCCTTAACAGCCAGTGCTAAACCCCCGAATTTCTAGGCCTTAGTTTATAATTGCTGGGAAAAGAACTGTGCATATGCATGTACCCATCAATTGACAGATTTCCAGATAGCCTGTGTAAACTAGATACTGCTTGGTAGGTATCAACATTGCAGCTACTGTCTGAGACTGTTAAATGCAGTCTAAATACAGCTAAGTGTTCGAAGAAGTTTCTACAAAAACCATGGATCAACCACCACCATCATTTGGGGGCTCACCATTTTTGCTTTATATTCAATGGGTGTCATTTGACTTTGGGTGATAAAATAAGTGTAAATCAGACAATATTGGATCAGCCGCCTGTTATACATCTCTCCTGATTTTCATATCCATTGAAGTCAATATACATTATCGCATAAAGTCAAAATTACCTCCAAGAACTTTACTTAATCCAACTTGAATCTTTTGTTCAGTTCCCTAATTTTAGATCCAATGAAATATCACGATTCTTTACAAACTGTAGGTTTATGGGGTAAATTAATTCTGACTGCTAATTACCAAATAGAATTTCTGAATTATTTACATTACCACTTAAATTAATCCATTAACCCTTTCTGGAGAAATGGCCACAGAAATCTCAAAACATGACAACCTCTTTTGCATGACAAAGTTCAATGGAGAGGGTTTGGTAGAATAGAATCATAGAATCATAGAATGGTTACAGCACAGAAGGAGGCCATTTGGCCCTCCGAGCCCATGCTGGCTCTCTGCAAGAGCACTTCAGCTTGTCTCACTCCCCCGCCCTTTCTCCGTAGCCCTGCAAATATTTTTCCTTCAGGTACTTGTCCAATTCCCTTTTGAAAGCCACGATTGAATCTTCCTCCACCACCCTTTCAGGCAGTGCATTCCAGATCCTAACCACTCGCTGTGTAAAAAGGTGATTCCTCCTGTCGCCTTTGATTCTTCTGCCAATCACCTTAAATCTGTGTCCTCTGGTTCTCGACCCTTCCGCCAATTGGAACAGTTTCTCTCTATCTACTCTGTCTAGACCCCTCATGATTTTGAACACCTCTATCAAATCTCCTCTCAACCTTCTCTGCTCTAAGGATAACAACCCCAGCTTCTCCAGTCTATCCACGTAACTAAAGTCCCTCATCCCTGGAATCATTCTTGCAATATTTTCTGCACCCTTTCTAAGGCCTTCACATTCTTCTTAAAGTGTGGTGCCCAGAATTGGACACAATACTCCAGTTGAGGCCGAACCAGTGTTTTATAAATTTCATTATAACTTCCTTGCTTTTGTACTCTAGGGCTGGATTTTGTCTTGGGGTCGGGTTGGTGTCGTGTCATCTGCATTTCGTGTTCCCCTCCCCGACTCCAGATTAATGTGGATGAATGATGCAATTTTCACTTAATTGGGCAATTGAGTTCCAGCATGTGGGAACCCATGAACTAATTAGTGGTTTCAGTTTGAAAGTCGCCTCTGATGATGTCATCATTGCTGACTGCCTGGTCTCAGAGACTGTCTGGCTGTTGGTGAGAGAGGATCTGCCTGGCTTTTGATGTGAGTGGACCTGGATGGGGGGGGGGGGGGGGGGGGGCGGGGGAGGAGAGAGAGAGAGAGAGAGAGAGAGAGAGAGAGACTGAATTTTTTCCATCCAAGTCCTCTCACAGCAAAGGCCATGCAGTCTCTGAAGACATTGAATGCAGCAGCATCAGAGGCGACTTTCACACCTAATACTATTCCCTTCATCACATCTCCATTGTAATAGTGGACCTGCAGCTGATAGTCAGCTATCCACTTGTGCTCCCGCCAGGTTTCACTGGAGTGTTTCACACCAGGCGTGCTTCACGTCAGAAAAGGGTTAAACTAGCTAAAACGTTTCAAAATGGCATTACAGAGCCAATTTAGGGCTTGTTAAGGGCTTTAATGGCCTCTCCCACCTCTTGGAGGCGGGACGGAGTCGGGAACACCGCGACTGATTTTGTCAAAATTGCGTGGAGGCGGGATAGAGTCGGGATGGGGTCGGGACCCCTAACCCCGCAAATTTAACCCCCCACATGCCTCCAAACCCGACTCCATGGGTCATTCAAAATCCAGCCCATATGCCTCTATTTATGAAGCCCAGGATCCCGTATGCTTTTTTAACCACTTTCTCAACCTGCCCTGCCACCTTCAACGATTTGTGCACATATACCCCCAGGTCTCTCTGTTCATGCACCCCCTTTAGGATTGTACCCTTTAGTTTATATTGCCTCTCCTCATTTTTCCTACCAAAATGTATCACTTCACACTTTTCGGCATTAAATTTCATCTGCCACGTGTCCGCCCATTCCACCAGCCTGTCTATGTCCTCTTGAAGTCTATCACTATTCTCCTCACTGTTTGCTATACTTCCAAGTTTTGTGTCATCTGCAAATTTTGAAATTGTGCCCTGTACACCCAAGTCCAAATCATTAATATATATCAAGAAAAGCAGTGGTCCGAGTACCGACCCCTGGGGAACACCACTGTGTACAGGAAACTCTCGTTTAAACGGCACCTAAATATCCGGAATTCTCTAATAACCGACAAAATTCATACTCCGAAAACAACACCTCAATAACAGGAAATGTTGCCGAGTCCGAGTCTCCCGCGGTGGCCGAGTTAGTCAGTGGGGGTAGTTCTCCAAACTGCCACTACTCGGCTTCTTGGCGCTGCCGGTAGTCTCTTCCGATCCGAACACCTCAATAACAGGAGTCTGACTCTCCCGCGCTGGATTACCCTCAAATGGCAGTACTGTACTTAATCAAGCATCTTCCACCATCCATTTAACACAACATTCTGTAGGTGAGTACCCAATTATACTGCACATTTCTTGATTTTTTTAATTTTTGTTTGTTAAAAATAGCCTCGGTAGATATACCTCTCCGTTATCCGGAATTTTTAATCAATCGGCACCATCCCGGTCCCGTCGGTGCCGGATACGAAAGAGTTTCCTGTACATTCCTCCAGTCCGATAAACAACTGTTCACCGCTACTCTTGGTTTCCTGTCACTTAGCCAATTTCGTATCCATGCTGCCAGTGTCCCGTTTATTCCATGGGCTTCAACTTTGCTGGCAAGCCTATTATGTGGCACTTTATCAAACGTCTTTTGGAAGTCCATGTACATCACATCAACTGCATTGCCCTCATCAACCCTCTCTGTTACATTATCAAAAAACTCAATCAAGTTAGTTAAACACGATTTGCCTTTAACAAATCCGTGCTGGCTTTCCTTAATTAATCCACACTTGTCCAAGTGACTGTTAATTTTGTCCCGGATTATCGTTTCTAAGGTAGTGTGGTGGATTAGTAAACTGTCCTTTTTCCTAAATTTTGATCCACCCCAGACTGATAGAATCAGTGCTCTCTCTCTCCCTCTGCCAGCTGTAATGTTCCCACATGAAATTGATGGATTGTGTTAAACCCACGCAAAAGTAATCATAATCTAATACAAGTTCATAAACGCTATATGATAGTTTAGGTGGGAAATAGAAAAATTCACATTGGCACAGTACAAGGGGCACATCTTAAATTGGAATTCAGATATAGTTTGGTGCAGAATAGAGGGGCTTTATTCTGTATCTGACCTGTGCTACAACTAATCTGTAAGTGTTTGATATGAACAATAGGCTCACAGACTCCATCCTGCCCAGGTGGCTCAGATACATTTCCCCTATTTGAACTGTGCCATAAGATCAGCATCGCACCTATTTTTACAACATCAATAAATGCTCCAGAATCAGGCCTTTGAAGCTCCCCACTCCCACCCCCTCCACAGGACAATCAAAGCAACAAGGTAAGCTCTACTGCCTGACAAAAAAGTGACTGATTTCCCACTTCATCCTGCAGCTTGCTCCCTGGACTGTTTCAACACCACACTTTCTCCTCTCTGCATGCAATTACACCAGAGAACAAAAAGAGAGAGAACAAAGGCCTATAGAGAGCACAAACACAGGAGAAAGAAGACAGGAGAAAGGTAGAAATCAAAGGACTAGAAGGTAAAAAATAAAGAAAGAAGAAAAGGCAAAAAGGATAAAACCCTAGAGGGGACAAGAGAGGAAGGGAATCCAGAAAACAAAGGAAAAAGAGGAAAGAGACAGAATGGGATGAACAAGAAAAGTTTTTAAAAGAGCTGTCCATTTAGTACTACAGCAGCAACTCCCCATAACTGCTCATCCAGCTTCTCTCTGTCCAGTCTTCTTCTTGTTGCTATACAGGTTATGCCTCTTTCCCTTTATTTATGTCCTCAATTTTTTTGACTGCTGCTCTCGACAGCTCGATGTAAATGAGGTCCAAGACGCAATATCGGTGAGCTTTAGCTCTCACCATTTAGGCGCAGTGGCTGATCCCTGTGTGCCCCTTTGCCCCCAACAAATATCTAGGCCCAAGTAATGACTACTTTCAGATTAAATACTTATAGGTCACTAAAGCTTTAAATGCAGATACAGTTACAATACGTTTCGGTTTGGTTAGATGTAAGACAGACCCATGATATGATCATCATGTATATTTTGACGTTGATCAAATTCTGTGTAAAAATACAAATCCATTCAAATCCATTTACCAATAAAAGGAGTGACAAAGAGTACAATTTATCTGAGCAAGAAGAGTATATTCAATAATATCTCAATCTCAATGCCACTCATCAGTGTTTCATCCCAACATCAGCATTTTTCATAGAAGAGTGACTGAGGTAACTTTCAGGAAAATTATGGTCTGATGCTCTGTTGAAAATCCAGATGTCACAGATGTTTAATGTAAAAAAAAGGAAAAGCTTACATCATTAATGAGATGTAAAAATGATCAAAATTAACTGGAATATATCATTTTTAATGCAGATTATCTAAGCATTTTCACAACACTTCAATACTGGAAGAGATGATTGCATCTTTGTATAACTTCTCAAGCACTTACTAGCATATGCTTGTCATGGAATGGGGAAATGACTTGGCTGAAAACTGCATGCTGACTGCTCAAATCCCAGGGGAAACATCCACAAACATTAGCACATCATTACTGATTAAAGTGGTCGGAATTGGGCCAGGATTAGTTATTCTGCAAATGAACTAGACAGGGTGCAATATGAACCATTTTGCGTGTGTTGCTTACTTTGATGTTTTTTAATTTAATTTAATTTAATGTGTCGTCATGAAGCAGGCGGAGGATGGTGACAAACTTTGGAGGGCAGCCGAATTTGAGGAGGACACTCCATAATCCCTCATGTTTGACAGTGTCGAAGGCCTTTGTGAGATCAAAGAAGGCCATGTACAGCAGTTGGTGCTGTTCCCTGCATTTATCTTGTATTTGACGCGCGGTGAAGATCAAGTCCATTGTACCCCTTAGTGGGCGGAATCCGCATTGCGACTCTGAGAGGAGCTCTTCAGCCACGAGGAGAAGGCGATTGAGGAGGATTCTTGCGACGACTTTCCCTGTGGCAGACAGCAGGGAAACTCCTCTGTAACGACCACAATCGGATTTGTCACCTTTCTTGAAGATGGTCACGATTACGGCATCTCTGAGATCTCCTGGCATGCTCTCCTCCTTCCAAATAATAGAAATGAGTTCATGTATTCACACCAATAGTGCTTTTCCGCCATGCTTTAGTGCCTCGATGGGGATTCCATCTGCTCCTGAGGCCTTGTTGTTCTTCAGTTGTCAGATGGCCTTTTCAACCTCATGCCGGGCTGGGGTTGTGCTGAGGTGGTGGCGGGTAGCATGCTGCGGGATGGAGTTGAGGACACTCGCATTGAAGACAGAGTCTCGGTTAAGGAGATCTTCGAAGTGCTCCTTCCAGCGGGCACTGACTGCCTCTCTGTCCTTGATGAGTACCTCTCCGTTCTTGGCCCGCAGTGGGGTAGGACCTTGGGTGCTTGGGCCGTAGGTGGTCTTGACTGCGCTAAAGAATCCACGCACATCGTGGTTGTCGGCTAGCTGCTAGATCTCCTGCGCTTTCTCCACCCACCATCTGTTCTTTAGCTTGCAAGTTTTTAGTTGGACCTCGGCCTTCAGGTGTCTGTAGAGCTGCTTTCTTGCTCTCGAGTTGTGTTGCAGTTTCCAGATCAGGAATGCCTTGCGCTTACGACCTATTAGCTCCTGGATCTCCTGGTCATTCTCGTCGAACCAGTCTTGGTGTTTTCTGGTCGAGTGACCGAGGCACATGCAAGAAGTGATCCTGACCAAAGGATTCACCACAGACCCAATTCATGTACGGATCGGGGTCAAGCAAGGCTGTGTCATCGCACCAACGCTCTTCTTGATCTTTCTTGCTGCAATGCTCCATCTCACCCTCAGTAAGCTCCCCGCTGGAGTGGAGCTTACCTACAGAACAAACGGGAAACTGTTCAACCTCCGTCACCTCCAGTCCAGATCCAAGGTCGTCCCATCCTCTGTCATCGAATTACAGTATGCAGACGACGCTTGCATCTGCGCACACTCGGAGGACAAACTCCAAACCATCATCAACACCTTCACCGAAGCGTACGTGAGCATGGGCCTTACACTAAACATTCGTAAGACAAAGGTCTTCTACCAACTTGCCCCCGCCATACAGTACTATCCCCCAATTATCAAAACCCACGACGAGGCTTTGGACAACGTGGACCACTTTCCATACCTCGGGAGCCTACAGTCAACAAGGGCAGACGTCAATGACCAAGTCCAACACTGCTTTCAGTGTGCCAGTGCAGCCTTCGGTCACCTGAGGAAGAGAGTGTTTGAAGACCAGGACCTCAAACCCAGCACCAAGCTCATGGTCTACAGAGCAGTAGTGATTCCTGCCCTCCTGTATGCTTCAGAGACATGGACCATGTACAGCAGGCACCTCTAAAGCACTGGAGAGGTACCACCAACACTGCCTCCGCAAGATCCTGCAAATCCATTGGCAGGAAAGGCACACCAATGTCAGTGTTCTCGCTCAGCCCAACATCCCCATCATCGAAGCTTTCACCACGCTCGATCAGCTCCAACGGACGGGCCACATCGTCCGCATGCCCGATACGAGAGTCCCAAAACAAGCACTCTACTCGGAGCTCCGACACGGCAAGAGAGCCCCAGGTGGGCAGAGGAAATGCTTCAAGGACACCCTCAAAGCCTCCTTGAAAAAGTGCAACATCCCCACCGACACATGGGAATCCCTGGCCCAAGACCGCTCAAAGTGGTGGAGAAGCATCCGGGAAGGCGTCGAACACCTCGAGTCTCTTCGCCAGGAGCAAGCGGAAGCCAAGCGCAAACAGCGGAAGGAGTGCACGTCAACCCAAGCACCCCACCCACCCGCCCCTTCAACCGTCTGCCCCACCTGTGAGAGTGACTGTAGGTCCCGCATTGGACTCATCAGTCACCTGAGAACTCATTTTTAGTGTGGAAGCAAGTCATCCTCGGTTCCGAGGGATTGTCTAAGAGAAGAATTTAATATGGCACTCATCCCTAGTTACTCAAACATGCTACAGGAAATTCAGACCAATATATGATGTAATGCTAGCAAAAAGCTACTAGAAACTTTATAAACACTGGACTACTATATTTTCTTTTAATGGTAAGGAGGCTAGAATCCACTGTTTTTAGCAAATATGTGCTGGGAATTTCCTCAGGTACCTTTGGCGAAAGCCACAGTTATGAGCGGAAAATTAGTTTCCGCCAAACTTCTGCCAAAGTTATGGTGGTGGAGTAGGTGAAGGCCCAAGGAAATTCACCCCATGGTTTTATGTTCAGGCTTTGTCATCCAAGATGCATATCATGTAACAAGAGAGATCGTGTTTTATGTCATCTTTAGCAACAATTTGATTAATGGAAAATTGCCAAGTTTTAGAATTTACTGATTAATTGGGCATTTACTTCTTAAAGTCAATGATTTGGTATTTTCATATCACTTGCCCTGCAGTTTTAAGCAGTATGTAATTCTGGAGCACCACTACAGTTTCAAGGTTTTTCGTACCATCCTCTCTCTCAATGGTCTAACAGTGGTTCCCTTGTCCCATACAATCTGGAAAAGTTTCTATACTCTGTCCTTAGAGTGATCTATACTGAATGAGTCTTCTTCTTCTTAGGCAGTCCCTCGGAACCGAGGATGACTTGCTTCCACACTAAAAATGAGTTCTCAGGTGACTGATGAGTCCAATGCGGGACTTACAGTCTCTGTCACAGGTGGGGAAGACGGTGGTTGAAAGGGCGGGTGGGTGGGGTGCTTGGGTTGATGTGCGCTCCTTCCACTGTTTGCGCTTGGCTTCTGCTTGCTCCTGGCGAAGAGACTCGAGGTGTTTGGCGCCTTCCCGGATGTTTCTCCTCCACTTTGTGCGGTCTTGGGCCAGCGATTCCCAGGTGTCGGTGGGGATGTTGCACTTTTTCAAGGAGGCTTTGAGGGTGTCCTTGAAGCGTTTCCTCTGCCCACCTGGGGCTCTCTTGCCGTGTCAGAGCTCCGAGTAGAGCGCTTGTTTTGGGAGTCTCGCATCAGGTATGCGGATGATGTGGCCCGTCCATCGGAGCTGATCGAGCGTGGTCAAAGCTTCAATGCTGGGGATGTTGGCCTGAGCGAAAACACTGACGTTGGTGCGCCTATCCTGCCAATGGATCTGCAGGATCTTGCGGAGGCAGCATTGGTGGTACCTCTCCAGTGCTTTGAGGTGCCTGCTGTACATGGTCCATGTCTCTGAAGCATACAGGTGGGCAGGTTACACTACTGCTCTGTAGACCATGAGCTTGGTGCTGGGTTTGAGGTCCTGGTCTTCAAACACTCTCTTCCTCAGGCGATCGAAGGCTGCACTGGCAAACTGAAGGTGGTGTTGGACTTCGTTATCGACATCTGCCCTTGTTGACAGTAGGCTCCCGAGGTATGGAAAGTGGTCCACGTTGTCCAAAGCCTCGTCATGGATTTTGATAATCGGGGAGCAGTACTGTGTGGCGGGGATAGGTTGGTAGAGGATCTTTGTCTTACGGATGTTTAGTGTAAGGCCCATGCTCTCGTACACTTCGGTGAAGGTGTTGACGATGGTTTGGAGTTCAGAGTGTGCGCAGACGCAAGCGTCGTCTGCATACTGTAATTCGATGACAGAGGATGGAATGACCTTGGATCTGGACTGGAGGTGACGGAGGTTGAACAGCTTCCCATTTGTTCCGTAGATTAGCTCCACTCCAGTGGGGAGCTTACTGAGGGTGAACATAAGAACATAAGAACATAAGAAATAGGAGCAGGAATAGACCACTTGGCCCCTCGAGCCTGCTCCACCATTCAATGAGATCATGGCTGATCTTGGGCTCAAAGCCACTTCCCAGCCCACTCCCCATAACCCTTCACTCCCTTATCTTGCAAATATTTGTCTATCTCCACTTTAAATGTAATTAGTGACCCAGCCTCCACAGCTCTCTGGGGCAGAGAATTCCACAAATTTACGACCCTCTGAGAGAAGAAGTTCTTCCTCATCTCAGTTCTAAAAGGGCAACCCTTTATTCTGAGACTGTGCCCCCGAGTTCTAGTTTTCCCCATGAGGGGAAACATACTCTCTGCATCAACCCTGTCGAGCCCCCTCTGTATCTTATATGTTTCGATAAGATCACCTCTCATTCTTCTAAATTCCAATGAGTATAGGCCCAGCCTGTTCAACCTTTCCTCATAAGTCAAACACCTCATCTCTGGAATTAACCGAGTGAATCGTCTCTGAACTGCCTCCAATGCAAGTATATCCTTCCTTAAATAAGGAGACCAAAACTGCACGCAGTACTTAAGGTGTGGTCTCACCAATACCTTGTACAGTTGTAACAGGACTTCCCTGCTTTTATACTCCAACCCCCTCGAAATAAAGGCCAACATTCCATTTGCCTTTTTGATTACTTGCTGTACCTGCATGCTAACTTTTTGTGTTTCATGCACAAGGACCCCCAGGTCCCTCTGAACTGTAGCATTTTGTAATCTCTCTCTATTTAAATAATAATTTGCTTTTTTATTTTTCCTGCCAAAGTGGATAACCTCGCACTTTCCCACATTATACTCCATCTGCCAAATTTTTGCCCACTCACCTAGCCTGTCTATATCCCTTTGCAGATTCTTTGAGTCCTCTGCACAACTTGCTTTCCCACCCATCTTTGTATCATCCGCAAACTTGGCTACATTACACTCGTTTCCTTCATCCAAGTCATTAATGTAGATTGTAAATAGTTGGGGCCCCAGCACCGATCCTTGTGGCACCCCACTAATTACCGTTTGCCAACCAGAAAATGACCCATTTATCCCGACTCTCTGCTTTGTGTTAGTTAGCCAATTCTCTATCCATGCTAATATATTCCCCCCAACTCCGTGAGCTCTTATCTTATGCAGTAACCTTTTATGTGGCACCTTATCGAATGCCTTATGGAAATCCAAATACACCACATCCACTGGCTCACCCTTGTCCACCCTGCTTGTTACATTCTCAAAGAACTCCAGCAAATTTGTCAAACATGATTTCCCTTTCCTAAAACCATGCTGACTCTGTTTGACTGCAGTATGTTTTTCTAAATACCCTGCTACTGCTTCCTTAATGAAGGACTCCAGCATTTTCCCAATGACAGATGTTAGGCTAACTGGTCTATAGTTTCCTGCTTTCTGTCTCCCTCCTTTCTTAAATAGGGGTGTTACATTAGCGGTTTTCCAATCCGCTGGGACCGCTCCAGAGTCCAGGGAATTTTGGTATATTGCAACCAATGCATCCACTATCTCTGCAGCCACTTCTTTTAAGACCCTGGGATGCAGGCCATCTGGTCCAGGGGACTTGTCGTCTTTTAGTCCCATTATTTTACCAAGTACTATTTCCTCAGTGATAGTGATTGTCCTTAGTTCCCCACTCCCTGTGGCCCCTTGATTATCCATTATTGGGATGTTGTTAGTGTCTTCTACAGTGAAGACAGATGCAAAATATTTGTTCAGAGTCCCTGCCATTTCCTCGTTCCCCATTATTAATTCCCCAGTCTCATCCTCTAAGGGACCAACGTTTACTTTAGAGATGGAGCATTGCAGCCAGGATGATCGAGAAGAGCGTTGGTGCGATGACACAGCCTTGCTTGACCCCGGTCTGTACGTGAATTGCGTCTGTGTTGGTCCGTTGGTCAGGATCACGGCTTGCATGTCGTCGTGAAGCAGGCGGAGGATGATGACAAACTTTTGAGGGCAGCCGAATTTGAGGAGGACACTCCATAATCCCTCACGGTTGACGGTATCGAAGGCCTTTGTGAGGTCAAAGAAGGCCATGTACAGCGGTTGGTGCTGTTCCCTGCATTTCTCTTGTAGTTGACGCGTGGTGAAGATCATGTCCTTTGTGTCCCTTAGTGGGCGGAATCCACATTGCGACTTTGGGAGGAGCTCTTCAGCCACTGGGAGAAGGCGATTGAGGAGGATTCTTGCAATGACTTTCCTTGTGGCAGACAGCAGGGAGACTCCTCTGTAATTACCGCAATCGGACTTGTCACCTTTCTTGAAGATGGTCACGATTATGGCGTCTCTGAGATCCCCTGGCATGCTTTCCTCCTTCCAAATAATAGAAATGAGTTCATGTATTCGCGCCAACAGTGATTCTCTGCCATGTTTTAGCGCTTCAACGGGGATTCCATCTGCTCCTGAGGCCTTGTTGTTCTTCAGTTGTCGGATGGCCTTTTCAACCTCATGCCGGGCTGGGGTTGTGCTGAGGTGGTGGCCGGTAGCATGCTGCGGGATGGAGTTGAGAACGCTCGCGTCGAAGACACAGTCTCAGTTAAGGATATCTTTGAAGTGCTCCTTCCAGCGGGCACTGACTGCCTCTCTGTCCTTGATGAGTACCTCTCCGTTCTTGGGCCGCAGTGGGGTAGGACCTTGGGTGCTTAGGCCGTAGGTGGTCTTGACTGCGCTAAAGAATCCACGCACGTCGTGGTGTCGGCTAGCTGCTGGATCTCCTGGGCTTTCTCCACCCACCATCTGTTCTTTAGCTCGCAAGTTTTTTGTTGGACCTCGGCCTTCAGGCGTCTCTGGAGCTGCTTTCTTGCTCTCGAGTTTTGTTGCTGTTTCCAGATCAGGAATGCCTTGTGCTTGCAGCTTATTAGCTCCTGGATCTCCTGGTCGTTCTCGTCAAACCAGTCTTGGTGTTTCCTGGTCGTGTGACCGAGCGTCTCTTCACAGGTGCTGATTATGGAGGCCTTGAGTGCAGACCAGGCGTTGTGGACACACTGTGTCTCTGAATCACTGGGAGTCGTCAGGTTGGTTGTGAGGCGCAGGCTGAATAGGGTTTTCTTAGCAGGCTCTTTGAGTGCGCCAGCGTTGATTTTCCTGCGGCATTGATTCTGTTGCCACCGCTGTTTTGGGGCTACGTTGATGGAGATGACAGAGTGGATTAGGCGGTGATCTGTCCAGCAGTCGTCAGCTCCTGTCATGGCGCGAGTGATGCAGACATCCTTGCAGTCCCTTTCTCGGACGTAGTCCAGAAGATGCCAGTGCCTGGAGTGAGGGTGTTGCCATGAAGCTTTGTGCTTGTCTCTCTGACGGAACAAGGTGTTGGTTATGACAAGGCCATGTTCTGAGCATTTCATCAGGAGGAGGGTACCATTGGAGTTGGCTTTCCTCTCTGCCGATCACACCACCCTAGAGGTCTGTGTCCTTTCCAACTCTAGCGTTGAAGTTGCCAAGGAGGATCAGCTTATCGCCCGTTGGGACTCGGGACAGGGATTGTTCGAGGCTGGAGTAGAATTCCTCTTTGGTCTCGTCTGTGGTTTCCAGTGTTGGGGCGTACGCACTGATGACCGCAGCGCACTGGTTCTGGGCTAGGGTGAGCCATAGAGTCATGAGGCTTTCGTTTATTCCATAAGGGGAGTCTCTGAGACGTTCAACTAGCTCATTTTTTATGGTGAAGCCTACCCCATGGAGGCGGCGTTCTTCTTCAGGTTTGCCTTTCCAGAAGAAGGTGTAACCACCGCCTTGCTCCTTGAGCTGGCCTTCCCCTACCCGCTGGGTCTCGCTTAGGGCCGTGATGTCTATGTCGAAACGTCTGAGCTCCTGGGCAATGATAGCAGTATGGCGTTCCGGTCTGTCGCTGTTGGGGTTGTCCATGAGGGTCCTAACGTTCCAGGTCCCAAACTTCATTTTAAAGGGTGGAAGATGCCTGTGTGTGAATTCTTTTAAAGTGGGGTGGCCGTTGCACACCAGCTACCACATGGGCTTGACAGAGCAAGGTCTTGGTCCAATGGCAAGGAAATCCAAGATGATTGGAGACCAGGCTCTGCTACATCGGCCTAGCACACACACACAAACATACTCCTACTGTCCTCCTCCCTCCTTCCCGCAGGTCCTCTCTGCCTGGTTTTCATAGGCTGCAGTGTGGTCCTCCCGACCCCGCTGCTGGTCCACGCTGCACCACTCCTGGGCCTCCACCTCGCTGCTGGGCCTCGACCTTGCCCCTGGGCCCCGTCCTTGCCCCTGGGCCCCGTCCTCGCCCCTGGGCCCCATCCTCGCTCCTGGGTCCCGACCTCCTTATAGTGTGTCTCCTTCTAGTGAGTGTGTCCCGCGGTGTCTCCTTCTAGTGAGTGAGTGAGAATGAGACTGAATGACTATTGTGCAGGTGATAGCTAGATGCCCCAGGGTGCCGTGATGGCATGCACGGGGCACTGAAGGCAGCTGCTGATGTATATGAATAGGCAGAAGTTTCATTCTGTGAACGTCCAGCTCATTTGTGATGCAAACCAAGCCATTTCTTCACTCGTCATTGCAAGGAGTATCAGAGAGCAGATTCAGATGCACAGCTCCTCGGAGCGGTCCGATGTGGCCTGCACACATGTTGGGGAGGTCTACAGTACCTGCTGGGCTGCTCTACTCTGCCATACTGCCTGGTGCTCCTGACTTGCACATGCTGCAGCAGTTCCACCTCTATTATAGAGTGGTATGCCCATGCCTTGTCTTAGGTCGATCTGCGTTTGAGCAGGGGATATCGGGGGTCCCAACATTGTTTTGGGAAAAGAGGAAAGCACTCTGGTAAAGTGGTGTACTTGGATTTCAGTCAGGCCTTTGATACAGTTCCTCTGAAAAAGCTTCCACTGAAAACAAAGAAAATGGGAATCAGTGGAAATATCTTATAATAGATATGTAATTGGTTGAAGCAAACCATTAAAACAGTATTAGAACAAAAGAAAAAATGTTTTGCTGGATCAGGTTAACCAGCAATTTTTTGTTCTTTTCAAAATAAAGGCTGGCCTTTTGCCATGTTAAAGATTCAGCTATTAACATGCAAGTTCTTTAAAAATGCAACCAATTTTTGAAGTCCTCTATTTAAACATCAACAAAATCCCCCCCACCCCACCATTCTCCATGCACTGTAAATGAAGAGGGGATACCTATGCACTACTAAAATGATGACACCACCTGAATTTTCCTTTAATTATTAATGGGCAAATAACGGCAATGTAGGACTCTGAAGGTGCTGTTTACAATAAGTATGATTCTAGATTCCAAACACCTCCAGCAGAGGGGAGTGCTTGTTCTGCACGTATTCTGGAGTTGGCCTATTTATAAAAAAAGCTTGTTTTTCCCATTTGAGTGGAATGCACTCTGTTTAAATGCGATTTCTCAGCCTTTAGCAGGTTTCCATGGCTACGAGATATAGATATTTATTAACTGGTATCACAGGCACGTATTTCTAATATGAGTGATGGGCTTGAATAGAGATAACTAAGTGTGTCATGTTCAGAGATGAAACAACATGCTCCATGGAAGGTGCATTTGATTTGTTTTCCCTTTTTAAGGACACACACAAGAGCACACACCATACAAGAATAATTTTAAAATGTAATTATCCTCTATAGCTTGAATTTATGTCTGCGGGTCCTCCTATAAAGACTAAATCATTGCAAAGATTAATTTATTTATTATTATACACCATACATACTATCTTTTACATATCCAGAATAAGGATAAATAAAAGATGTTTCTTCAGCAGCTGATTCAAGATAAGTTATTACTGCTTTTTTTAAGCTTGATCTAATGATACCTATTTAAGACTTAAAAATATACACACAAGCTTTCAAAGTGTCAGGCATGTCTTCCTTCTGCAACAGTCCATGCTCATATTTTGCTGTTTTAAGTACTATTCTAGACCATTAAAGTAAAATTTCAGCACTTACTGCAACCATTTATTTTTAATAACTTATATTATTCCCTAATTCCCCCTTTGTATTTTCTCATTTGTGTGGCTATCCCTTATGTAACTGCCTTCTGCAGACTTTGCTGGGCATTCTGGGCTGTAGACTGTCGAATAACTGCTCTCAGTGCAGTTCCGCAGTCAGTTGACAGGAAAGGCCTTTGAAGCTGACATCGGATTTTTCTTTCCCTGGTGAAGTTTCTTGCTATGTCCAAGAATTCCATCTAATGGTTCAGCTGCATAAGAAAAAATGATTCATCAAGTTGAGTGACAAGCAACCCAGAGAATCAAACCTAACCCAATTATCATAATTGAAAAGAATTTTCTCTGCTGTGTGCCCAATTAGGCTCCAATCAAATTTAACATTTCTAGCTCTAATTATCTTCATACATACCAATGTGGAAAACTAGCAAAAAGCTGACCAACAGCTTCAAAAAAACTGACAATTTCAAAAATAGGCCCAAATATAGGCTTGTGACTATAGGGCCAGATTTTGTTGAAGGACACACGCTGTTATTAATGCACAAATTGGCCAGCAACTTGTAGCGAGGAAGCGATATCTTATGAATTGAGAATCATACAGGTTGCTGGTCGATTTGCGCCGCTCCCCTGTTAGTTTCGCAAAAACTGCATCTCGTGCTTAACCGCTCCGTGATTTTCATGACGTTTCCGCATTTGCACATTAATTGCCCATTAAACTCGCCACAGAAAGTTAAGTCTAGTAATTATCAGCGTAAGTACCCTTTTAATGACATGATAATTATTAAGGACTGCCAATCAAATTCTCTTGCCCGGAAAATAAACAATTAGAAGTGTGGAGGCTCATTGCTTCAGGTTGTGGATTGCTATAGGAGATTTTTTAAATGTGAAATTAAAAAAAAATTCTTACTTTTCCTCACTGTCTCTTTTTTCCCTCTCTCTTAATCCAATATTTCTTTCCCTCTCTTTGGGGGTAATTTTAACCCCTCAAAATGGGTGGTTTTGGGTTGGGTGGGAGGTTAAATGTTAAAAATCTGAAACAGGAACCCAACTTGCCCACTTATGGTTTTAACAGAGGCTCGCGGGAGGCTGGTCAGTCGTTGAAACCTTTTAAGGAGGCTGCTTGCGTCCATTTTTACAATGTTTATATTTTTAACCACTGTGGGCTGGGTTTCCCGGGCCTTGGGAAACCCGGCAGGTAAAAGTAGGCGAGAAAGGCTGGATCCACAAGGTAAGTGCCTTTACAGCTCTGCTTGTGGGTCAGCAGAAGCAGGAGTGTTCTCTCCAGGCCCAACAAGCTTAACCGTAAACACCTCCCAACCTCCACGATCTCCTCCCGACACCCATCACTGACTCCTCCTGTGATCACCGACCCTCAATCTTCCCCGCAATCTCCGACCACCGCCCAATCTCTCCCTGACCCCACTGATATCCGACCACCGTCCAATCTCTAGCTGACTCCCCTGATTGCCGACCCTCCTCCAATCGCCCCCTGACCCCCCGCAATGTCCCTCAACCCCTCATCCCTGCTACCATTCTAGTAAATCTCTTCTACACCTTCTCGAAGGCCTTGACATCCTTCCTAAAGTGTGGTGCCCAGAATTGAACACAATACTCCAGCTGAGGCCGAACCAGTGTTTTATGTACTGACTAAACAATAGTAACACACGCTCGTTCAAAATTATCAACTGCTGTATAATACACACATAGACAATTTGAAGAATATCAGCTATGTTTAGGTTCTTTTTATTTAAATAGAAAAATAAGACATATGGGGTAAATTCCACCTTACTCACCCAGCAGGAAACAGACAGAATCGGATCAGCTGCCCATTTTACATCTCACCCAATTTCAATGACTTCAATGGAATGTAAAAATAAGGTGGGGTGTAAAATGGGTAGCTTATCCGATGCCTTCAGTTTACCACCGGATGGATTAGGTTAAAATTACCCCATTATATCAGTACAAAAACAAAATACTGCGGATGCTAGAAATCTGAAATAAAAACAGAAAATGCTGGAACTACTCAGCAGGTCAGACAGCATCTGTGGAGAGAGAATTGACCTTTCACGTTAACTGTTTCTCTCTCTGCAGATGTTGCCTGACCTGTCTATTATATCAGTATTGTGTATACAGCAATACATCCAATCAATGTAATACTCTAAGGGATGGTGTTGACAAATTAGGAAGCTATTATAAAATGTCGTCACTTTAAAGGCATTGGTGGCTTTTTAAGCTGAAAAAGCCCTTAATTTACTTCTCCTTTGAAGTTAATAGTTCCATATCAATCATTAAAATAATTTAGGCGTGCATGTTAGAGTTTGTTATATGAGCAGCAGTTTTCTTTCAACTTCACCTGCATTTCAAAATATTTCTCCAATTCTCTCCAGCCAAGATTACAGCACATTAACAGTATGCGTGTGGATTCCCGCAGAAACCTCTGAATTTATTCTAATATATTTTACAATGGCCTTGTCTATAAATATCTAAGATATTCATGTAATTTGCATATTGAGCAGCACCAAACTTCCTCTACTTCTGGTCATTATTCAAGTAACCAAAATGTTTCACAACACATTCACTGTTAGAATAGAGGCTAGAACTATGAATTACAAGTACACTGCACTGCTAATATAAAGCATTACTACAGATAGAGAGAAGAGAAATAAAACAGATAGCAAACCCATGGCCTGAGCATAATTCTTGCAGTCTGCCTGCCCAGGACTTCTGGCACTGACTCAGTCCAAATTTGCAGCATGCAGGGGAGGTCCCTTCATTTACATACCCCAGTTAAGCACCCATTCCACTCGTGGTGCATTTTGGCTAGCCGCCTAGGCTACAAACTGCAGCAGAGTGTGCAATGCTAAGCGGGGGTGGGGGGAGGGAGTTTGCTGCCACCCCTCCAGAAACATTATTACAGGAAACTCTTTCGTATCCGGCACCGACGGGACCGGGATGATGCCGGTTGATTAAAAATTCCGGATAACGGAGAGGTATATCTACCGAGGCTATTTTTAACAAACAAAAATTAAATAAATCGAGAAATGTGCAGTATAATTGGGTACTCCCCTACAGAATGTTGTGTTAAATGGATGGTGGAAGATGCTTGATTCAGTACAGTAATGCCAGTTGAGGGTAATCCCTAACTCTTTAATTACTTAACAGTAAAACAAAACTTATAAACGACTGTATACTGTAGTTTTCGGAGTATGAATTCTTACGGTTATTAGAGAATTCCTGATATTTAGGTGCTGTTTAAACGAGAGTTTCCTGTATTGTGCCTCCATCCGCCCCCTTTATAAGGGGCCCAAAAATTATCTTCACAAAATCTTCTTTCTTTGGGGTCCTGTCAGTGATGCAGACCTGGGCCTCCTAGGTGGGCCCCGCTTATGCCATTGAACAAGCTGGTACGCTTGATATATCGGTCCACCAAAGCTCCGCCAGGCTGGGGACATGGGAACTTCCGGCCTAGGACTCACTGGCCATGCCATCACCTATGCTGAAGGCTTTTAGGAGTTTTTTGATGGGTGGAGGCTCTCGCTCTTACAAGATCCTAAGGAAACTCCGAAGGACAGCTGGAAATTGGTGTATCTGGGTCTCAGCGGAATTAGTGGGCCTTCCGCTGCACTCCGGCTGGAGTTATGGTAGGAGAGTGCCGGAAGGGCCACGGATTTTCAGCCCCAAAGTTTCTAACTTAAAATGAATGGCTGTTTGCCTTCCATATGATCGGTGTCTCACCAGTGTGAACTAGTTCATATGAATTTTTATTCATTTTCTCATGTCAAGCAATTAGGTTTACAAAAGAATTACTTGGATTCACTCAAAAAAGTTTCTTCTTTTTAGGCAGTCCCTCGGAACCTTCCACACTAAAAATGAGTTCTCAGGTGACTGATGAGTCCAATGTGGGACCTACAGTCTCTGTCACAGGTGGGGCAGACGGTGGGTGGGGTGCTTGGCTTCTGCTTGCTCCTGGCGAAGAGACTTGAGGTGTTCGGTGCCTTCCCGGATGCTTCTCCTCCACTTTGTGCGGTCTTGGGCCAGGGATTCCCAGATGTCAGAGGGGATGTTGCATTTTTTCAAGGAGGCTTTGAGGGTGTCCTTGAAGCTTTTCCTCTGCCCACCTGGGGCTCTCTTGCCGTGTCGGAGCTCCGAGTAGAGCGCTTGTTTTGGGAGTCTCGTATCGGGCATGCGGATGATGCGGCCCACCCATCGGAGCTGATCGAGCGTGGTCAAAGCTTCGATGCTGGGGACGTTGGCCTGAGCGAGAACACTGATGTCGGTGCGCCTATCCTGCCAATGGATTTGCAGGATCTTGCGGAGGCAGCGTTGGTGGTACCTCTCCAGTGCTTTGAGGTGCCTGCTGTACATGGTCCATGTCTCTGAGGCATACAGGAGGGCAGGAATCACTACTGCTCTGTAGACCATGAGCTTGGTGCCGGGTTTGAGGTCCTGGTCTTCAAACACTCTCTTCCTCAGGTGACCAAAGGCTGCACTGGCACACTGAAGGCGGTGTTATACAAACATTTGAAGATAATCCATACAGGTGCTCTAGATTTTCTGATTTAACTATCAAACAAATTAGCACAAGTAAAAGGTTGTGGGAAATTTTACCCCCCAAAAATGGGTGGGTTTGGGTCGGGTGGGAGGTTAAACAGTTAAAAATGTGAAACAGGAACCGAAACTGCCTCGAACCCGCCCACTGGATGAGGGGAGGGCGACCAATCTACTCTCAAGCGGCGGTCAAAATCTTTTAAGGAGGCTGCGTGCATCTACTTTTATAGGGTTTCTATTTTTAACCCATGTCGGCTGGGCTTCCCAGGCCTTGGGAAACCTGGCAGCTAAAACGAGGCGAGAAGGGCTAAATCTATCACGTAACTCCCTTCATAGCACTGTTTATGGGCCAGGAGGAGCAGGAGTGTTTCCTCCCGGCCCAACAAGCAAACCTGTAAATACTCCCCCCACCCCCCCAACACACACCATCACCGACCCCCCACTGTGATCACCGCCTCCCCATCACCGATCCCCAATCACCCCGTGATCATGAACCACCCCATCACTGATCTAATGTTCTCTTTTTTTGTGCACGGTACCTTTAAATTTACTGCGCACGTGCAGTATTTAGAGGGAACAGCTTGTGAGCAGACTGCGCGGTACCTTCCCAATTGCTGCTCGGCCACGCCTGAACGCAGCTTAGAGGGAACATTGCACCGATTCCCCCATCACCAACCCCCAATCTCTGACCCACCCCTGATCTCTCCCCGACACCCTGTCGATCTCACACCCCCTTTCCAATTTCTTCCCTCCCCCACCAACCACACTCTACCCACCGTTAAAACCCGGAGTTTTGACCATAACCCATCCCCCCACTCCCCTGCTCCGAAACCCCACCCCAGTAAATATCGGGCCGTTGTTTCCATAATTATTTAGGTAATTCAGAATATTATATAATGTATACCTCTGCAGTTAATCCACCTTTTAATACTTTTAATAATTTAAGTTATTTATAATGTAAGATTATCACCATCTTATTTGGACATATTAATGTCGTATTTATCTCATTATGTGCTTTATTTGGTTTTAGCATTGCAAGATATTTTAAGCTAAATATTGATCCAGAATTCGAATGGTCACTAAATTGGCTAAGGGACAGAAAGCAGAGAGTAGTGGTGAACGGTTGTTTTCAGACTGGAGAGAAGTGTGCAGTGGTGTCCCACAGGGGTCAGTGTTGGGACCACTGCTCTTTTTGATATACATTAGTGACCTGGTCTTAGGTATACAGGGCATAATTTCAAAGTTTGCAGATGACACGAAACTTGGAAATGCAGAAAACAGTGAGGAGGATAGTAACAGACTTCAGGAGGACACAGACAGACTGGTGAAATGGGCAGACAAGTGGCAGATGAAATTTAATGCATAGAATTGTGAAGTGATTCATTTTGGTAGGAAAAATGAGGAGAAGCAATATGAGCTAAATGGTACAATTATAAATGGGGTGCAGGAACAGAGCGACCTGGGGGTGTATGGACACAAATCTGTGGAATGAAGGTGGCAGGACAAGTTGAGAAGGCTTTTAAAAAGGCATACGGGATCCTTGGCTTTATTAATAGAGGCCTGGAGTATAAAAGCACGGAAATTATTCTGTACCTTTATAAAACACTGGTTAGGCTCCAGCTGGAGAACTGTGGCTAATTCTGGGCACCACACTTTAGGAAGGATGTCAAGGCCTTAGAGAGGGTGCAGAGGAGAGTTACTAGAATGGTGCCATGGATGAAAAATTTTGGTTACATGGAGAGACTAGAGAAACTAGAGTTGTTCTCCTTAGAGTAGAGAAGGTTGAGGGGAGATTTGATAGCAGTGTCCAAAATCATGAAGGGTTTTGAGAGAGTAAATAAGGAGAAACTGTTTCTGGTGACAGAGGTGTCGGTAACCAAAGGACACAGAATTAAGGTAATTGGCGAAAGAACCAGATGTGACATGAAAAGAAATACTCAGTGAGTTGTTATGATCTGGAAAGCACTGCCTGAATGGGTGGTGGAAGCATATTCAATAATAACTTTCAAAAGGGAATTGGATAAATACTTGAAAAAGAAAAATTAGCAGGACTATGGGGAAAGAGCAGGGGAGTGGAACTAATTGGATAGATCTTTGAAAGAGTTGGCACAGGCACAATGGGCCGAATGGACTCCTTCCGTGCTGTATTATTCTATGATTCTAAGGGGGAGAAATTCGTGTGTTTAGCGCCACATGATAGCGCCATGAGATGGCGCTAAAACCGTACAAAGCTCTACCACCAGCTGATGCCGGTTCAAGTGCCACATGCAATATCCGTAATGCCGGTAGCGCTGCCGGTAAACTCGATTGCCAGGGACATCGCAATCAAGGAGATCATGACGTCAATGAGTGTGCAATGCTCATCTGACGTCCAATCGCCCAACTTCGTTTTGGCCATTGAACGTACCGGCTGGAGAAAGCAACGACAGCTTGAGGTGATGTGCAGCGGCAGGAAGCCGGCTCCAGCGACGCTATTTAAAGAGATCATCACCAATCACTCGCACCTGACAGGGTTGTGACGTTTGAGTGGCTGTGTGCGACTTCCTGCTACTGCAAGAGTTTTCATTAGTTATTTCAAGGTTATTTGGTATCAGGGAGTGTTCTGGCAAGTACAAAACTCCCTCATTATTTCTGAAAAGCTTCAAGCTACAACACTTGCTAAAAGTCATGGGGGCTGTACTGGCAGTCGACCTCGCCCTCCAGGATCTACGGTGGAGGGAGTGGAGGCAACGAGAAAGATGGGAACATGTGTGCAGAGGGAGGAGGAGGGCCATCAGGGCTCTCAACAGGAGGCCTTACCCTCCGAGGGTATTCCGACAGCACTTCTCCCACCTTCAATTAAACGAGGAGTAGTGTATTAGGAGGCTTCGCTTCACCAAAGAGGTGGTCACAGAACTCTGCCACCTCCTGCAATCGGACCTCCAACCTCAGACCAGGGCGACCATGGCTCTCCCAGTGGCAGTCAAGGTCCCCGTGGCCCTCAATTTCTTTGCCAGTGGATCCTTCCAGTCTGCAGCAGGAGATATAGGTAACATCTCACAATTCACCATCCATCGCTGCATCCGGGAGATCACTGAGGCTCTTTACACCAGGAGAAGGGACTACATTGGCTTCCCGATCACCAGAGAGAAGCAGGACGAGCATGCAAGTGGCTTTGCCAGGATAGCGGGCTTCCCCATGGTGCAGGGCGCTATTGACTGCACCCACGTGGCTTTGCGAGCACCGCATAACAATCCTGAGATCTTCCGTTACTGCAAAGGCTACCACTGACTTAATGTGCAGTTGGTGTGCGACCACACACAACAAATCCTTAATGTCAATGCCTGCTATCCTGGCAGCAGTCACGATGTGACCGGTGTGCCAGCACTCTTCCAGCCACCACATCAAGCTCAAGGGTGGCTGCTCGGAGACAAGGGCTATCTGCTCTCCACCTGGCTCATGATTCCCCTCCGCAACCCTTGTGCAATCCCTTAGTGCCTGTCGTTCATGTGCCCTTTCCTGCTCTGGTGCTCCTACACAGTGCACCCCTAGTGGCTGCAGCATGGCTGGTGGAAGGCTGCTGACTTTCCGTGGGGGAGGCAGCAGATGGTCTTGCAGGATGACTTCGACCAGCTCTGGGCCTAGAAGGCCCGGCTGTAGACTGCACCACCTCGGCATGTGCGGTAGCAGTCTGGGCTGGCTGGATGACAGGCAGCGACAAGGGCAATGGCGGAGTGGCAGTGGTGGGAGCAGGAATGCTCTCATCCTGAGAGAGGACAGCAGGTTCCTGCTCCACTGACCCACTGCCACTCCCCCGGGGCAGCACTTCAGCATCTCTAGCTCACTGTTGGAGCACAGATTGCTGGCCTGCTGCGACACCATGAAAGCCCAGGTCGACGGTGGTAGACCCAGCCACGATGGCAGCAGTCAGAGCTTGCGTGGCATCAAGCTGAGACTGCATGAGAGCAGCCAGAGCTTGGATGCCACCAAGCAGAGACTGCATGAGAGCAGTCTGAGCTTCCGCTGCAGCACTAAGACGTTGGGTCACTTCTGCCTGTGCTGCAATGGAAGCTGCAACATCGCTCATCATGCATACCACCACGTCTGGGTTGCCACAGTCTCTCAGGGAGCGTACCATCATTTGCAGAAATGATGGGCTCCATGCTCTGCGCAGAGCCTTGTGCAATGCTGGAGGCGGGCTCTTCCATGCTCCATACCATTGCCGAGAGGGTCTCTGGCAGCCTTGTCATTGCATCTATCATTTCCGTGTGCATGCCCATCACCCTTCTTCTAAAGGCCTCCCCATCGAGGTCCTCATCTGAGTCCTGTGGAGCAGAACTGCGGCAAACTCGCCCTCCGGGGAGCTGGCCCCCAAGCTACCCTTTCCCCCTGGCCTTGCTGCAGCCCACTCGTCCCCGGTGCCTCACCCTGTGCAGATCCCACTACTTTACAAGCCTCTAAAGAACACGTAGTGCCAGTATCTGAGCTGGTGCCTGCAAGTGACAGATGCAGTGACGCGGTGTCTTCTTCCTCCTCCTCTTCTCCCCCCTCTTTCTGCGGTGCCCTCAGGGACAGGCTGCTCGGGTACTTGCTGATTATCTGAAAGCAGAAAGGCAGACGAGTCGGGTTATGGTGAGGGGAGGGGGGCAGGAAGGGAGAAATGCATGCATACAGCATGAGTAGCTTGAAAGTAAGAAAAGATTGTGGGCTCAGGGGGAAGTCGGATGTAAGAAGAAGGAGTAGGAATTAACATACCATTGTTGTCCCCAAGGGGGTCAACGTCGCCAGTGGCCACGGTGCCCACGACCTGGCGTCCAATGATCTCCAGTACTGTACTCTGCAGCTGGCTCAGCTGTTCAATGTGGGCTTGGCCCCTGCCTGTCCGGTCCTGCTCCCTCCAGTTGTGAGCCACCTTGGGCTGCAAGAGAAAGGAAAGTGTGTGAGTGAGTGTGGAGCAATGTGTTTGGGTGATGTGCCTGTGATAGTTGAATAGCTGTCATTGTGTGCAAGGTGCAAGATTTGGGTGTGAATGTTGCTAAGTAGAGATTGTTGGTGAGTGAGTGCTGGGGGTGTGGTGCATTAAGCAGTGTGTGAAGCTTGTGGTACAGATGCAGGTATGTAGCATTTGCTGAAGCCTTCACTCACCCGGACCACCCATGTGATCTCGTTAAACTTCTTGCTGCACTGTGTGTGGGTCCTGGGGACCACAGTGCTGTCTGTCACGTGTTGTGCCACCTCCCTCCACATTGTGTGGGACACTTGTGGCAAGGGCCTCCTAATAGTTGGCAGGTACAGGACCACCCTCCTCCTCTCCACCACGAAAACCAACGCCTCCAAAGCTTCATCGGAGAACCTCCAGGGTCTTTCCCTGGGGCGGCGATCTGCCATCACGATTTGTTAGTAACTGATTCTTCTCCTTCTGCTTCTTGTTAGGATTGTTGGGGCAGCTGCACACCCAACAATGCTGAGAATGAGGTGCTGCATCATCAATGAACCTCCCCTTTAAGCAGTGAAAAAACCTGTGACAATCATGACTTGCAGTTAGGCTGCCCCTGATATTGTTCCAGCTTTTCAGTGTAATGCCAATGAGCTTGGGTTTTTAGACTAGAATCATGACTGCAATCATTTTAATGAGGAGTGAGCACGAATTTTGCTTGCATTCTAGACAATTTTCAGGTGGCGCTACGTAACCATTTTTAGTCTAAACACTGCCCATTTCTTGGCTATAATGAATTTCTAGCCCTAAGACTCTAAATTGGACTAAATTCACAGCCCACCTTTTCTGATTGCCTACTAAATTCACTGAAATACATATCTAGCATAAGTGAAAATGAATTTGTACTTAAAATGTCAAAATTATATTTTAAAGACCATTTACTAATAAAGCTCCACTATTCTGTAGAAAGCATAAAAATGGTAAGATAATAGACCTGCTGAACATTTTTTGGAGTGATTGGGGGAGAGGGGGAGTTATAAATAGAATGCATTATGTGAGTTCTGCATTAGTGCGGAAGTGATTACGAATTGCATATTGTGTTGGAGTTTTTACATCACAGATCATTACTTGCACTTTTGACAAGAATATAGCATAATGCTGCACTATTCAGATGAATGCACTATTGATTACTTATTGGTACCAATTCAGTAATCATATTGAGAGAAATTACAAGCATGTAGATAATAGAACATTAAAATATCACACTGGAACAATATAGACAGTATTGTGGAGCTGAAGGTTAGATTCATTTTAGAGCAACTTAAGGGAGCACAGCACCACATCTGACCTGTACAGTAATTGAACCGTACTTAAGACTAGCACAGGTGAAGAGTGCAAAGATTCTATTCCCCAGCTTTGATTAATAATTTGCATTGTGAAAATGAAGAGAATGTAGTGGAATCATTGAGGATACTTTAGGCACTACAGCATGTAGATAAAAGGAAATTGTAGGGAAAATCCAATGCATAATTTGTGTAATAAAATATCCATACACATTTTATTCTAAAGCTGTAAGAAGAATGATTTACTAATACCTTGAAGCAAATGTTTAGGTGCAATCAACATTTTCATCTCTTACACAGCATGTTTAATAAGTAAATCTAAAATTAATTTTGCATGCCTTGAAATGATTTTGGGCTATAAAATTATATGACAACATGTGCGATGTGAATGTAGCATTTCATTGAACAACATAACAGATAATTAGCACAATTGTGGTGGCTGCTGTGAGTATGATCCTTTTTGGGATCCTGAACAATGTTTCATTGCAACAGCTAAAAAGTAATATTCTGCTCTGCTGCTCACCCAGTGGTAAGGTTTCCTAGCAACAATCTCTCTTCTTACTGTACCACTACATCTCCCGAGTCTCTTAAATAATCTGCCCTGCAACTGTTAGGTAGGGTTTTATTAAAGATTTATAATGTAGCTAAAAATGAGCAACTGAAGTAGAAATCCTCAGCACTGACTTCAGAAATCAATTAATATGATATAATCTAATGGACACGTAAAGTTAGTTTTTGGCTTGCAATATGTATACCTTAATAATCAATAAAAAATTAACTGTGCATCTAAAAGGAAAGAGATCAGTTCTGCACAAGAAAACATTGCTGTATAAGAAAAAAACAGTATGTAGTCTGATCTTGAAATGAAAAAAAGTTCAATTAAAATAAACAGGTCAGGTCTATATCTTCAGGACGATCCTTCATCGTCTCTGGGTCAAAATCCTGGAACTCTCTACCTAACAGCACTGTGAGAGTACCTTCACCACACGGACTGCAGCGGTTCAAGAAGGCGGCTCACCACCACCTTCTCAAGGGCAATTAGGGATGGGCAATAAATGCTGGCCTTGCCAGCGATGCCCACATCCCTTAACCAAATTTAAAAAGAATCTATATATGGTGAATCTTTGAAAAATTACACCCTTTATGCTACATACTAAATATGGATTTCTAGTTATAAAATGCCTCCTAAATACTGGGAAGAACATAATGTGGGAGTAATTGGGCTGTGTAGCACCCTTTTCAGGCGCTACGCGGCCACCTAAAGCTCAAAAATGAGGTCCAAGATGCGCACGCACAATTCCAATAGGAAGTGCGTCGGACGCCATCTTGGAAATGGTGGTTTGCAGCATACACCTAACAACCGCCGGCAACATGCAGTGCAGGCAGATCATGATGTCAATCAGTCTGCAACGCTTATTTGATGCCAACGCTGCCATTTTTGAACTCTACGCTCCAGCCTACACCCTGTCTGAACCTTGCACAGCTGAGCACACGTTAAATGAAATGAAAGAACCTGCACCAGCACTATTTAAAGGGATCATGAACTATTTACACACTTCTGGATTATTTCTTCTGGCTGCTGGTGTAATTCTACACGTTTCTGGAGCTTTCCTATACTTGCCAAAAGTTTGAATAGTCTACAGGGAGTGGTCTGGCTGAAGCTGAAGTACTTCTTGTTGATTTAAAAGCTTGTGCTGAAACAAGTTGCTCCCAGATGTGGGTGGCCTGGTAGAGCTTCCTCTAGGAATTGAGCATGACTAGGAGAATGAAGAGAGGCCACGCAGAGCAGGACAAGCTGCTAGCAGAGGGGAGGAGAAGGAGAGGGAGAAGGGTTCTCAGCAGGAGGCCATATCCACTGAGGGTTTTTAGGGAGCAAGGGGTAAAAATTCAGTTGGTTGCGCCTCCCGTTAGCGCCTTAAGAGGGCGCTAATGGGGCGCAAAGCCGCTAACGCCCGGGCGCAGCGATGTTTGCGCCGCTCGAGAACTTAACTTGAGATTGTGCGGCGGCGCTAAAACTTACCGCTGCGACCACCTGCGCGCGCAGATTGTGACGTCATTCCATGGTGCAACGCCCTTGTGGCGCCCCGGAGCGGAAATTGAGTGGCGCCCCCTGCCTTACCGCCTGGCGCATCCAACGACCAGAAGACTGGAACGCTATCAATCGCTGTGGGGCTGGGGGTGGCGTTATTTAAAGGGGGCCTCTTCCTGTCTTTTATTGTTGGTGGCATTTTTGAACTATGCATTCTGAGAGAGAGAGGGAGAGACTTCTGGAGAGATTCAACGTTGTGTGAAGGAGTTTTGGGTACTGAGCAGCACTTTGCAGGTTCATTTTGATTTGCCATTCCTTGTATCGATTTAGCAGAGACTGTGGGAGCTGCACTCTGAGCTCTTTGCCTGGTACTCTCCATTGTTCTTTCCAGCACATTTGATGTGCAAGTCTCTCCAGGCCGAGATTCAAGGCTGCAATGAACAGGATGTGGATGGAAAGCAAGATTAACCATCCCCTTTAAGAACTGGCCCATGCCATTGTGTGTGTGTTCCATTGCTGACTGACATTACATGAGCTTCGCCAGCGCTCTGAGTTAGCGCCTCACTCCTTGGCCTTTGCGCCTTAAGACAGGTGTGCAGCGCCTGCTTTAGCGCTCCACTCACCTCCCGGGGCGGTAAAAGTGAAGTTTCCAATCAGTGCCGATAATTAGCGCCAGGCGCTAATATTTGCGTCCAGACGATATTTGCGCCCCAAATGGGGCGCGACCTAATTTCTACCCCCAATTCTCTTACCTGAATTTCAGCGAGGGCCAATGGTTGAGACGTCTTCACTTCACAAAGAGGTTTTGACTGAAATCTGCCAACTGCTACAGTTCTTATGATACCGGGAATGGCAGTATAGTGGCTATGTTACTGGACTAGTAATCCAGAGGCCTGGACTAATGATCCAGAGACGTGAGTGCAAATCCCACCATGGCAGCTGGGGAATTTAAATTCCATTAATTAAATAAATGTGGAATAAAAAACTAGCATCAATGACCATGAAACTATTGGATTGTCGAAAAAACCCATCTGGTTCACTAATGTCCTTTAGGGAAGGAAATCTCCTGTCCTTACCTGGTCTGGCCTATATGTGACTCCAGACCCACAGCAATGTGGTTGACTCTTAACTGCCCTCTGAAATGGCCTAGCAAGCTACTCAGCTGTACAAAACAGCTCCGAGAAACAATAATAAGAAAAAAACCAGATGGACCTCGGCACTGGCTTTGGACAGGACAACAGCAGACCCAGCCCAGTCAACACTGCAAAGTCCTTCTCACTAACATCTGGGGACTTGTGTCAAAATTGGGAGAACTATCCCTCAGACTAGTCAAGCAACAGCCTGACATAGTCATACTCACAGAATCATAATTTCAGCCAATATTCCACCATCACCATCCCTGGGTATGTCCTGTCCCACCAGCAGGACAGACCCACCAGGGGTGGTGGCACAGTCGGGAAGGAGTGGCCCTGGGAGTCCTCAACATTGACTCCGGACCCCATGAAGTCTCATGGCTTCAGGTCAAGCATGGGCAAGGAAACCTCCTGCTGATTACCACCTACCACCCTCCCTCAGCTGATGAATCAGTACTCCTCCATGTTGAACACCACTTGGAAGAAGCACTGAGGGTAGCAAGGGCACAGAATGCACTCTGGGTGGGGGACTTCTATGTCCATCACCAAGAGTGGCTCGGTAGCACCACTACTGACCGAGTTAGCCGAGTCCTGAAGGACATATCTGCTAGACTAGGAATGTGGCAGGTGGTGAGAGAACCAACATGAGGGGAAAACCGACTTGACCTCGTCCTCACCAATCTACCTGTTGTAGATGCATCTGTCCATGACAGCATTGGTAGCAGTGACAACTGCACAGTCCTTGTGCAGACGAAATCTCGTCTTCACGCTGCAGACACCCTCCATTGTGTTGTGTGGCACTACCACCGTGCTAAATGGAATAGATTCAGAATAGATCTAGCAGCTCAAAACTGAGCATCCATGAGGCGCTGTGGGCCATCAGCAGCAGCAGAATTGTATTCCACCACAATCTGTAACCTCATGGCCCGGCATATCCCTCACTTTACCATTACCATCAAGCCAGAAGACCAAACCTGGTTCAATGAGGAGTGTAGAAGAACATGCCAGGAGCAACACCAGGCGTATCTAAAATTGAGGTACCAACCTGGGGAAGCTGCAACACAGGACTATATGCATGCTAAACAGCGGAAGCAGCATTCTATAGACAGAGCTAAGCGATCCCACAATCAACGGATCAGATCAAAGCTCTGCAGTCCTGCCACATCCCGTCGCGAATGGTGGTGGACAATCAAACAGTTAATGATGCGGACTGGGGTGGACAAAAATGAGAAGTCGCACAACACCAGGTTATAGTCCAACAGATTTATTTAAAATTACAAGCTTTCAGAGCTGTTGCCCCTTCGTCAAACAATTAATGGGAGGAGGAGGCTCCATGTATATCCCCATCCTCAATGATGGTGGAGCCCAGCACATGAGTGCAAAAGACAAGGCTGAAGCGTTTGCAACCATCTTCAGCCAGAAGTGCCAAGTGGAGGATCAATATCAATATCAGCCACCTACTGAGGTCCAAAATTCCATAGATTCTAGAACGGTTCCCGCAGATTCGAACGTAGCAAATGTAACCCCACTATTTAATAAAGGAGGGAGAGAGAAAACGGGGAACTACAGACCAGTTAGCCTGACATCAGTAGTAGGTAAAATGTTAGAATCTATTATTAAGGACGTGGTAACAGGGCACTTAGAAAATAATAATAGGATTGGGCAGAATCAATGCGGATTTATGAAAGAGAAATTGTGTTTGACAAATCTGTTAGAGTTTTTGAGGTTGTAACTAGCAGAATAGATAAGGGGGAACCAGTGGATGTGGTGTATTTGGATTTTCAGAAGGCATTCGATAAGGTACCACACAAGAGGTTATTAAACAAAATTAGGGCTCATGGGATTGGGGGTAATACATTAGCATGGATTGAGGATTGGTTAACGGACAGAAAACAGAGAGTAGGAATAAACGGGTCATTTTCAGGTTGGCAGGCTGTAACTAGTGGGGTACCGCAAGGATCAGTGCTTGGGCCTCAGCTATTCACAATCTATATCAATGATTTGGATGAGGGAGCCAAATGTAATATATCCAAGTTTGCTGATGATACAAAGCTGGGTGGCAATGTAAGTTGTGAGGAGGATGCAAAGAGGCTTCAAGGGGATATAGACAAGGCAAGTGGATGGGCAAGAACATGGCAAATGGAATATAATGTGGAGAAATGTGAAGTTATCCACTTTGGTAGGAAAAATAGAAAAGCAGAGTATTTTTTAAATGGTGAGAGATTGGGAAATGTAGGTGTTCAGAGGGACCTGGATGTCCTTGTACACGAACCACTGAAAGTTAACATGCAGGTACAGCAAGCAATTAGGAAAGCAAATGGTATGTTGACCTTTATTACAAGAGGATTTGAGTAAGGATGTCTTACTGCAATTATATAGGGCCCTGGTGAGACCACACCTGGAGTATTGTGTACAGTTTTGGTCTCCTTACCTAAGGAAGGATATACTTGCCATAGAGAGATTGCAACGAAGGTTCACCAGACTGATTTCTGGGATGGGGGATTGTCCTATGAGGAGAGTTTGTGTAGACTAGGCCTATATTCTCTAGAGTTTAGAAGAATGAAAGGTGATCTCATTGAAACATACAACATTCTTATAGACTTGACAGGGTAGACACAGGGAGGATGTTTTCCCTGGCTGGGGAGTCTAGAACCAGCTGTCACAGTCTCAGAATAATGGGTCGGCCATTTAGGACAGAGATGAGGAGAAATTTCTTCACTCAGAGGGTGGTGAACCTTTGGAATTCTCTACCCCAGAGGGCTGTGGAGGCTCAGTCATTGAGTATATTCAAGACAGAGATCGATAGATTTTTGGATATTAAAGGAATCAAGGGATATGGGGATAGTGCAGGAAAGTGGAGTTGAGGTAGAAGATCAGCCATGATCTTATTGAATGGCGGAGCAGGCTCGAGGGGCCAAATGGCCCAATCCTGCTCCTGAGCGCACGGGATACAGCAAAGGCTATGGGCCCCGACAACATCCTGGCTATCGTGTTGAAGACTTGTGCTCCAGAACTAGCCGCGCCTCTAGCCAAGCTGTTCCAGTACAGCTACAACACTGGCATCTACCCAACAATGTGGAAAACTGCCCAGGTATGTTCTGTCCACAAAAAAAAGGACAAATCCAATTACCACCCCATAAGTCTACTCTCAATCATCAGCAAAGTGATGGAAGGTGTCGTCGACAATGCTATCAAGCGGCACTTACTCATCAATAACCTGCTCACCGATACTCAGTTTGGGTTCCGCCAGGACCACTCGGCTCCAGACCTCATTACAGCCTTGGTCCAAACATGGACAAAAGAGCTGAATTCCAGAGGTGAGGTAAGAATGACTGCCCTTGACATCAAGGCAGCATTTGACCGAGTGTGGCATCAAGGAGCCCTAGTAAAATTGATGTCAATGGGAATAAGGGGGAAAACTCTCCACTGGCTGGAGTCATACTTAACACAAAGGAAGATGGTTGTGGTTGTTGGAGGTCAATCATCTCAGCCCCAGGACGTCGCTGCAGGAGTTCCTCAGGGCAGTGTCCTAGGCCCAACCATCTTCAGCTGCTTCATCAATGACCTCCCCTCCAACATAAGGTCTGAAGTGGGGATGTTCACTGATGATTGCACAGTGTTCAGTACCATTCACAACTCCTCAGATAATGAAGCAGTCTATGCCCGAATGCAACAAGACCTGGACAGCATTCAGGCTTGGGCTGATAAGTGACAGGTAACATTCGCGGCACACAAAGTGCCAGGCAATGACTATCTCCAACAAGCAAGAGTCTAATCGCCACCGCTTGACATTCAATGGCATTACCATCGCCGAATCCCCCACTATCAACATCCTGGGGGGTCACCATTGACCAGAAACAGAACTGGACCAGCCACATAAATATCGTGGCTACAAGAGCAGGTCAGAGGCAAGGTATTCTGGGCGAGTGTCTCACCTCCTGACTCCCCAAACCTTTCCACCATCTACAAGGCACAAGTCAGGAGTGTGATGGAATACTCTCCACTTGCCTGGATGAGTGCAGCTCCAACAACACTCAAGAAGCTCAACACCATCCAGGACAAAGCAGCCCGCTTGATTGGCACCCCATCAACCACCTTAAACATTCACTCCCTCCACCACCGGCGTACCATGTCTGCAGTGTGTACCATCTGCAAGATGCACTGCAGCAACTCACCAAGGCTTCTTCGGCAGCACCTCCCAAACCCGCGGCCTCATCCACCTAGAAGGACAAGGGCAGCAGGCGCATTGCAACACCACTACCTCCAAGTTCTCCACCAAGTTACACACCATCCTGACTTGGAAATATATCGCCGTTCCTTCATTGTCGCTGGATCAAAATCCTGGAACTCCCTCCCTAACAGAACAGTGGGAGTACCTTCACCACATGGACTGCAGTGGCTCAAGAAGGCGGCTCACCACCAACTTCTCAAGGGCAATTAGGGATGGGCAATAAATGCTGGCCTTGCCAGCGATGCCCACATCCCAGGAACAAGTTAAAAAAAATCAGTCTACAAAACCATTTACATTATCCAAGATAACTAGTTACAGATGTATGAACTGAAATTTTTAAGCCACATAGGTTGATTATGGAAGTTTTTGAAAAATATCAAATTGAATATTTAATTAGTGTTAAATTTAGCTTCACAATTACCTATGAGAACTTGAGTAAATGTAGGTTTAAAAACATTTATCTGCTGTCATTTCCCTACATAACAGACACAGTACTTCAATAAGCAATGCATACTGTGAAGTGTTTTTGAAGTTTCAATGTTGTAAAAAGAACGGGAGACCCCAGATCTAGGCCTGGGAGGGAGTTCGTGGAGTGTCTGGGTCATGTACTCCTAGACGATGGGATCTGTAAGAGCTGTATTCTCGGGGTTGGGAGTGTTTTGTGGGAAGAGCAGGAAAGGAGGCAGCTAGAATTGGAGGACAGGGTGCAGTGAAGCATAGAAGCAAGTTAGGGTCTAGGAGCACTCGGGGAAGGGCAGACTAGGGAGTAAGACTGAGGGAGGTTGGAAGCATTCAGGATGGGTTTTCAGGCACAGACAGCTACCAATACTGTCACAGTGTGACTGTAGCCACCAAGACGGTCACAGACAGCAGCAACAACGACCAGGGTGGAGGATACAAACAGTAGCTGTGGCTGCTAGGTATATATATATATGGGTCATGCGTGAGGCACATTCAAGAGTAAAGTACAGAGTAGCACATGTGCAGAGTAAGTGGAACATAGAGATTCATAAACTTGTTAAGAAAATAGCCTAGCTAAAGGATTGGAGCTTTGGAAATGTAACAAATAGATAAGTTCAAGTCTCCAGAGAAAATGGAGACCTATGTGAGGTAAGTTTATTGGATAATTTGAGATCCTCTTTCCTCTCAGATTTGTTGAAGTTTGTATGCCTTTATTATGTTATAAATGTAATTTTTAATGCATATATAGTGTGGTGAATGAACAACCGACATGATTGTTGAAATATTAAAACCATTTTTTCAGGGATACGACTGAACCTTTTGTTTAATGAATGAGAATTTTAGGGGGGGAAATAGTCAAAAAAAAAATTCTGTTTTTTAGATTGGTTGTCTTTTTGAGGAGTATAAAATTTCAGCTAATCAATATACTTCTTGCTCATATGATAAATGTCTGATGAATTGTAATTTTATTGATAATGCCATCTTATTGTAATATATAACAATGTTTTATGTGTTTACAAGTATAGTTAATGACTTGCAGTGCTTTGTTTTACAATGGCTGATGCAATGTTACAGTAGAAATCAGGTTATAATCTCTAACAGTAATACAATAAAGACAAATTCAGCTACTTCAGACTTTGATATTTCCACTTACCATAATACAGCAGTCAGGAACCCTTTACTGTGTCAGAAATTGTGTGAAAATCCAATAATCAAATTTAATTTTTACTCAGAATATCTATGAGGTAATCAAAACCATAAATACAACCAACTGATTAGGTATTTAAAAACAAAGACTGTAGATTAATAAAAACATTCAATAAAATAATCTTAAACAAAAAAACATACAGATTATCTTTTTGTTATACAGCAGAATTCTAGTCACGTTGAATCACAGAAGGACAAATTATTCTGCCAAGTAGCCCTGTGGGTTTTTGTGTTAGTCTTCTAATACATTGCACTATTAACTGGCAGGATGCAGATTCCCCCATGATTCCAAATATGGTGAGTTTTCAATCTCAGTTTCACCATCTGGATGCGACACCAAGCAGTGACAAGACACTTCCCAACCAGAAACAGAGAATGATCAAAGGGTTAGTCATCCGAACCATTTCAGTCCAGCTCTTTGCTTTCAGTTTTAATTTAGTTATTGTGTTGAAGGGCCCAAAACGTATCATTAATATTACTGCCATTGTGAGCTGAAGTGGCTCTGAATAGATTCTGTTTGAATGGTCAGGAATATACAGCTGAGATGCACGATGGCAGTCATTGCAGATTATAGATAATCAAAGACTAACTAGCAACTATTAAAGAATGCAACAGCCCTGAAAAGAAACGTGAAACATATGCAACCAGTAACAATGTCAAAGTGGTTCTTTTCGTGACATAAACCTATTGGCAACAGAACTATGAAGTGAAACAATATAAATCTCAAAGTCAGGTGTTTTGAAAAGTTATAAATAGAAAATGGAACATGCTTCTGTCCAATCTAATGTAACCTAGCCAAATCAGAAACAAATACAATTGCAATCATTATTCTTGGTCCTTGTGTAGTGTTTCATTTTTTAGTATTAAAATAAACCAAAGTTTGAACATAGGAGTATTCACTCTTGGTTCAATTCTATCAAAATGACCATGTCTGGATCAATCCAGAATTTAGTCCACAAATGACAAGGCCGAGATATTAGATACAAAGGGGTAAAAATTGGGTTGGTTTCCGCCTCTGGGCGCAAATCCCCTAGTGCCCGGGTGTGGCGCTGATAACGCCTCCCGCGAAATTCAGCGGGAGGTTAGCAGAGGCGGTAGCCGGTAGCACCCCGCGCCGCCGGCGATAACTTCTCCTGCGCCTCCTGACCTATTGCCGCACGATATGTGCGACAGGATCAGGGGGTAGTTTGGCAGCGGCGGCGGCACAAGTTAAAGGGCACGTGTCGGGTGGCCATTTTATTTTGGCCGACTGCCAGCACCTGCCCCCTTTCGCTCCCCGGTGGTCCAGCAGGGACCCAGTGTGCACAGCGCTAAGCCCCTCCCCTTTAATATTGGGAGGAGGCCTGCAATGACACGGCGGTACGTGCCACGTAGCGCTGTAAAATTCAGTAGTAGTGCCCCAAGCAGGAGGTAGAGTGCTTTCCAGTAGCGCCCCACCTCCTGCTTGAGACGCTACTACTGAATTTATGGCGGGGGGTGCTAACTTTTTCGGTGCGCTAAAATTAGCACCCTGGCAATGTTAGCGCCCCAAAGGGGGTGCCACCCAATTTTTCAGCCTAAAGCTTCAATACAGCGGTCAAGAAGCGTGCGCACCTTTGAGGCCGGAAGTGCACCACCTGCCATATTGGATAAGGCCAAGAATCCTTTACTCAGGCCTAAAACAGGCATTAGGCCATTTGCACATGCAAATAAGGGGGCAAACGTCACTTCTGAGGCCCCCTTCTGTAAGATTGGTTTGTCCTGAGGGAAAACAGTGTTCCACTCAGGGAATCCAGCCTGAGGGATCACCTGCAACAAAGAAGGTAATGAACTTACCTGAATGTGGAGCCAGGAGGATCAGTTGTACTCCTCCCGACCCCACATTATAGGACTATATGGAGGGGGGGGTGGGGGGGATTGGGCTTTATAATTCCTAATAAACTGGGAAAATTAGCATCCTAGCAATCAATTCTACACAATATTAGTGTTCTCTCCCTCTAAAAAATATTGGGGGTTAAATTAGATAAGACTCCAAAACGGGCGCAGGGAACACGATGCATGATTAACCCGCGTCAGTTTACTGCGATGCGGGCAGCACGTCAAATTTGTGCTGCCTGCTGTTTTAAATGATTGCTGCGTGCATCTAGCGCTACCCGTGCAGTTCATTGGCTGCGTGCATCAGCAGGGGGCTCGATATCGCGAGTGCCTTGCGCTACTTAAAGCCAGCCTGCATCTCTTAAAGGGGAGATGCATTGAGGCTACTGCAGGTGATGAGAGTATTTTCAAAAGTGTGCTGTGGAAGATTCAACAATGGCTGACCATGGTAGAGTGCATGCACCAAGGTTTTCAGAAACTGCATTGGAGATCTTGGTGGAAGAGGTAGAATGGAGGAGTGTGTCCTGTATCCTCAGCGGGGTGGGAGGCCCTCCAGACACATGCTCAGGAGGCAGTGGGAAGAGATAGCGGCGAGGGTCAATGACAGGAGTATAGCTGCAAGAACCTGGATGCAGTGCAGGAAAAAGTTTAATGAACTCACATGAGTTGTCAAGGTGAGTGAGTTTATCTTGAAATGCCATATCCTACCAGCTGCATCACGAGCCTCATCCACTGCTCAATTCACCACACCCCCATCAGCCATCTACCAAAATCGCTATCAATCAGGACTCAACCCTACCATTCATATGCTTTACCCGACCCTCACTTACTTAGCACTGTTGCAAGCCTCATACCCACATCTCGCAGCTCACACACACTGCCAGCTATTCAACCATGACAGCCACATCACCCAAACATATTGCAGGACACTCACTGACACAGTTTCCTCTTTCTTGCAGGAGAAGGTGGCGCATAACAGGAGACAGTAGGAAAGAACTGAAGGAGGACCAGCGCGCCTGCATGTTTTAACTTCCATGGAGGAGATAGTGCTGGCCATCATGGGAAGGGGCATCGTTGAGGCTGTGGCTACGGGCTGGACTGAAGTGATTGATGATGAGGGTATCCACATACCTAATCCTCTTTCTCTCATCCCACTTCTCCATCTATCTCTTCTGACTGAGAAGCTGCTGATAGTGTAAGCATGCGCTTCATACTTTCTCCTCTTCTCTCATCACAACCCCACCCTTGTCCTTTTTTCATTTCAGATACTCAAGAACAGGAAGCTGCCCAGGCAGTGCAGGAAGAGGAAGAAGAAAGTGAAGATGAAGAGACACCGTCACTCGATCTTACACTCGCAGCCACCAGCTCAAATATTGACACTGCGCATATTTTAGAGGTTAGGAGAGAGGAGGGATATGCACAAGTGTGTAGGAGCCAGGGCAGGGAGATATGATAGCACAGGTGCCAGCTCGCCGGAGGTCGGGGTCGCACACTAGTTCTGCTGCAGAGGAGACAGATGAGGACGTCGATGGGCCAGGCTACAGACGAAGGCTGATGGGTGTACACATCCAAATGCTTGGTGCACTGGGAACCCTGCTGGAAAGGCTCAGCTCAATGTCAAGGAGCATGGAGAGTCCAGCACCAACTTGGCACAGGACTTTGTGCAGATCTTGGAGTGAAGGGATAATTACAAGTCCTAGCCCTTTCAGACTACCCCAGATCAGGTGTATTCCCCAGACGTTCAGCCTTCAACTAAAGTTAACGGTAGCCAAATCCTAGAGACGCTTAATTGGGTCTAAAGGTTCAGACTATCTCTCCATAAAGGAAAGGAACGGCCTGAAGATGTTACCGTCCTCCAGATAGCACTTCTAACAAGTTTAACTAGACTGTAACCTTCCGGATATTATGAGGGTCCGGAAACCCCCCCAGAATTCTGCAACTCCTCACTGAAGCGTGTACAGAAATTGAGTTCACGAGTTTGATACAGAAATACTCTTTGAGACAATTTTTAAAATATATAGATTTATTAAAGAACCGACATTTAGTTAACAGCTGGTATGGCAATCGCAACTTTAACCATTCAAAATACAAAAATCTTACATTTCTTATGAGAGATCCTTATTCTCAAATCTTAACTTCGTTACATTTCCACATTTCTACTTATTTCTTAATCCAGAATATCCACCAAAATCAAATACCTTGATTACCTGAGACTCAGAGTTGTAGACCTACAGAGTGGTTCTGAAGGCGAGAATCACTCTGCCCCTTCCCAGCAACTTCTGACTCTCTGTCTGAAAAGCTCTATTTTTATACCTTTTTTCAGTGGTATTTTCTTTGAAGTTTCCTGCTGATGTAAGCTAATTATCTCTAGTGATACTCTATTGAATTCTTTTCTATTCTTGTTGTCATTTCAGCTGCCAACTTTTAGAATTCTGTCGCTACCTTTAGGTGTTTCAAAAATGATCATAAAATGGTTATTACAGATTTATATTTTGATGCTATTCTTAGGAAGTCTTTCTATTGAATTCTTAATATCACTTAACTGCTTGTAAGCCAGATGTCGTGACTCCGTGGTGTTCCAAGTTCAATACAAACACAATGTAATTGCTTGGTGTCATCTATTGATATTATATTTTCAAAGGTAAGTAGAGGACACTAAGAATATCCCAACACTGGACAAACAGGGGGCTATAGGGGGAGAGGAGCTAAACACGATCAAAATCACTAAGGAAGTGGTACTCGGTAAAATAATGGGACTCAAGGCGGATAAATCACCTGGACCTGATGGCTTACATCCTAGAGTCTTGAAGGAAGTGGCGGTAGGGATTGTAGATGCATTGGTAATAATTTTTCAAAACTCCCTGGATTCTGCTAAGGTCCCGGCAGACTGGAAAACTGCTAATGTAACACCCTTATTTAAAAAGGGCAGTAGACAGAAGGCTGGTAACTATAGACCGGTTAGCCTAACATCTGTGGTAGGTAAAATTTTGGAGTCCATTATTAAGGAAACAGCAACAGGACATTTGGATAATCATAATTTAATAGGACAAAGTCAGCATGGTTTTACGAAGGGGAAGTCATGTTTGACAAATTTGCTGGAGTTCTTTGAGGCAGTAACATATAGAGTGGATAAAGGGGAACCAGTGGACGTAGTGTATTTAGACTTCCAAAAGGCATTTGACAAGGTGCCACACAAAAGATTATTGCTTAAGGTAAAAAATCACGGGATTGGGGGTAATATTCTGGCATGGATAGAGGATTGGCTATCTAACAGAAAGCAAAGAGTTGGGATAAATGGTTCATTCTCAGACTGGCAATCAGTAACTAGTGGTGTTCCACAGGGGTCAGTGCTGGGTCCCCAACTCTTCACAATCTATATTAACGATTTGGAGGAAGGGACCAAGTGTAACATATCAAAATTTGCAGATGATACAAAGATGGGAGGGAAAGTAGTGAGTGAGGAGGACATAAAAAACCTGCAAGGGGACATAGACAGGCTAAGTAAGTGGGCAGAGATTTGGCAGATGGAATACAACACTGGAAAGTGTGAGGTGATGCACTTTGGCAGGAAAAATCCTAGAGCAATTTATTATCTTAATGGCAAGAAACTGGAGAGTACTGAAGTGCAAAGGGATCTGGGGGTCCTGGTGCACGAAACTCAAAAGGTTAGTATGCAGGTGCAGCAAGTGATTAAGAAGGCAAATGGAATGTTGGCTTTCATTGCTAGGGGGATAGAATATAAAAATAGGGAGGTATTGCTTCAGTTGTACAAGGTATTGGTGAGACCGCACCTGGAATACTGCATACAGTTTTGGTGTCCTTACTTAAGGAAAGACATCCTTGCTCTCGAGGCAGTGCAAAAAAGGTTTACTCGGTTAATCCCGGGGATGAGTGGGTGGTCATATGAGGAGAGGTTGGGTAGATTGGGACTCTACTCATTGGAGTTCAGAAGAATGAGAGGCGATCTTATTGAAACATATAAGATTGTGAAGGGGTTGGATCGGGTGGATGCGGGGAGGATGTTCCCGATGACGGGTGAGACGAGAACTAGGGGACATAGTCTTAGAATAAGGGGCTGCTCTTTCAAAACTGAGATGAGGAGGAACTACTTCACTCAGAGGGTGGTAGGTCCATGGAATATGCTGCCACAAAAAGCTGTAGAAGCTACAACATTAATTAAATTTAAAACAGAAATAGACAGTTTCCTAGAAGTAAAGGGCATTAAGGGTTACGGGGAGCGGGCAGGAATTTGGACATGAGTCTAGGTTCGGATCGGTCATGGCCCTGTGGGTAGTGGAGCGGGCCCAGGGACTGTGTAGCCTGATTCTGCTCCTATTTCGTGTGTGCAATTCTGTTAGATGCAGGAGATGGTTCTGTGATAGATAGTAGATTGGCGGTTAGGATCAGATCAGCCATGATCTTATTGAATGGCGGAGCAGGCTCGAGGGGCCGATTGGCCTACTCCTGCTCCTATTTCTTATGTTCTTATGTTCTTATGTAAAGCTTCTCGGTAGGTATCTTTTACAACATGTAAATCAAAACCACTTCTCTTGGTTGCATATCTCAATTGGTTGCATATTTAATCATTTTTCCTATCTCTAAGTTTAACATAAAACTATTTTACGGCAGGTATTTCTTTTACTTGATGTCATTTTTTCAAAGGCACTTGTTTTTTTTAATGTTCTGTGCACCTGTTCGACGTGTTAGATTTTGACACTTTACTTAGGCAATGCTATTGTTTTTTTCCAAACTCCAGACCTTCTGGAAGCGCCAATGGTTTGCTTCAATAGGGGCATTGTTTTTGTGTTTACAACCATCTCCCATTTCAAAGCTTGTGGTGTTTTACAGCTTTTGTTAACACTTCACCTTATCTCAGAAGCCTGTGTCGCCGAGGCTTTCCAGACTTTTAAACTCAGTGGGGTAGAAATTAGGTCGCGCCCCATTTGGGGCGCAAATATCGTCCGGACGCAAATATTAGCGCCTGGCGCTAATTATCGGCACTGACAGGAAACTTCACTTTTACCGCCCCGGGAGGTGAGTGGAGCGCTAAAGCAGGCGCTGCACACCTCTCTTAAGGCGCAAAGGCCGAGCAGTGAAGCGCTAACTCAGAGCGCTGGCGAAGCTCATGTAATGTCAGTCAGCAATGGAACACACACACAATGGCACGGGCCAGTTCTTAAAGGGGATGGTTAATCTTGCTTTCCATCCACATCCTGTTCATTGCAGCCTTGAATCTCGGCCTGGAGAGACTTGCACATCAAATGTGCTGGAAAGAACAATGGAGAGTACCAGGCAAAGAGCTCAGAGTGCAGCTCCCACAGTCTCTGCTAAATCGATACAAGGAATGGCAAATCAAAATGAACCTGCAAAGTGCTGCTCAGTACCCAAAACTCCTTCACACAACGTTGAATCTCTCCAGAAGTCTCTCCCTCTCTCTCTCAGAATGCGTGGTTCAAAAATGCCACCAACAATAAAAGACAGGAAGAGGCCCCCTTTAAATAGTGCCCCCCCCCAGCCCCACAGCGATTGATAGCATTCCAGTCTTCTGGTCGTTGGATGCGCCAGGCGGTAAGGCAGGGGGCGCCACTCAATTTCCGCTCCGGGGCGCCACAAGGGCGTTGCACCATGGAATGACGTCACAATCTGTGCGCGCAGGTGGTCGCAGCGGTAAGTTTTAGCGCCGCCGCACAATCTCAAGTTAAGTTCTCGAGCGGCGCAAACATCGCTGCGCCCGGGCATTAGCGGCTTTGCGCCCCATTAGCGCCCTCTTAAGGCGCTAACGGGAGGCGCAACCAAGTGAATTTTTACCCCAGTATGTCTTGTATTAATAATATCAAAATCTGTTCATAGGATGATGTATTTCTTGAACTATGGCTTATTCCATTACAGGAGCTCATCCTTTCCAAATGGAACGGGTGGTCACCTCCTTCAGCACACCTGTGGAACCAACCATGATGCAGCATAGCTGATGGCCAATATCTTAGCTTCCATTGCAGCACAAGCAGCTTCCATCAAAAGTCTGAGTGCTGCAGTGGAAGCTGAGACTGCTGTCATGCAAGCTCAGAATGCTGTCATCATGGCTCTGGATACCAGTGGGCTTCCAGGACATCACAGCAGTCCAGCAATTTTTTCTCCAACAGATTACTAGGATTGCTGAAGTGCCACCCCGAGAGAATGACAGTGGCTCCATGGAGAACAAACCTGCTGTCCTCTCTCAGGATGAAAGCATTCCTGCTCCCACCTCTGCCACTCCACCAGCACCCTTGTTGTTGTCTGTCAGCCACCCAGGCTGCTGCAGCCCAGGCCAAGATGGTGCAATCTGAAGCCAACTCTTCTAGGCCCAGAGCTGCTCAAGATCGCCCTCCAAGGCCATCTGCAGTATTCTCGACTGAAGGTCAGCAGCCTTCCACCAGCCATGCTGCAGCCACTGGGGAAGCACCTCATAGAAGCACTAGGAGAGGCAAAGACACAAGGAAGAGGCACAAGAATGATTACTTTATTTTTGTGTGCATTATGTCATAATTTAATGTATAAATTTGAATTGGAATGTGTAATTTGTGTTGGCTTTTATTTTTGCATTGTGGGAACGAAGACGGTGTGATGGTCAGTGACAGAGGAAAGGTAAGAAGTGTGGGATTGTTGGTGAATGGGGAGTTGTGGTTCAGGTTACTGGTATCACTTATGATTTATTTGATCACGTAGAGCCCGGGCAGATTGGGGCTGTCTGGGTTGCAGTTTCCCTTCCTCTTTCCGTTTTTCCTCTTCCTCTTGCATCTCCTCCTGGCACTCTTGCTCCTCAGCTTCTTGCCTGATAGGTAGTGGCAAGGGCTGCTCCTTCACAATGGCCAGGTTATGCAGCATGCAGCAAACTACCACAAATCCTGAGGCCCGCTCAGCTGAGTATTGCCGGGCTCCTGCAGAGCAGTCCAGGCAGCAGAAGCGTTGCTTCAAGTTGCCGATGGTGTGCTCTATAATATTCCTTGTGGCAGCATGGCTGTCATTATATGCCTGCTGTGCACATGTGCATGGGTTCCAGACCGGAGTCATGAGCCATGTCATGAGTGGATAATCCTTGTTGCCCAGTAGTTAGCCATTGATTTGCTGTGGTGGTTCAAATACAGCTGGCACAGCGGACTGCCGCAGAATGAATGAAACATGACTACTGCCAGGATACCGGTCATTGACCTGCCTGTGATCACACACCAGCTGCACATTGAGGAAGTGGAATTCCTTTTAGTTCAGGAAAATGGCAGGAGTTGACATGAGGCGCCGCAAAGCAATGTGCGCGCAGACAATGGCACCCTGCACCATGGGGAAGCCTGCAAACCTTGCAATCCCTCATGCTCACTCGGCCTGTTTGTCTCTGGCAAGAGGGAATGAGATGAAGCTGTCCCTCTTTGTATAGAGAGCCTCAGTGACCTCCCTTGTGCAGCAGTGCACTGCAAACTGTGAAATGTTGCTAATGGCCCAGAAATTAAAGACGGAGCCTTCCTGCGGGGGTAAGGCTTCCCCACGATATCTCACTGCGCGCCTGCCTTTTCCTTCCGAGCTCACACGAACTTTAGTTTCAAGGCTGCAGCTGTGCAGTGTGTGCGTATCCCACAGACGCAGTTAATTCGTGCGAGCTGTGGGATCACGTGATTCAGTTAGAGCCAATGGCAGCACACCATCTTTCATTCATAGTTTTGACAGCAAGGGCTGTCAAAGCTATGAATCTATACCCCCCCAAAAGAACAGCTAAACCTCAATTAAATTTTAAAAAAACCATCACATTAATAAAATAAGTATAGTTAAATAAATTAACCACTTTAAACAAAAAATTAAATTTTTGAAAAAATTTAAAATCTTTTTAAAAGTTATAAAAATAAACTTACCTTTCTTTAAAGTCTCTAAAAAAGATATACCTGTTGAAAAAAATTTAAAATAATACTTAATTAATTACTTACCTTGTTAAAAGAGGATCTTACGCCTCCTTTCTTTATGTGCAAAATCTTCCATGCTTACCTGCGCGTTCAAAGCACTAAGTGCACTGCGTGCGTGCAGCCTGTAGCGCGCACACGGTTCACTTAGGAACCGTCCCCTTTTGAGTTCACCAAGTGCCGGTTTTCAGCGCATGCGCAGTGCATGCAGAAAACCGGCAATTGGAGACAGAATACGCGAGAGTACACAGTGCGTACTCTCGCGTAGTAAGACTAATTTTTGGGCCAATATCTCCAGCAGTAGCCAGAAGGAGCCAGACACATAAAAGTTCAGAGCCACAGTCGCTTTGACAGCCATGTGATCCTTGCCTTGCTCTGAAGTTCGAGTTATGCATGCAGCTGTTGGCAGATTTCAGTCACAACTTCGTTAGTGAAGCACAGATGTCTCAAGCATTGGTTGTCACTGAAGTTCAGGTAAGATAATTGTTCCATAAACACCCTCTGCGCATATGGCCTCCTGCTGAGCCCTTCTCCCCATCCTCCTCCTCCTCCTTCTTCTAGCAGCTTGTCCTGCTCTGCGTGGCCTCTCTTCATTCTCCTAGTCATGCTCAATTCCAAGAGGAAGGCCAACTAGGCCACTCATGTCTGCAAGCAACTGGTTTCAGCACCAAAAAAGTACTTCAGCACCAGCCAAACCACTCTCTGTAGATATTGAAAATTTATGCAAGTATAGAAAAACTCCCAAAATGTGTAGAATTGCACCAAAAGCCAGAAATAATCCAGCAACTAACTTGTAAGTAGTTCATGATCCCTTTAAATAGCGCTGGTGGGGGGTGGCGGGGGGGAGTGGTGGGAGGGGCGTCTTTCATGCCATTTAACATCGTGTTCAGCTGTGTCGCTACAGAGCCTAATTTAGCCCCTAGTATTTTACCATATGATGCTAATCGTTTCATTTTCAACACTGGCTATTGTGTTGCTTGGATGCTTTAAGTTTCAAATAAATGTTTTTAAAAGTCATCTCTGTAGCCAGGAACATGTATCATTAGTCTGAGAAATTAACCTTTTTTATACTTCCTACAGTTTCGGTATCAACCTGAAATTAAATAGTAGACTTTCAATGTGTGGGCTGTGATTATCACATAAAATGAGTATAATTATAAATGTATAAATTTCACAGACTTTTCAAATGAAACCAAGTTGAAATAAGGAAACATCAAGGCCATAGTGATCGTAAAATTACTAATTTTAAGATTGAAATGAGGGCATAGGAGATAATAAAAACTATTAAGACACTGGATTTCAGGAGAGCATACTTTCAGGAGATGAAGTACTGCATGAAAAGGATAAAATGGGAAGAACCATTTGAAGAAAGGATGTAGAATAAAAATGGGGCTATTTTAAGATGATTGAGCCAATTTATCCAAGAAAGAAGTCTAGGACCAAATCAATGGGAAATTAAGAGCTGCAAAGAGGGAATATAAGAGGAATGTAATAGAAAATATAAAGAACAGTAGTAAAGTGTTTTTTGTGCAAGACAAGGATATAGAGGGACATTAGACCAATTACATGTGACATTGGGGAGAGTGCCGTGGATCTGCTGCCCTGCCTCTACTGATTTCTGGGCACAACTGGGATGGGCATGGCTGGAAAATGGAGTGGGGATGCACTTTGCCACATTACTGCCCATTTTCACGCCAGTGGGATTTCCCACCATAAGTGACATTCAATATATCCCCCATATATGGGCAGTCACATGTGTTAGAAATTAGGGGTATCTAAAATGTATATGGTTATGCGAATGAAATTGTGATGTGAATAATACTGTGTTTAGATGATTGTATCAGAACTTGAGACAAAAGTGTCTCCTCAGAATAGCTGGATAGATGCTTAGAATTTGCTTATGTTTTTGGTTCCCTGCGGATGTTATAACATTCTGCACCGTGACAAGTCATATATGACCTTGCTTCCCAGGCTAACTGTCTGTTGTTTGTGTGCTAGGAAAGTTGTTGACTGTATATTTGATTTGGCCAAACGCCTACATTTTTTCCATTATTGCTAATAACCATGTTATAATGCTAAGTTAGGATTTTGACTTTGTTTAACAAAGCTGCTTTAAAATGTGTAAGTTAACCAGTGTATGAGAATAGAATAGAGGATATCTTTGGGAATTTAATGATTCATTCCATGGTACAATAGTCTGATAATGGAATGAAATGGTTAATTTTGCACCACTAAAGCTGCATGAACAGCGTGAACATAAATAACTGATAACAAGCAGCTACGAACATCTGAAGGCTGAGAATGGCATGTCTGACTCCAAACTTGGGAGGCTAAGGATGGGAGAGATGAGAGGAATTCAGATGGATGGACACTTCAGAATGTATAAACAGGAAAGGCATGTGAGAAAAGCATGAGACCCCTTAGGGGAGGTTTTTCATCTGAAAGTTAAGACAAAGAACTCGACATACCATTGGGCACTTTGCTTTAAGAGGAACCCTTACAGATTAACTGGTCTTGTCAATATTCCATCCCAGGCCCACCCCTAAAAAAGGTTATAAGAGAAAGACCTGAAAAGCCCTTAGCACAGACGGTGAAGTGGAGAGCTTCCAAGAGTGATCAGTGGTCTAACACTCTTTCGAGGGTGGACCCATGCTGACCCTAGTTTAACACTCTTGGTGGATCTAGAAGAGAGGACGAGAGGGAGAAAGGCTGTAAGCCAAAGAGCTGTTCGTGCATGCCAGCCATCTGTCCGATCGGGACCTGGTACCAGCTGCTTGTCACGGTCGTATGTTTTTGCTGTATAACTAGTGTGTTATATTCAGTCATAAACTCCGATTAAACACAATATACCCACCATATTGGTTTGCACTCGATCCTGATTATTTGAAAGTCCACAGATAAGCCAATCTCAACAAATTGGCTAATCTCAACAAATTGGCGAGCCGAAGCAGGAGCACAAAAGGATTATTGTGGAGAAACAAGTTAGAGACGGACTCGGTCTATAACATCACCACAAGGCACCAGGCGTGACGATCGGGTAGGAAAACCTCGTAAGGGAGTGCGTTTCGTCACTGAAACCTGAAATAAAATGGTGGGTGCTTATTATAGAGATAAAGTCGCGAACAGTCTCGCAGAGAAATTAGGGGCCCCGGGGGCCCAAGAAGTTCTCAGAGTTATCCAAAAGGACAGATGTAGTTACTCCAAGCACTTAGACGAGATAGCATCTCAAGTGAATTAGAAGAAAACTAAACTTAAAGAAGTCGAATATAAACTGGCTTACACAACCCACCTCTGCGCCAAACGCGGAGACTTGAGAAACAAACGGGAGATAGAGAGGGGCAAAGATCTAAGCTGCATGCTAACCCATCTGAGAACTCAGCAAAGGAAGGGAAAGAACAGGGAATTAGAGAATAAGTTGCTGAGACAATTTAAAAGGAAAAAAATAGGTACTTAAAGTTGAAACCGACACTGAAGCTTCCAGCTTCTGTGCCGAGAAAAATAAAACACAAGATTTGCTGAGTGAAAGGAACCTTAAAAAATGCTGGAATTTCAGTTTGTGTGAAAGTGTGGAAGTTTCCCTTACTATGCATGTTTAAAGAAGTTACAGTATTCCTTTTGTCTGACAGTCTGTCTTTAAAAGAAAGTGTCTGTTATATTTGTTTTAGCTCCACTCACTTTTCTGTGCATAGAGCTAAAAGCCGTTTAACCCATTGTAGTCTTGTCTTGGATGTTGGAAGTTTTAAGAAAGTGTGAATATGTTGAGTATTTTCATTTTAATTTACGATTGTGCACCCAGAATTGGAAAAAAAAAACTTTGAATAATTTACTTTAAGTTAAAAATGCTAGTGTGGAAAAGCTCAGGAAAACAAAAAAGTTTGTTTAACAAAAGATTAAGTTTCAGTCTAAGATTTAACCTTGGAGTCGTGGTTGCTATGGTGAAATTTCCAAAGCAGTTTGATTTGATTTGTTTAAATGTGAAAACTAATTTTTCTCCAGTTATATTCAGTATTTTTACAGTCATTTGGAAAGGCATCTGAAGAAAAAAAGAGAAATATGATGTAATTTACTGGGTTTTTGTGCTATTTTGTTTTATTTTATCTGTTCTGTATTGTGTTTAGTTAATAAGATATTGGTCTGAATTAAATTGGAACTATTGAAGTTAACTAACCTATTAAATTGTAAAAACCCGACTTACATTGTGACCACAGTGAAATTGTGGTTATTTTAAATTATTCCGGACAAGAGATTCTCACATTTAAAAATAAGATTGGCAGTTTTGAATTTCTTGAATGTTTCATGATTTGAATTGGAATTTTGGGACATTTGAGGCGATTCTCCTTGTTAAACATTTTGGTTGTACTGGAAAATCTTGGGTTTCACAGAATCACCACAGTGCAGATAGAGGCCATTTCAGCCCATCGAGCCTGCACCGGCACATATCCCACCCTATCCCCGTAACCCCACATATTTAATCCCCCCTAACACTAAGGGTCAATTTATCATAGCCAAATCAACCTAACCTGCACATCTTTGGACTGTGGGAGGAAACCGGAGCACCCGGAGGAAACCCACGCAGACACGGGGAGAATGTGCAAACTCCACGCAGGCAGTCACCCGTGGCTGGATTTGAACCCGGGTCCCTGGCGCTGTGAGGTAACAGTGCTAACCACTATGCCACCGTGTTACCATTTAGAAACCTTTAAAAAAAAATGCAAAATGTTTAAAAACAATTGGAGTTTAATCTAAAATGCTGTCTTCCCTGATGAGAATGTTTTATTTAAAGCTAATAATTACAGCTTCACTAATGATTTCTGCTGTTTTAATGGATTTTTAATTCCTGAGGAAGTTTTGAAGGTACAAAAACTTGGAAAAAATGTTTCAATCAGGAAAGATTTTTTAAATTTACGTGAAGTGACGCAATTGCGTGCATCTGACAATGTTTCACACCGCCTTCTTACAAATCTACAAAGGAGTTAACCCTTTCCACTGACAGCTGGGTTTTGTTTGGTTCACCACACAACTTTAGTATTGCTGAATGAAATTTAAAGGTATTGGATATTATTAAATTTAACGGGGAGAAATTCACTATCACCCCGTTTGAGGTACTCATTTTTAAAAGTTTGAGAAGTTAGCACCAGGCGCTAACGATTTCAAACTTTTGAAAAATTCACTGTTTGCGCTCCAAGAAGGCAGTGGACGTTAAATCAAGAGCTTCACTCGATCCTCCTCCTGTCTTTCCTCATCTAACTCTATCAGCATAACCCTCTACTCCCTTCTCCCCCATATGCTTGTCTAGCCTCCCCTTAAATGCATCTATACTTTACTCTTCAACCACTCCCTGTGGGAGCGAGTTCCACATTCTCACCACTCTTTGGGTAAAGAAGTTACTTCTGAATTCCCTATTGGATTTCTTGGTGACTATCTTATATTGATGGCCTCTAGTTATGCTCTTCCCCACAAGTGGAAACATTCTCTCTGTATCCACTCTATCAAAACCTTTCATAATTTTAAAGACCTCTATTAGGTCACCCCTCAGCCTTCTTTTTTCAAGAGAAAAGAGACCCAGCCTGTTCATCCTTTCCTGATATGTATACCCTCACATTTCTGGTATCATCCTTGTAAATCTTCTCTGCATCCTCTCCAGTGCCTCTATATCCTTTTTATAATATGGCGACCAGAACTGTACACAGTACTCTAAGTGTGGTCTAACCAAGGTTCGATACAAGTTTAGCATAACTTCCCTACTTTTCAATTCTATACCTCTAGAAATAAACCCTAGTGCTTGGTTTGCTTTGTTTATGGCCTTGCTAACCTGTGGCGCAACTTTTAGTGATTTGTGTATTTGTACTCTGAGATCCCTTTGTTCCTCTACCCCACTTAGACTCGCACCCTCCAAGTGATAAGTGACCTCCCTATTCTTCCTACCAAAATGTAATACCTCACATTTATGTGTGTTGAACTTCATTTGCCAATTATATGCCCATTCTGCAAGTTTATTAATGTCCTCCTGTAATTTGTTGCAGCCCTCCTCAGTATCGACTATCCACCCCCCCAATTTGGTGTCATCCGCAAATTTAGAAATTGTGTTTTTGATTCCAAAGTCTAAATCGTTAATATAAATTGTGAACAACAGTGGTCCCAGCACTGATCCTTGTGGAACATCACTACCCACCTTCTGCTACTGTGAATAGCTACCTTTTACCCCTACTCTCTGCTTTCTGTCTTGAAGCCAGCTAGCCATCCATTCTGACTCCGCATTCTCTGACCTTGTTCGTCAGTCTATTATGGGGTACCTTATCGAAGGCCTTTTGAAAATCTATATAAATTACATCTACTGCATTACCATTATCTACTCTCTCTGTTACCTCTTCAAAAAATTCAATGAGGTTGGTCAAGCAAGACTTTCCCTTTTGAAATCCATGCTAACTATTCATTACTATGTTTTTGGTTTCTAGATTTTCTTCTATTTTCTCCTTTAGTAGGGATTCCATTATTTTTCCTATCACCGATGTTAAGCTGACTGGTCGATAATTCCCTGGACACGTTCTATCCCCCTTCTTAATTATAGGTAGCTATCCACCAGTCCCTGGCACTACACCTTTTTCTAACGAATTATTAAATATGTGTAGTAATGCCTCTGATATCTCTTCCCTAGATTCTTTTAAAATGCGTGGATGCAATCCATCTGGGGTTTTATCCTCTTTGAGTTTGATTAGTTTATTTAATATATCCCCTCTTTTTATTTTAAAAATACACTTATCTCATTACTAATCTCATCATCCAATGTCATGTCCACCTGTTCTATCTCCCTGGTAAATATTGAAGCAAAATAATTATTTAATATTTCTGCCATCTTCCTTTTGTTACTTGTGGTATTATCCTGTCTATCCCTTAATGGCCCTATTCCCATCCCAACCTTCCTTTTTTCTTGATGTGCCTGTAAAAATATTTTACTATTTTGTTTTATGTTCCTTGATAATTTAATTTCATAGTTCCTCTTTGCCCTCCTAATTGTTTTTTTTTACTTCTCTCCTAATCTCTTCGTATTCTCCCTTATCATGCATTCCCCTGCTGTCTATGTACTTAATGTATGCCTCTTTCCTTACCCTCAATTGTTCCCTTATGGCTTTATTCATCCAGGGAGTCTCATTAATATTTAATTTGTTCTTTCCTTTTAGCAGAATATATTGTTCCTGCACTCTGTTAAACACTCTTTTAAATATTTCCCATTGCTGTTCACATTGTTGTTTGCCAATATTGTTGCCCATTTTATCTTCCCAAGTTCTATTCTCAGCCCCTCAAAATCAGCTTTTCTCCAATCTATTACCCTGGTTTTCGTCATACTTATGTCCTTCTCAATTATCATCTTAGAGATGTTCCCCTACTTTTAATTCTCTTATCTGCCCTAGTTTATTCCCCATTACTAGATCCAATACCGAATCCTCCCTTGTTGGGCTTTTTACATATTGGGTTAGAAAGGAGTCCTGTACACGTTGTAGGAACTCCATTCCCTTATCCTGTTTACCTACCTCTTCTGTCCAATTAATATCGGGGTAGTTGAAATCCCCCATGATTATTATTCTATGTATTTTACTCATTTTGCTAATTTGTCTGCATATTTCTTCCTCCACCTCCCTTCCACTATTAGGTGGTCTGTAGACTACACCTATTAGTGTGATAGAAACATAGAAAAATAGGAGCAGGAGTAGGCCATTCGGCCCTTCGAGCCTGCTCCGCCATTCAATATGATCATGGCTGATCCTCTATCTCAATACCATATTCCCGCTTTCTCCCCATACCCCTTGATGCCTTTTGTGTCTAGAAATCTATTTATCTCCTTCTTAAATATATTCAGTGACTTGGCCTTCACAGCCTTCTGTGGTAGAGAATTCCATAGGTTCACCACCCTTTGAGTGAAGAAATTTCTCCTCATCTCAGTCCTAAATGTCCTACCCCTTATTCTGAGACTGTGACCCCTGGTTCTAGACTCCCCAGCCAGGGGAAACATCCTCCCTGCATCCAGTCTGTCTAGCCCTGTCAGAATTTTATACATTTCAATGAGATCCCCTCTCAATCTTCTAAACTCTTGTGAATACAAGCCTAGTCGACCCAATCTCTCCTCATACGACAGTCCTGACCTCTTATGTGAGACTTTATCAAAGCCTTCTGAAAATCCAAATACACCACATCCACTGGTTCTCCCTTATCTAGTCTACAAGTTACATCCTCAAAAAACTCCAGTAGGTTTGTCAAACACGATGTCCCTTTCATAAATCCATGTTGACTTTGTCTAATCCCGTTAATATTTTCTAAGTGTCCTGTTATCACATCCTTTATAATAGACTCTAGCATTTTCCCTACTACTGATGTTAGGCTAACCGATCTGATTGATCCTTTATTATCTTTTATCTCTATCCATATGGATTCTATTTTTGTCTTGCTAATAGCTGCATTACTTTTTTCTACTGCCATTTGATATCCCTAATAAGTACAGCTGTTCCACCTCCCCTTTTTCCGTCTCTATCTTTTCTAAATATGTTATACCCTGCAATGTTTAATCCGCAGTCCTGATTTTCTGTAACCATGTCTCAGTAATCCCTACTATGTCTGGTTCCTCGCAACGCATGATTGCCTCCAGCTCCCCTGTTTTATTACTGACACTGTGTGCATTGCTGTACAGACAGATTAACTCATTTTTAATAGGATTTCTTCTTACTTTATGTTTAACCATCTTTTTAGACTACTGTTCTATAACTCTATTTATTCCCTTGCCAGCAATGTCCTCCCTCACTTTATTCTTTCCTATGCTCTCTTTTCCTGTTTTGTTTATAATTAGGTTGGTTACATTTCTTGTAGATCCCTCCCCCCATCTTACTAGTTTAAAGCCTTTGCCACCTCCCTATTTATCCTTTCTGCTAGGGTCCCATCCCAGTTCAGGTGGAGCCCGTCCCATCAGTACAGCTCCTTCCTGTCCCAGAACTGGTGCCAGTGTCCCATGAAAAGGAATCCCTCTTTCCCACACCAGCCCTTTAGCCACGTGTTAATTCTCCTGATCTGTCTGCTTCTATGCCAATTTGCATGTGGCTCAGGCAATAATCCAGAGATTATTACCCTTGAGGTCCTGCTTTTTAATTTAGATCCTAGCTCCTGATACTCTTTCAGCAGGACCTCCTCCCTGTTCCTAACCATGTCGTTGATTCCAACATGGACCACAACAACTGGATTTACCCCCTCCCTTTCCAAGTTCCTCTCCAGCCGCCGTGAGATATCCCTTACCCTGGCACCAGGTAGGCAACACACCCTTCGGGATTCTCATTCTTGACTGCAGAGGACGCTATCTATCCCCTTAATTATAGAGTCCCCTATCACTACCGCATTTCTATTCTGCTCTTCCCCCCCACCCCCCCCACCCCCTTGGACAGCCTTCTGAGCCACGGTGCCTTGGTCTGCATTGTGGCTGTCCTCCCTGCAGTCTTTCTCCTTGTCCTCACAGGTAGCGAGTACTTCATACCTGTTGGATAGGACCAGAGTCTGCGGGACCTTTTTTTTAAATTCGTTTTTATGGGATGTGGGCATCACTGGCAAGGCCAGCATTTGTTGCCCATCCCTAATTGCCCTACAGAAGGTAGTGGTGAGCTGCCTTCTTGAACCGCTGCAGTCCGTGTGGTGAAGATACACCCACAGTGCTGTTAGGGAGGGAGTTCCAGGATTTTGACCCAGCGACGATGAAGGATCGGCGATATACTTCTAAGTCAGGATGATGTGTGACTTGGAGGGGAACTTGGAGGTGGTGGTGTTCCCATACGTCTACTGCCCTTGTCCTTCTAGGTGGAAGAGGTCGCAGGTTTGGGAGGTGCTGCCGAAGAAGCCTTGGCGAGTTGCTGCAGTGCATCTTGTAGATGGTACACACTGCAGCCACGGTACACCGGTGATGGAGGAAGTGGATGTTTAAGGTGGTAGAGGGGGTGCCAATTAAGTGGGCTGCTTTGTCCTGGATGGTGTCAAGCTTCTTGGTTGGAGCTACACTCATCCAGACAAGTGAAGAGTATTCCATCACACTCCTTACTTGTGCCTTGTAGATGGTAGAAAGGCTTTGGGGAGTCAGGAGGTGAGACACTCGCCGCAGAATACCTAGCCTCTGAGTTAACAATTCAGGTCAATGACCCTTCGTCAGAATGGGGGTCATCGACCTGAGACGTTAACTCTGTTTCTCTCTCCACAGATGCTGCCTGACCTGCTGAGTATTTCCAACATTTTCTGTTTTTATTTCAGATTTCCAGCATCCGCAGTATTTTGCTTTTGTACCTAGCCTCTGACCTGCTCTTGTTGCCACAGTATTCCCAACTCTCCTAAATCCCCGCTACCCGGCTCCCCAGCAGTGACACCCTCCCCTTCCTGAACCTGTGCTTTCCTCTGGGGTGTGACTGCATTCTGGATAAAACTGTCCAGAAATTCCTCCCCCTCCCTTATGTGTCGGAGTGTCTCCAACTCGCACTCCAGCTTAATGACTCTGAGCCGGAGCGATTCGAGATGGAGACAACTACTGCAGACGTGTTTGCTTGGGACAGTCTCGCTGACCACAAACTCCCACATACTGCAGTCCAGACACACAACCTGCCCTGCCATATATCTTAGTCTAGCCTTATTTTATTTATTTAATTAGTTAAAGTCTTTATTCAACAATTATTTATAGTTATATTAATTAGTTTAACTAGTTAAGCTTTGGATTTAATACAGTACTTTGTAGTTTCCCGCACCTAGTTTAAACCACTGTCCCAGGTTAGAGAGAAAAGAGAGAAAAAACAACCTTAATACTCACCAACCAATCACCTGACTGCTGTCCTGTGACATCACTCCTCGTTTTTTTGGAAATCGTCGAAGGTTCCGCTGCTGCTGATACCGCCTCCAATTAGATCAATTGAGGACTAGGGAGAAACATATTTAGGGAGAAACATATTTCGCAAGAATTATCCACAAGATGGATACGAGTAATAAAGAGATCTGGAGAATCTTTTAAGTCCATGATTTGTTGATTAGATGTTAAACTGTAGCTTTCTTTACAATGTCTGTTTTCTTGCCTGTGCATAAGCCAATTGTGTACTCATGCCTGTGACTAACCAGCACTCACAAATTAATTGAGCGCACTGAAAGAGAAAATCCGAAGCAACGTAGAGGAGGCCCCAGGCGGGGTAAGATCAGGAAAGATAGAAGAAATGGAGGACACCCCAGGTGGGGCAGAACTGGAACCGGAACAGTGAACTGAATTTGAGTGAGGGGTTGACTGTTGCTCCTCCCCCTCAAAGGAGTGGATTGTAAGAAAGGGGGAAATCTTCATTTCTAAGTCTTCCTACTAACTAACCCCCAAGTGGAGAAAGCAATAAGTAAATTAGGGGATCACGAGTGGTGGGAAGTAGCCTACAATGCCAGCCAGCATCCCTGGGCATGAATGGTATCAGTGGGCCTAGTGATTGCCCAGTGTCTGGTCTTAATGGTCTTTATTATGATGTTGTGGCGGATCGCCACCTAAACGGGCGCAATCCACTTTTCCGTCCGTGGACAATAAATCGGGCACCTTGCCTTTAAGGCGCATGCTGCCTTTAAGGCATGAAAAAAGGAGTGGGCATCGCCCTCAGTGTGAACTTAAAAAGAGCGGGCGTCGCCCTCAACCAGTAGGGTTTTGCAGAGAGAAGTTGTTAGCAGCCATTTTGCCAAGGAGTATGTAATTAAAAGCCATGTGCTCCACATATTGACTCGGCCTCAATTCGTGCTTCGCGGCAGCCACAATATTGGTGACCCCGACGCTCAGAATGTATTCCGAGCACTGCAATGGCGGACACGAACGCAGTTTCACTGCCGGAGTTTTGGGAAAACCAGCCCGAAGCCTGGTTCCTCCAAGCCGAGTCCCGATTCCGGCTGCGACACATCACCACAGATGGGACGAAGTACGACTACCTCATCACATCACTCGGTAGCTCCACAGTTACGAAGGTCTGGACAGCGCTGCAGAACCCACCAGAGGAGGGTAAGTATGCACATCTTAAGGCCGCGCTCCTTAAAAAATTTACAGCCTCGACATACCAGTGAAACTGCCACCTCCTCGACCTTCCAGGCCTCGGTGATGCCTCACCGTCAGACCTCCTCTCCCGCATGCTCTCCCTCACCGACGAGAGCCCACCCGGATCCCTCTTCCGCACGCTGTTCATCCGCCAGCTACCTCTCAGCATCCGCCCAGCGATCGTGGCGCCTGGCCTCACGGACCTGGAAGCCCTGGCCGATGAGGCCGACAAGCTGCTGTCCGCTCACTCCAGCCGCGACGTCACTCCGGACCTGGCAGCCATGCCTGGGCATGCCCCTCACCGGCCACCACGCGGCCACAAGGCCCGGCCACCGGGCTCACGGGGCCTTCGCGCCCCACTAACCCGGGCCACTGTTACTACCATGCACGGTTCGGCGCCAGGGCACAACGGTGCACACCTCCCTGCTCTTTCAAGTCCGCCCCCGTACCAGCCCCCGCAATGGCCGTGGGCCACGCGGGCTCCCTGCTGTACGTCACGGATGACAAAACCGGCCGCCGGTTCCTGTGCGACACTAGAGCTCAGCACAGCATCATCCCGGCCTCCGCCCTCGACATCCAAAAGGGCAAACGAGGACCGGCGCTGGCTGCTGCTAACGGCTCGGACATCCGGACGTACGGCACCCGCACAGTCACCCTCGACCTCGCTGGTCGCCGCTACCGATGGGAGTTCATCACTGCCAAGGTGCTCTCCCCTCTCATCGGTGCAGATTTCCTGTGTGCCCACGGCCTACTGGTAGACATCCCTCGACACCGCCTCGTGGACATGAACACCATGTCCCCCATCCTGGGCGCCATGGCCCCCCGTCAACCCGCCGACATGGCGTCACAGTGCCACGCCCGGGCCACGGATGACTACTCGGCACTCCTGGCCGAATTCCCGGCCCTTACCAATCTGACCTTCTCCGCGGAGGCCGCCAAACACGGGGTGGAACACTTCATCCCCACCACAGGGCCCCCAGTGTACGCCCACGCCCGCAGGCTGGACCCGGCCAAACTGGAGATCGCGCGGACCGAGTTTGCCACCATGGAACAGCTCGGCATCATCCACCGCTCCAACAGTCCCTGGGCCTCCCCACTCCACATCGCCCCCAAACCAGGCGGGGGTTGGCGCCCCTGCGGGGATTACCGCCACCTCAACGAATCCACCACCCCTGATCGGTACCCCGTGCCGCACATCCAGGACTTCTCGGCTAGACTGGCCAGCCGCTCAGTCTTTTCCAAGGTCGACCTGGTGCGCGGCTACCACCAAGTCCCCCAAGACGGCCGTAATCACCCCCTTCGGCCTTTTCGAGTTCCTACGGATGCCCTTCGGCCTCCAAAATGCGACCCAGGCATTCCAACGGCTCATGGACTCGGTCCTTCAGGACCCGAAGTTCCTGTTCGTCTACCTGGACGACATCCTGGTAGCCAGTTCCTCCAAGCAGGAACACCTCGAACACCTTCGCATCCTGTTCGGGCGCCTCAGCGACCACGGGCTCATCCTCAGCCCAGCCAAATGCCAGTTCGGCCTGGACAAGATCGACTTCCTCGGCCACCACATCACCCATGCTGGGGCCATTCCCCTGCCCACCAAGGTGCAGGCCGTCCAACAATTTCCCCGCCCCACCACCATCAAAGGCCTCCAGGAGTTCCTCAGGGTGGTGAATTTCTACAACCGCTTCATCCCCAAAGCGGCGTCCCTCATGAGGCCCCTGTATGAAGCCCTCCGGGGCAGGAACGGCAAGATGGCGGTCGAATGGACGGCAGACGCGTCAGCCGCCTTCGACTCCGCCAAGACCGCGCTCGCCAACGCCACCCTGCTCGCGCACCCACGGCCCAATGCCAGTGTAGCGCTCACCACGGACGCCTCCAACCACGCGGTCGGCGCCGTGTATGAGCAGTGGGTCGACGGCGCCTGGCAACCACTTGCCTTCTTCAGCCGCCAACTACGCCCCCCAGAAGTCAAGTACAGCACCTTCGACCGCGAGCTCCTCGCGCTGTTCCTGGCAGGTCCGCCATTTTCGTTTTTTGCTGGAGGGCCACCCCTTCACTGCGTTTGTCGACCACAAACCCCTGACATTCGCAATGGCAAAGACAACCGACCCCTGGTCCGCCAGGCAGCAGCGCCAGCTCGCGGCAGTGTCCGAGTTCACCACGGACATCCAACACGTCTCCAGCCGAGACAATGTGGTAGCTGACTGCCTCTCCCGCCCCGCCATCCATGCCGCACAGTCGACTACGCTCAACTCGCAGCAGCAGACCAGATCACCGACCCTGATCTGCTCTCTGCACCTACCAACCTACCAGGGCTACGCCTGGCCGATGTCGCCTGTGGCCCGACCGCAGTCACGGTCAAGTGCGACATATCCCTATGTCAACCTTGGCCCGTCGTCCCAGCGTCTTGGCGCCGCCGGGAATTCGAGATTCTCCACAACCTCTCCCACCCCGGCGCCCGCGCATCCATCAAATTGGTAGCCAACCGCTTTGTCTGGCGCAGCCTTCGCAAGGATGTGCGTACTTGGGCCAACTCCTGCCTAGCCTGCCAACGGGCCAAGGTGCAGCAACACACGAAAGCACCCCTCGAGGAGTTTACCGTCCCTTCGCGTAGATTCGACCACATCCACGTGGACATCGTTGGGCCCCTGCCGCCGTCGCAAGCCAGCACACTCGGAGCCCGGTGAGCAGGTCCCTGTAGCTCATCCACCGCCACGCGGCCGACCTGCCCTCAAGCCAGTTCACCCGGCTGCTCCACGCCCGGCCGTTCCACGTCCACCGGCGTCCTACAAGAGCCGCTCCGGCCGGCCCATCAGACCGCCGCACCGTCTCGTCCACACCTCCTAAGCAGATTCTGGGGGGAGCTGTGTGGCGGATCGCCACCTAAATGGGCGCAATCCACTTTTCCGTCCGTGGACAATAAATCGGGCACCTTGCCTTTAAGGCGCATGCTGCCTTTAAGGCATGAAAAAAGGAGTGGGCGTCGCCCTCAGTGTGAATTTAAAAAGAGTGGGCGTCGCCCTCAACCAGTAGCTTTTTGCAGAGAGAAGTTGTAGCAGCCATTTTGCCAAGGAGTATGTAATTAAAAGTCATGTGCTCCACATATTGACTCGGCCTCAATTCGTGCTTCGCGGCAGCCACAATAATGTCTTGCTATTTGAAACATCTGCTCCACCAATTGAACGGTCGAATTAACAATTTAGAGCTGGCACGATGGATGTAAAATTGAAAATGAGAGATCGAAAGAGAGTTTTTTTCCCTCTCAATGTGGGGAGTCTGTTAGAAATTAGGGTATCTAAAATGTATATGGTCATGCAAATGAAATTGTGATGTGAATTATACTGTGTTTAAATGATTGTATCAGAACTTGAGACAAAAGTGTCTCTTCAGAATAGCTGGATAGATGCTTAGAATTTGCTTATGTTTTTGGTTCCCTGCGGATGTTATAACATTCCTGCACCGTGACAAGTCATATTTGGCCTTCCGTTCCAGGCTAGCTGTCTGTTGTGTGTGCTAGGAATGTTGTTGACTGTATCTTTGATTTGGCCAACCGAGGCCCAACGCCTACGTTTCTACCATTACTGCTAATAACCATATTATAATGCTAAGTTAGGATTTTGACTTTGTTTAACAAAGCTGCTTTAAAATGTGTAAGTCAACCAGTGTATGAGAATAGAATAGAGGATATCTTTGAGAATTTAATGATTCATTCCATGCTCAATCCTGATTATTTGAAAGAGCAGAGATAAGCTAATATCAACAAATTGGCTAATCTCAACACATGGAAACAATACTTAAGTGACGGAAATAGATCATCCGATGTGTCTTCCATCATTTGACCCACTGCAACACGGGATGGCGGTCATGCCTGTTCATCCCTGGTGTACATGTTGCTATGGTGGCAAAGGAATAATTTATAGTTTAAAAGCTGGGAAGCACACTAAATCAATTATATAGGCCTTAGAGGGAACTTTAAATGAATTTTTAAAATGTACTTACTTTTACCATGGCCTGTCACAGCCTAAATCTTACTCCACTACTGACAGACTGCTTGGCAGATGTCAAGGAGCCCACCAAAAATATTTAAATAGCCCCAAGGCCAGATGATCGGCTGGGCCAGGGCTGCATTATGAGGCAGGTAGAAGTACCACCGTGCTGAAGATGCACCACAGAGTCACAAAAACGAAAGATGTGAGCTATGGTTCCTGAGGACAGGGAAGTGGGAAAATTACCAAAACATTGGCCCAGAATTTGCGGTCAGCGGCGAAGCAAAGGCGATCTCTGTGTCGAGAATTTCGGGTTTTCCGACGTGTAGTTGAAATCAATGCAATAGTGGGAATCCCGTGGTGCGAGCTGCTGTGACATCAACAAGCTGTCTAAGCAGCCAATCAAAACGCAGAATTCTCACAAACAGCAAACCAGGAAGTGGGTAAGCTCCTAAAATTCTAACTTTTTAAAAATGTTAGAGAGAGCAAAACAAAGATTGGGGCGAACCTGAAATAAAGATAAACAAACTTTAAAAAAATATTTTTTTTCTATAGTTTCTTAAAATTTTTAATTTTTACTAAAATGGATAAATTTGATACTGCACAAAATTAAATTAGTTTTCCAGGACCATAACCTTTGTTTAGCAGTCAATATGCTGTAAAACCTCAGTTACACCAAATCCCTTTGGGTCTAACTTTTAATGGGGTATTTAACAGCGTAATTGCTGCAAAAGAGCCGTGGTTTTCGTAGTTTCCATGATTTGAGAAATTTCACTGATTGCTGGCTCTGGTGGGGGGGCGGGGGGGGGTGGAGGGGGGGGTGGTGCGGGTGGGACAGTGCAGCCTGTGGCGGAGCCGTGAATGACAGACCGCAATTTCAGGATTTCCGCGTTAGGCTGCGCATGCGCTAAATCCAGAAGTTGCGGTTAGTTTCAAAGGCAAAATGACGGTGAACGCTGCCAGTTCACCGACATCAGGACTGCAAATTCCTGGCCATTATTTTGTGACCATTTTTAACCATTGAGCAGGAGAGATGCCTGAATTGAGAGGGGAGTATAAGGCAGAGAGCAGATTGGAAACCCTTATTATCGCAAGGCAAAATATAATGGGCCAGATTTTGCTGCAAAAATAACAGCATGTGAACAACGAACGCCGTTATTAAGAGCATAAGAGTTAGGAGCAGGAGTAGGCCATACAGTCCTTCGAGCCTGCTCCACCATTCAATAAGATCATGGCTGATCTTCGACCTCAACTCCACTTTCCTGCTCGATCCCCATATCCCTTGATTCCACTAGATTCCAAAAATCTATCTATCTCAGCCTTGAATATGCTCAAAGACTCAGCATCCACAGCCCTTTGATATAGAGAATTCCAAAGATTCACAACACTCTGATTGAAGAAATTCCTCCTCATCTCAGTCTTAAATGGCCGACGCCTTGTCCTGAGACTATGCCCCGTAATTCTAGACTCTCCAGGAAACAACCTGGTTGTTTAATGCTCAAAATCGGCCAGTAACTTGTAATGAGGAAGAGATACCACGTGAATTGCGAATTGCCACAAGTTGCTGGCCAATTTGCGCCGCTCCCCTGTTAACTTTGCGAAAACGGCTTCTCATGCTTTACCTCCCCATGATTTTCATGAAGTTGCTGCATTTGCACATTAATTGCCCATTAAACTCACCATAGAAAGTTAAGTCTGGTAATTAACAGTTTAGGTTCCCTTTTAACAACATAATAAATGTTAATGACTGCCAATCAACCTCTCTTGCCCGGAAAGTAAACAATTAAAATTGTGGAGTCTCATTCCTTCAGGTTGTGAATTGTTTAAGGAGATTTTAAAAATTGTCAATATTTTTAATTTTTAATTTTTTTTCTTACTTTTCCTTTCTGTCTCTTTTTTCTCTCTTTCTTAATACAAACTATCTTTATATCTCTTTCTGTACCTGATTTGACATTGAATTCACCCACTCTAATTTACCCTCCTTCTCAGTCCTGTTTATTTCTCAATCCGTAAATCTCATTGGTTGAGGAGATACATGTTTTTCCCATTGTTCACCAAGGTCATAGATGCCCTGTTGCCCTCGCTGCACCATTATCAGCTCGCACTTCCAGCAACTTTGTGGGCAAAATTTTTTAAAACCTAATCATGCACAGACAAGTCTAACTAACGGGTCACGCCACAAGATGACCCACTCCAGCAAAATCTGGCCCAATAAGAAAGGTTTAGGAAACTGATGGCAAAAAAGGCTCCAGGCTCTGATAATTTCTAGCTAAAGGTGGTGGTGGAGTTGGCTGATGAAATTACAAATCCCCTTGCAAATATCTTACAAAGTTCATTGGAATTTGATAATATCCCAGAGCATGTGGAATAGCATTGGGAATCATCTGGAGAGGCAGAGTCTGAGTGTAGACAGCTGGCATGATTTCAGAAGAGACAGATCACGTCTGACCAGTTTACTGCAGTTAGATTATAGATCTTGCCGAAAAGGGTAAGGCAGTAGATGTATCTACCTGGATTTCAGGTTGGCATTTGACAATATCCCACATAAGATGGTTTCACAGGATGTATGCCCATGGGACAGATGGCAATGTATTAGACTCAATTTATATGTGGCTGAAAAGTAGACAGCAAAAAGTGATGTTGCATGAGGAAATGACAGAGTTGAATATGATTGCCAATGAAGTCCCATAAGTGTTGTTGATGGAACATCATTTAATATTCTAATAAATGACTTAGCGATCGGAATATTGTCCAAGCTGTCTAAATTTATGGATGACATTAAATTGGGTGCAGTGACCAATGATGCCAACCAATGTGCAATAATCTAAAGGGATCTACACAGGCTAGGTGAATAGGCAAAGAGGTGGCAGATAGAGTTCAACACAAATAATTGTAATTATAAATAAATGGGGGACATACTGAACATCACTGTCATGAGATGAGGTAGAAGAAGCAAGAATATGGATTACATATTAAATGTCAAAATGCTTGAGGCAACATAAGAGGAAAGAGATGTAGGGATTGTGGTGGGACAGGTGATTGAAACCAATGGTTAATGTCTGAAGGCAATGAAGAAAAAAATAAAATGTTGGTCTATATAGATAAGGATGACTTATAAGTCTAATGAGATGCATTAAAGTTCTATCTGACCTTGATGATTACAAACTTCACCTTTTAGAATCATATAAGGCTGGAAATTACTGTAAAAATTGTTTTTGGATGAATGCTTAATGCACTTGTGTCAAATTCTTCCCTTGAGGAATTTGCTCCAAGTACATTAAGCCTTCATATGATAATATCATTCACAGTATTTTGGGAATATAAATCTGAAGGGCTTCATATGAAAGAAAAAAAAAGAAAGACTTGCAGTTATATAGAGCCTTTCACGACCACCGGACGTCCCAAAGTGCTTTACAGCCAATGAAGTACTGTATATGGATAAAGAGGTGGATTTTTTTTAAATTCAGAGAGTAAATAGAGTACAAACTTCACAGATGAAGTAAGTAAATATAATTCATTGATTACATTCTGATGCCCATTTCAGTTCCCTACAATAATGGAGCAATATTGGTGTTAACCTAAGAAAAACCGCGTGGCCGAAGTGTGTAGGAAGATGAGTAGCCATGGATTAAAAAAAACAGAATTGTAAATGTAAAAGATGCAACAGAGCTGCAACCAACTATCTCCAGAATTGTGAATGATCAACACAGTGAAATGTAGACCACATGCAGCATGTACATTTCGCAATTTTGCTAAACTGGACATGCAGCTCACCGCATGTATGTTAATGAGGCCTAGATCTTGAAATGGACCAGGCCTCCCACTGACACTATCACATGGCCAGCTTTACCGGTCAGCCGCCCGATAAATAAAATCTACTCCAATGGTTTAGCCCTCCATATTATCAGAGTCATCTCAATTTCCAAGCTTTTAAATAAGACCATCAAGGTTAATAAATTAGCCATAGCTTTCATTCAGTGGTGTGGAGTGTGAATGGATGGGGCAGTAAGTCCACCACCCCAATCAGTTCAGCCTATGTTTCAATTATGCTATGTTTCCACCCTGAACTATACTTGCATTGGAGGCAGTTCAGAGAAGGTTCACGAGGTTGATTCCGGAGATGAAAGGGTTGTCTTATGAAGAAAGGTTGAGCAGGTTGGGCCTATACTCATTGGAGTTTAGAAGAATGAGAGGGGATCTTATTGAACTATATAAGATTCTGAAGGGGCTTGACAAGATAGATGCAGAGAGGATGTTTCCCCTCGTGGGGGAATCTAGAACTAGGGGGCATAATTTCAGAATAAGGGGGCACCCTTTTAAAACGGAAATGAGGGGGAATTTCTTCTCTCAGAGGGTCGTGAATCTTTGGAATTCTCTTCCCCAGAGAGCTGTGGAGGCGGAGTCATTAAATATATTTAAGGTGGAGATAGACAGATTTTTGAATGATAAGGGAGTCAAGGGTTATGGGGGATGGGCAGAGAAGTGGAGTTGAGGCCAAGATCAGATCAGATCATGATCTTATTGAATGGCGGAGCAGGCTCGAGGGGCCAAATGATCTACTCCTGCTCCTACGTCTTATGTTCTTATGTTATTATGACAGTTTGTTTTCAGAATAAGAAGTTGCAAAGTAATGGAGGTGCATGAAGCTCCTCTGCCCATAGCACCTTCAATAATTACTGCCTCTGGCAGCATTTATCTTGAAATGGCATAAATGCAGATGATTATGAGCTGCTTCTGATCAGCTCTTTTTAAACTAACAATCTGCACTAATTGAGACAGCAGTTCACATTTTCACCCAGGTTCTAATTTTGCATTCTCTGTTCCTAGTAGAGCTTTTTGGGGATAAAAAACAATCCTTTATCATTAGAATCATAAAAATTTATGGCACAGAAGGAGGCCATTCGGCCCATCATGTCTGTGCCGGCTGAAAAACAGCAATCCAGCCTAATCCTATTTTCCAGTTCTTGGTCTGTAGCCTTGTAGGTTACGACACTTCAAGTGCATATCCAAGTACTTTTTAAATGTGGTGAGGATTTTGCCTCTACAACCCTTTCAGGCAGTGAGTTCCAGACCCCCACCACCCTCTAGGTGAAAAAAATCTCCTCAACTCCCCTCTAATCATTCTACCAATTACTTTAAATCTATGCCCGCTGGTTATTGACCTCTCTGCTGAGGGAAATAGGTACTTCCTATCCATTCTGTCATAGTGTCATAGGCCACGATTTTATCATTGGTGGCGGGTTGGGTGCGGGTCAGGTGGTCGGCGGGTTCCGGTTCCGCCTCTGCTTTCAGCCGGTCAGAAATTGTAATTTTGCCTTAACTGCCCTATTGAGTCCCTGCGTGCGCGCTACCCGGGCCAATTAGTGGTTTCGGGTCTGCTGCGCACCTCTGCTGACGTCTGTCAGCCAGCTGCATTTAAGGGGCCCATGCAGCCTTGTTTCATTCTCATCCTTTTCTGCTGGTTTTCGTGTTGGCAACTATACCCATGACTGCTGCAAGGTCCAAGGCCTCTCCCCGCTTTGATGATGACTCCCTCCATGCTCTTGTGGATGGAGTGAGAGGGCGCAAGGAGGTACTCTTCCGATACTCTGGACGGAGGAAGCCTCCTCAACAAAGCAAAGCAGCCTGGCTGCAAATTGCTGAGGAGGTCAGTTCCAGATCGTTGTGTGCTCGCTCCTGGGTCCAGTGCGGGAAAAGGTTTAATGACCTGGTACGCTCAGGAAAAGTGAGCATAACATCACACTTACCCTCAATCTGCTCCCCATCTCCTCTCATCACCAGCACTCTGCATTGTCAACCTACTCCTTCACATCCCACTTTACCCTGACATCCCTTGCACCCTTAACCATCCCTCTCTATGTACAGAATCACTTCACTATTCAACTATGCAGCCCTCACACTCGCTATCACTGTTATGCAATGCCAACAGCTAACAACGCACAGGGAGGGCCCTTGGTATTGACACCTCACTCCATCTTTGTCTCCTTCTAAGCATCAATGCAATGGATTCTCTACACTCACTCCATCATTCTCACTCAAACTCCACTTGTGTCCCTCATTGCAGGAAAAGAGAGCCCACAATAAGAGGGAGAGGGCCAGGACAAGAGGAGGGCCACCTTCCATTGCCCATATGACCACCGCTGAGGAGGTTGCACTCGAAATCATCGGAGCTGATGAGGATGAAAGTGGGGGATGGTCAGACGGGCGCAGCAGAGCAAGCTGGTGACAGAATAGATTTTCATCCCTCTCATTTACATTGCATGAGTGACTGATATGGCATCTGATGCTCATACAGATTGACTTATGATTATCTGCACAATTCGATGTGCATGCTACGTTAATATCACATGTCTAACTCATGCTTTTACTCCCCCACAGGACCATCGAGGGCCCCCCCTCCCCATTGTCCAAGAGGAAGAGCCTGAGACAGAAGACTCCTCAGAGGAAGCTGCAACCTCTGAGGGCAAAGCGTCAGCAGAATTAAGCGCACCCAGCACCAGCGCAGATACGCACACCTTGATGGGACCTTCACGAGATAGAGTAGTGTTAACACCTGGTGTATCACATATCACAAGTGAGCATCAGCAGATGGTGGAGACAGGGACAGCAGTGGAGAGTCCTCGTCGGAGGCCGCAGGGCACTCCCAGCTCTGCTCAGCTGCATGTGGACTCTGTGCCTCCGGGTCCATCCAGAAAGAGAGCGGTGCTGGAACTCCAGGAGCATGTGCAGGAGTCTCTGGCAGGTTTTGTCTCCAGGGTTACTGCAAGAGTGGAGGGGATGGAGGAGTCCATCTCTAACATGAGCAGTGCCTTTGTGGAGGCAATGGCGCATGAATGCACCACCATGGAAAGGATGGCAACCTCCGTGGAAAGGCTGGCTACGATCATGGAGGAAATAAGTCACCAAAGTTAGGAAAACATGGCGAATGTTCAGAATAGATTGACATCTCTGGAGGAGCGATGGGCAGCTATTGAGCAGAGAAACCAGAGCTTCATGGAAGTCCTTTTGAGGAGGACTGCCAGTGCAGATATGGGTCCTCATGGCCCCCCTGATGTGCAGCAAGGTGCTGTCCAGCCATTTGCTAGCACTGAAGTGCGGCTGACCCATGAGAGGGATGTTGGTGACAGGCAACAAGGAAGTGGGGGCTCCTCTCCATGCGCTCACATGACCATGCCACTGCGGAGCCATCGGTCAGAGCCCCACCAGAGTCCTCACCCAACTGAGATGGGCGTCTCAGCCCCTGCACAGCCGTAGGAGGAGCAGACTGTTGCCGAGCCTTCACAGGCTCGCAAACCCAGAGGACGCCCGCCAAAGGTGTTGAAACAGGAGCAGCAGGAAAATGAGCAAGGTGCCTCCACATCTGCTGAAGCCACAGGGGAAGCACCACATAGAAGCACGCATAAGAGGAAGATAAAGCACAATTAGTCACAAGGGTAGTCACTTGGGTGTTCTGTTCTGTTGTCTTTTGTTCTGTTTAATATTTGCCATTGTCATCCTTTTGTGTATGTATTAAACAAAAGTGATGGGATACAGTTGAAGGTCTAGCCTATGTGTTCTGGGAAATGGAAGTTGCACATTGAGGGCTCAGGGCAACTTGCATTTGCAATGATGGTGGTGAGAGTGATAGGAACCCACAGGTCCTTATACATTGTGTATGGTGTGATAAGAAGGTGCCAGCCACATGTGTTTGATTCATCTACCTAAGTGAATCTGGCAAAGATTAGTGCATCCCTTGCATCACGGGAAGCAATGCGCTTGCGTGCTGCTGGAGCTGGCGCATCCGCTTCCGCAATGTCTTCCTCCTCCTCCTCCTCCTCTTCCTCCTCCTCCTCATCTGAGGAGGCTGTGCGCTGAACCACTTGTTCCTCAGGCAGCTGCAAGCCACGATGCTGTGTGATGTTGTGCAGTGCACAGCAGACCACGATGATTCTGGAGACCCTGGCTGCTCAATACTGTAGGGCTCCACCTGATCTGTCAAGGCATCTGAATCGCATTTTGAGCAAGCCGATGGTTTGCTTGATGATGGCTTTGGTGGAAATGTGGCTCGCATTGTAGCGCTCCTCGGCTTCGTTCGATGGCCTCCTCAACGGCGTCATTAGCCACATCTTCACGGGATAGTCCTTGTCTCCAAGTAGCCACCCGGAAAGTTGGGTTGGCGGATCGAACAGCTGAGGCACAGTAGACTGCCGCAGGATGAACGAGTCATGGCACCTGCCAGGGTAATTTGCGCAAACATGCATAATGTTCTTCCTGTGGTTACACACCAGCTGGATGTTAAGGGAGTGGAAGACCTTGCGGTTGACAGAAACAACTGGGTTGTAATGGGGTGCCCTAATGGCCACATGTGTGCAGTTTACGATGCCCTGCACACTTGGCAAGCCTGCCATCTTGTAAAGCCAACCGCACGCGCGGTTATACTTGCTTCATCCGTGGAGAAGTGGATATAATTGTGCGCCTTTGCAAAGAGGGCATCAGTAACCTGCGTGATGCAAGTGTGTGTGGCCGACTGGGAGATGCCACTGATGTCTGCTGATGAGCTCTGGAAGGACCCTGAAGCAAAAAAATTGAGGGTGGTGGTGACTTTGACAGCCACTGGCAAGGGGTGTCCACACGTTCCTCTGGGCTCCAGGTGTTGCTGCAGCATTGCGCAGATGTCAGCGACTACCTCTCGCGAAAGTCTCAGCCTCCTTTGGCACTGCTGCTCAGTCATGTTGAGGAAGCTTATCCTCGGCCTGTAAACCCTGTGTTGGGGGTATCTCCTGCGTCGACGTGCAGGCCTGTGCTGACGCCCTCCGCCCTGTGTAGCATCAGGTGGGTGAGGAGGAGGTTGGCGCTCCTGTTGTTGCTGCTGCTGTTGTGCCTGGTTCTGCTGCTGCCGCGGCTGCTCTTCCTCCGAATCTGAGGACCAGGATGACAGGGTATAAATGGTTCCCATGCTGCTGGTAGATATGTCAGTTGAGGACCAGAAATTATACGCGCTCAGTCAATGTGGGGAGAGGGCTTTCCCAGGAGGTCACAGTGCCTATGGATCTCAGCTTCACCACTTACAAGCTCAGAATACCTGCAAAAAGTGTTCCAACACCTGAAAAAACAAAGTTCTGTGATCTGTATGTCAGCCATGTTGAGAGCTCCGTTTTTATGCTGGAGCTGCAGCTGTCAAGAAGTCAGGCACTTGCTGAACCCGGCACAATCAGCTGGCGTGGTTTGGGAACGGTGTGGAACACACAGAAAATGTGCAAAAATCAAAAGACGCTGCTAAAATAGGCTTATCCAGGCAGTTAAAAAGCTATTAACGTGGGACTGACTCTCTTGGTGGTGGGACCGATCGGGACTCCCAGAGCAGGCATTTGGCAAAGTGGCGTGGAGGCGGGTTGATGGCGGGATTGCAACCCACCGTCAATCAAAACGATTTTAACCCTTGACCCGCCTCCAAACCCGCACTCTCAGTGCCAATAAAATCACGGCCATAGATTCATAACGGCACAGAAGGATGCCATTCGGCCCATCGAGTCCATGCCTGCTCTCTGTAGAGCAATCCAGTCAGTCCCATTCCCCCACTCTATCCCCATAGCCCTGCAAGTTTATTTCCTTCAAGTGCCTATCCAGTCTCCCCTTGAAAACATTGAGTGTTTCCGCTTCCATCACTTCCATCGGCAGCGAGTTCCAGGTCCTCACCATTCGCTGTGTAAAAAAGTTTTTCCTCACATCCCCCCTGTATCTCTTGCCCAAAACCTTAAATCTGTGTCCCCTAGTCCTTGTACCACCAACTAGTGGGAACAGCCTTTCCCCGTCTAGCCTATCCAAACCCGTCATAATCTTGTACACCTCTATCAAATCACCCCTCAACCTCCTTTGCTCTAATGAAAACAAATCCTGCTTCTCCCACCTGTCCTTGTAGCTAAGATCCCCCATCCCCGGAACCATTCTGGTAAATCTCCTCTGCACCCTCTCAAGTGCCTTCACATCCTTCCTAAAATGTGGTGACCAGAACTGGACGCAATACTCCAGTTGTTGCCTAACCAGCGCTTCATAAAGATTCAGCATAACTTCTCTACTTTTGTACACAATACCTCTATTTATGAAGCCCAAGAACCCATATGCTTTGCTAACCACCCTCTCAATATGTACCGCCACCTTCAGGGACCTATGCACATTAACTCCCAGGTCCCTGCACACTCTTTAAAACTGTGCCATTAAGTGTATATTGCCTCTCCCTGTTCCTTCTGCCAAAATGCATCACCTCACACTTCTCTGTATTAAATTCCATCTGCCACTTGTCTGCCCATTCTGCTAGCCTTTCTATGTCCTGTTGCAGTCAATTGGTATCATTCTCACTGTTTGCCACACCCCCAAGTTTGGTGTCATCGGCAAATTTAGAAATTCTACTCTGTATTCTAATATTCAGGTAATTTAAATATATCAAAAAAGCAGTGGCCCCAGCACTGACCCTTGGGGAACACCACTGTCTACCATCCTCCAGTCTGAGAAGCAGCTATTTACCTCTACTCGCTGTTTTCTGTCCTTAAGCCAATTCCTTATCCAAGCTGCCACTGACCCACCTATTCCATGCGCTGCAATTTTGTTAACCAGCCTTCTATGTGGTACTTTGTCAAACGCCTTCCTACAATCCATGTGGACAACATCCATTGCATTTCCTTCATCAATCCTCCCTGTTACTTCATCAAAAAATTCAATTAGATTAGTCAAACACGATCTGCCTTTTACAAATCCGTGTTGGATTAAACCTCTCCAGGTGCCCATTAATTTTTTCCTTGATTATTGTTTCTAAAACATTACCCACCACTGATGTTAAACTGACCGGCATGTAGTTACTAGAATTGTCCTTGCACCCTTTTTTCAGGCACCTCCCCCGCATCTAGGGAAGATTGTAAAATTATGGCAAGCCCTTCCACTATCTCCTCCCCCAATTCCCTTAGCAACCTGGGATGCAAGCCATCTGGACCAGGTGACTCTAAGCATACCCAGCCTTTCTAGTACATCCCATCTATCAATTTTCACCCCTTCCATTGCTTCTACCTTTTCCACTTCTACCGATATTTTGTCAGCATCCACCTCCTTAGTAAAGGAGGTGGATGCAAACAAAGTCACTCATAATTTTATATACCTCAATTAAATCTCCCCTCAGCCTCCTCTGTTAGAAAGAAAACAACCTCAGCCTATCCAATTTTTCCTCCAAGCTAAAATTCTCCAGACCTGGCAACATCCTCGTAAACCTCCTTTGTACCCTCTCTAGTGCAATCACATCATAGGAACATAGGAACAGGAGTAGGCCATTCAGCCCCTCGAGCCTGTTGTGCCATTCAATGACTGATCTGCGCCCTAACTCCATATACCTGCCTTTGGCCCATAACTCTTAATACTGTTGGTTAACAAAAAGCCATCAATCTCAGATTTAAAATTAACAATTGATCTAGCATCAATTGCCGTTTGCGGAAGAGAGTTCCAAACTTCTACCACCCTTTGTGTGTAGAAGTGTTTCCTAATTTCACTCCTGAAAGGTCTGGCTCTAATTTTTAGACTATGCCCCCTAGTCCTAGAATCCCCAACCAGCAGAAATATTTTCTCTCTATCTACCCTATCTGCTCCCCTAAATATCTTGAAAACCTCGATCAGATCATTCCTTAACCTTCTAAATTCTCAGGAATACAACTCTAATTTGTGTAATCTCTCCTCGTAACTTAATCCTTGAAGTCCGGGTATCATTCAGGTAAACCTACACTGCACTCCCTCCAAGGCCAATATATCCTTCCTAAGGTGTGGTGCCCAGAACTGCTCACAGTACTCCAGGTGTGGTCTAATCAGGGTTTTGTATAGCTGTAGCATAACTTCTACCCCCTTGTATTCTAGTCCTCTAGATATAAAGGCCAGCATTCCATTAGCCTTTTTGATTATTTTCGAGGTGTTTAGCCATTCTATCCTTAATTATAGATTCTAAGGGGGAAAAATTGGGTAGCGCCCATTTACCTCTTTCATTGTCCATAACGGTTTTTTTTTGGCAAGTAGAGCTCTTGCCACTCAGGGGTATAAACTGCTTCTGTATCACCTTGAATTCTTTTTTGAACATCTCCCACTGATCTTCTATCATTTTACCCATTAACAGATTTGCCCAGTTTACTGTGGACAATCTCTGTCTCATCCCATTGAAGTCGGCCTTACCTAAATCTAGAATCTTAGTAGCTGTTTTGCATTTCTCCCTTTCAAAGACTACGTTGAACTTGATCATGTTATGATCGCTATTGGATAAATGTTCACACACAGTTAGGCTGTTAACTAAATCTGGCTCATTACTCATAACTAAATCTAATATGGCTTGCTCCCTTGCTGCCTCTGGGACATATTGTTGTAGAAAACTATCCCAGACACACTCAAGAAATTCACTTCCTTTCTGACAGGTGCTAGTCTGCTTACCCAATCTATATGAAAGTTAAAATCCCCCATTAAAACCACTCTGCCTTTACTACACGCTTGTCTAATCTCTGCACTTCACAGCTGCTACCAGGGGGCCTATACACAACTCCCACTATAGTCTTAAATCCTTTCCTATTTCTTAATTCTGCCCATAAAATCTCCACTGCCTGCTTACCTCATTTATATGTTTCTTATTTCTCTCTCTTGGTTTACTTAATTTACATCTTTTCGTTTTCCCTTTACCTGTGGTGCCTAAAGCACAATTGCTGACTGTTACTCTACTCTCTTCCTTTCGTTTGTTTTTGAACTTCTATTTGTACTACAATTTCCACCTGAGCCTTCCCCCATTTACTATTTTAAAGTTCTTGTGACCGCCCTATTTATCCTTTTTGCTAGGACCCTGGTGCCAGACCGGTTCAGGTGGAGCCCGTCCCAATGGTACCATTCCTTCCTGTCACAATACTAGTGCCAGTGCCCCATGCAATGGAACCCCTCTTTCCCACACCACTCCTTTAGCCACGTGTTCACTTCCCTAATCAGCTTATCCCTATGTCAATTTGCACATGGTTCAGGTAATAATCCAGTCATTATAACCCTTGAGGTCCTGTTCTTTAATTTAACTAGTTCCTGGTACTCCCCAAACAGGACCTCTTGCCTACTCTTCCCTATGTTGTTGGTCCCAACATGGACCAGAATGACTGGATCCTCCCCCTCTCTCTCCAATATCATTTCAAGCTGGTGCGAGATGTCCCTCACCCTGGCACCAGGTAGGCAACATACCATGTGGGACTCTTAATGTTTCTTAAAAAAGGATGCTATATGTTCCCCTAATTTTCTGTAATGTGGTGACCAGGACTGTACATAGTAGTCTAACTGTGGTCTAACTAGTGTTTAATACAGTTCTAGCATAACCTCCTTGCTCTTGTATTCTATGCCTCGGCTAATAAAGGAAGATATCCCGTATGCCTTCTTAACCACCTTAGCTACCTGTGGACATGGTCTCCAAGGTTCCTCTGTTCCTCTACAGTTCTCAGTATCCTACGATTTGTTGTTGTTTGCCTTGTTTGCCCTCCCCAAATGCATTACCTCATTCATCTCTGGATTGAATTCCATTTGCCACCTTTCTGCCAACCCGACAAGTCCATTGATATCTTCCTGCAGTCTCACTATCAACCACATGCTCATTTTTTGTATTATCTGCAAACTTTTTAATCATGCCCCCTACATTTAAGTTTAAATCATTGATATATACCACAAAAAGCATGGGACCTAGTACTGAGCCTTGCGGAACACCACTGGAAACAGCCTTCCACTCCAAAAACACCCGTCAACCATTACCGTTGCTTCCTGCCACTGAGCATATTTTGGATCCAACTTGCCACTTTCCTTTGGATCCCATGGGATTTTACTTTTCTGTCCAGCCTGCCATGTGGGACCATGTCAAAAGTCTTGCTAAAATCCATGTAGACTACATCAAACACGTCATCCTCATCGACCCTCCTTGTTACCTCCTCAAAAAATTCAATCAAGTTAGTCAGACATGATTTTCCCTTAATGTATGTAAAAAGAAAAAGAAAGTATGTAAAAACAAAAAGATTAGTGAAGACAAATGTAGGTCCCTTACAGTCAGAAATGGGAGAATTTATCATGGGGAACAAGGCAGTGCAATTAAACAAATACTTTGGTTCTGTCTTCACAGAAGAGGACACAAATAACTTCCCAGAAATGCTAGGGAACCAAGGGTCTAGTGAGAAGGAGGAATTAAAGGAAATTAGTATTAGTAAAAAAATAGTGCTGGAGAAATTAATGGGACTGAAAGCCGATAAATCCCCAGGGCCTGATAATCTGCATCCCAGAGTACTAAAAGAGGTAGCCATGGAAATAGTGGATGCATTGGTTGTCATCTTCCAAAATTCTATAGATTATGGAACAGTTCCTGCAGATTGGAGGGTGGCAAATGTAACCCTACTATTTAAAAAAGGAGGGAGAGAGAAAACAGGGAACTACAGATCGGTTAGCCTAACATCAGTAGTAGGGAAAATGCTAGAGTCTATTATAAAGGATGTGATAACAGGACACTTAGAAAATATCAACGGGATTAGACAAAGTCAACATGGATTTATGAAAGGGAAATCGTGTTTGACAAACCTACTGGAGTTTTTTGAGGATGTAACTGGTAGACTAGATAAGGGAGAACCAGTGGATGTGGTGTATTTGGATTTTCAGAAGGCCTTTGATAAAGTCCCACATAAGAGGTTAGTGTGCAAAATGAAAGCACATGGGATTGGGGATAATATACTGGCATGGATTGAAAATTGGTTAACAGACAAGAAACAGAGAGTAGGACTAAATGGGTCTTTTTCGGGGTGGCAGGCGGTGACTAGTGGGGTACCGCAGGAATCAGTGCTTGGGCCCCAGCTATTCACAATATATATCAGTGATTTGGATGAGGGAACCAAATGTAATATTTCCAAGTTTGCTGACGACACGAAACTAGGTGGAATTGTGAGTTGTGAGAAGGATGCAAAGAGGCTTCAAGGCGATTTAGACAAGTTGAGTGAGTGGGCAAATACATGGCAGATGCAGTATAACGTGGCTAAATGTGGGTCAATAACCAGAGGTCATAGATTTAAAATCATTGACAAAAGATCTAGAGGGGAGATGAGGGGAATTTTTTCACCGCGAGTTGTCGGGATCTGGATCGCTCTACCTGAAAATGTGGTGGAAGCTGATTCCATAAATAATTTTATAAGGGAGTTGGACAGATACTTGCGGATGAGGAATTTACAGGGTTATGGACAAAAAGCGGGGCGGGTGGAACTAAGCACAACCGCTCTTTCAAAGAGCCAGCATAGGCACGATCGACCAAAAAGCCTCCTTAACATAAGAACGTAAGAACTGTAAGTGCTGTAAGCTTCTATGATTCTACAATTCCACAACTGAGAAAAACTTTAATTCCTGATGTAATCTTCCCCACTTGTGGAGTAAACTGAAAAGCCAATTATTCTATTATTTCCTTTATGTAGTACAATAGATTTTCCAGTAATCCATTGCTGAAAACTACTGCAACAACTCTAGCATATTACATGATATGTAAGGTCTGTTGTCATTTTGTGCAATTTTCTCAGGTGATGATTCATGCAGCCCTCTAATCCTCACCAAAGTGTCCACTTTTCGTGTGCGAGTATGGAATGTTTTAACAGTTTATATGACTATAGGTGGTTTCGCAACCAAGCACAAGCCTGGCCTGTCTGGGCATCCACAAATGTATCGAATGGATTTTCCCTCATTAACCCAGGGACACTATAGCCAGTTACAGTACCCCAGCTGCTACCACAGCAGAAATTCAGTTTCATCTTAGTTACCTTCTCATCCATGTCATGCTGTTTGTAACAAGCTTGCCTGATAACTGCCAGATAGCAGAAATAAAAAATCCTGTGGTATTTTCTAGTACATGACAGGGTTGGTTAGGAAGGTTACAGTTGAATCGAGTGTATTACTGAGGTCTTGTACATGTTGAACATTGAAATCAATAGAATGAAAATCTACCAGGTTCTACAAAGGACGAGCAATCCGCCCCACCTGATTACCACCCAGGCTGTGAAACAAAAATCTACCTGATGTGTTTAAACCTGACTGATGTCTAATTGGCTATCACTTTAAAGGAAGAAATATATCTGCCTTTATTCAATACCAATGTTTATTTGGAAACAAAAGGTTAAGTTGTAGGGTGAAAAATGCAGTAGTTCTGTTCAGTCAGTCAGCTTAGGTTGCAGCAGTCACTGAAGAATCCAGAGCAGAGTAGGCAAGGCTCCTGCATCGCTCATCAGTATCCAATTACCCAGAGGGGGTCTATAACAGGTATTAGGCCCCTCATTTACTGAAGGGGCCTAGGGGGAGGAATTCGGCATCGCCCCATTTAGCGCCTGGTGCTAATTATCGCCTCCAACTGCAAACTTGGCTTCTATCGCCTCTGGAGGTGATTGGAGCGCTAAATCAGGCGCTGCACACCTGTCTTAAGGCGCAAAGGCCGAGGAGCGAGGCGCTAACTCAGAGCGCGGGCGCAGCGCAGGTGATGTCAGTTAGCGATGGAACACAGACACACTGGCGCCAGCCAGTTCTTAAGGGGGAGGGTCAATCTTGCTCTCCAGCCACACCCTGTTCATTGCAGCCTTGAATCTCGGCCTAGAGAGACCTGTGATTACATTTTCCAGCCAAGGACTATGGAGAGGGTGAGAGAACGAGCTCAGCGCTTCAGCGACCGGGCCTTGGAGGCTCTGGTTGGCGAAGTGAAGCGCAGAAGATCTATACTCTTCCCTGAGAGTGGCAGGAGGCCTTTGCCACGTGACTACAGAAGAGTGTGGAGGGAGGTGGCTCAGCACGTCTCCTCCAGGAGCATAGTGCCCAGGACCCATACTCAAGGTCGCAAAAAGTTCAACGGCCTCACTCAGGTCGTCAGGGTGAGTGGCTTTTTATCAATACCTCACCATCCCTCCATCTCAACCTCACTCTATGGCCAGCGGGTCTTAAAACCCCAATGCCCAACACTCATCCAACACCTATGGCCCTCTCATGAAACACAAACGCACATTCCACACCTTGCATACAGTAAGGGCTAATCAACTATGGGAGGCACATTAGGCAAGACCATGGCTGCATACAGTAAGGGCTATTCACCTATGGGAGGCACATCAGGCAAGACCATGGCTGCATATTTACTCAGATGCCGTCCTTTTCCTTGCAGGCCAAGCTATCTCATAATAGGAGACATCAGCAACGGATGGGTGGAGGGCGGCCTCAGCTGCAACCCCTCAGCGATCTTGAGGCGCGCGTCCACAGGATTGTGGCAAGCCAGGTGATCGGTCCCGTCGCCCCTGGAGAGGCCGACCCTGTTCGGGACAGCAATGGTAAGGTCATCAGCTTTCTCTCCTCTCTCATTCTACTTGTCCCTCACAACACCAGCCTTTGACACTTTCAATCCAACTTACTAAATCGCTGCACTCCTTCCTCCCTTACTGCCCCCCTGTCCTCACGCTAAAGCCATTCTTGTACCTCCCTGCTTTCAGATGGTGATTCACCAGCTGAGGAGATGGGCCCTGAAGCTGCCAGTGGGAGTGAAGCCGCAGGCGAGGAGGAAGAGGAAGCCGGAGCATCAGCGCCACCCTCTCCCGAGGAAGCCCATGCCCAGGGGGGAAGGGTCTGATGAGGGTGAAGTTCCGGGACCCAGCGGGCTGCAGCAATGCAATGTGGCTAGGGAAGCTCAGGGCCCTTCTCCCCGGAGGGAGAGTAGGCCAGTGAGTCCTGCTGCACTGGATGCAGAGGAGGAGTGGCTCATCGCTGAAATGAACACCCAGGCGGTGGACATGCACACTCAGCTCATGGGTGCAGTGGGAAGGGTGCCCGATTGCATTGATGCACTGCCAAGGAATGTGGAGCACTATGCTGTAGCACAGGCGGATGCCACGCTAATGCTTAGTGCTGCAATTCAGTCACTGGCTGCCGTGATCCAATCTCAGACTGGTCTCATGCAGACTCAGATTGAGGCCACGCAAGCACTGACTGCTGCCATTCTCACTGGTTCGGACACATTTCCCCGGGGCTCTCACCACGCCGCAGCAGGCTAGCAATCTGTGCTCCAGCAGATTGCCCGGATGCTGAGGTGCTGCCCCGTGAGAGTGCCAGTGTGTCGGTCGAGCAGGGAGTTGCTGTCCTCTCTTAAGATGACAGCATTCCTGCTGCCACCACTGTTACTTCTCCATTGCACTTGCCACCGCCTGTAGCCCAGACTGCTGCCGCCCATGCAGAGTTGGTGCAGTCTGCAGCCGGGCCCTCCAGGCCCAGAGCTGGTCGAGGCCGTCCTTCAAGGGCATCTGCAGTCTCAGGTTCTGACAATCAGCAGCCTTCCACCAGCCTTGCTGCAGCCACTGGGGCCCCATTACGGAGGAGCAGTAGGGTGGGAAGAGGGGAAGTGCGCAAGGGAAGGAGATCACCCTCGAAGGGCAAAAAGTAGGAGGTGTGACGAAATGTTGGTAAATTTTTTATTAAAGGCCGAGGTTCGTGTTCAAACTTTTGTTTAGTGTTTTGGACATTATCTCCAGGTTGTGAGAACCAGCAATGTTAATGAATGATTTTTTGTGTTTGTTTCTATTAGTTTGTCATGAAGAAATGACACACAAAGTTTGTAAAATAAAAAAGTTTTTGTATTCAAAATGTACAGGTTTGGCCTTTGGAATCATTGCTGCCTTGGCCGGCTTAGGGGTTGCGGATTGCTTTCATTCATGTTGTTCTCCATGCCAGAAGCCATTTCTTCAGTAGGGGCCTAGAAGCAGCTTGTTATCAGCCGTTGACGGACGGCCCTTGCAGTTTCAACATTGTGGACCTCCCTCCCGCCTTGGTGCTGCTGCTGATCATCCTCCTCCTCTTCCTTCTCCTCTTCCTCCTCCTCCTCCTCTGGTGGTGCTCCAAGGCCTGGTGGCATTGGCTGGGTCCTGAGGATTGCCAGGTTATGAAGCATGCAGCACACAACTATGAAGAGGGAGACTCACTCAGGCGAGTACTGCAGGGCTCCTCCTGAGTGGTCCAGACAGCGCAACCGTTGCTTGAGCACGCCGATCGTCTGCTCAACGATGTTCCTGGTGGCGAGATGGCTCTCATTGTACTGCAGCTCAGCAGGGGTGTTGGGGTTACGGAGCGGTGTCATCAGCCAGGTGCACAGTGGATAACCCTTGTCCCCGAGGAGCCAACCACTTGGCTGATGCGGTGCCTGGAAAAGGTCTGGCGCAGGATGAAAGCATCGTGGCTGCTGCCAGGATAGCGGGCATTGACAGCGAGTATCAGCTGTCTGTGGTCACAGACCAACTGGACGTTTAAGGAGTGGAACCCCTTGCGGTTTCGGACAACCTCTGCATTCTCATGCGGTGCCCGCAATGCCACATGCGTGCAGTCAATGGCGCCCTGCACCATGGGGAAGCCCGCTATCCTCGCAAAGCCCAATGCGCGTTCATGCTGTTTGGCCCGGGTCATTGGGAAAGAGATGTACTGGCATCTCATTTTATAGAGGGCATTTGTGACCTGACGGATACAGCAATGGACCGTGAACTGGGAGATATTGGCGATGTCCCCAGTAACTGCTTGAAAGGAGCCAGTGGCATAAAAGTTCAGAGCCACTGTGACCTTCACAGCCACCGACAGAGATGCCCTGGTCCTCAGTTGAGGCTGCAGATCTGGCTGCAGCAGGTGGCAGAGCTCAGTGACCACCTCCTTGCTGAAGCACAGCCTGCACAAACACTGCTCCTCAGACAAATTAATGTAGAAGAATTGTTCCCAGAATATCCTGGGAGGGTAAGGTCTCCTGTGCAGAGGCCTCTTGGCCCTTCTCCGTCTGGCCACGATTGCCATTATCTCTCTGTGTCTCTGATGCCTCCAATTCTGCAGGCACAGTACGATGCCCCGAATCAGTGCAGCCCCCATACTCTCTTGGCAATCGAAGTAATAAAGGTCAAATCCAAAAGTACCTGCAAAGTGATGCTCAGTAGCCAAAACTACTTCACACAGTGTTGACTCTATGCAGAAGTCTCTCTATCCCTCTCTCAGAATCTCTCTCTCTCTGTCAGAACGAGTGGTGCAAAAATGTCTACTACAGAAAAAGCCAGGAAGAGGCCGCCTTTAAATAGCGCCTCCCCAGCCCCTCACCGACTGGGAAACGTCCCAGTCTCCCTGTCGTTACTTGCGCCAGGCGGAAAGGAGAGGGCGCCACTCAATATCCGGTCCGGGGCGCCACCAGGGCATTGCACGCTCGACTGACATCATGATCTGCGGGTGCAGGAGATCGGGGCGGTAAACTTTTGCACCGCCGCAAAAACTCTCGGCAATTTCGTGAGCGGCGCAAACATCGCCGCGCCCGGGCGCTAGTTACTTTGCGCCCCATTAGCGCCCTTTTAGGGTGCTAACAGGAGGTGCAAGCCAACCGAATTCCCCCCCCCCTAATATCTGTTTTAGGTGGCTATTAGGGACACCTGAAAAATGGCCTGACCCAATTTTGGTGTTTTTCAGGCGTCCTTGGGGCACAGGACATTGGCCACCAAAATTGTCCCACGTTTCAATGATGTCCAATTTCTAGCCCATTGCATTTAAATCATATAAAATTAGATACAATACAAAATTGTGTAAAATACTGAATATAAATTATATATAAATATTTTAATATACAAGTTAACCTATTATGAAAAAAAAAGAAAGACTTGCATTTATATAGCGCCTTTCACGGCCATCAGATGTCTCAAAGCGCTTTACAGCCAATTAAGTACTTTTGGAGTGTAGTCACTGTTGTAATGTAGGAAACGCGGCAGCCAATTTGCGCACAGCAAGCTCCCACAAACAGCAATGTGATAATGACCAGATAATCTGTTTTTGTTATGTTGATTGAGGGATAAATATTAGCCAGGACACTGGGGATATCTCACCTGCTCTTCTTCGAAATAGTGCCATGGGATATTTTACGTCCACCTGAGAGAGCTGACGGGATCTCGGTTTAACATCTGATCCGAAAGATGGCACCTCTGACAGTGCAGCACTCCCTCAGCACTGCACTGGAGTGTCAGCCTAGGTTTTTGTGCTCAGGTCCCTGGAGTGGGACTTGAACCTACAACCTTCTGACTTTACATTTTTATTTTTAACAGACATTCCCTTCATTCCTACAGCTTTAAATGATACAAGAATTATGAATTTTAATCTATTTTTCTAATTAATTACAATAACTTTGCTTCAATTTCCATCAAATTACTATGTACAATTTAATCTATTTCACATTTTATTGACTTTGATCAACATTTACTTTACTCTCAAGAGTGGCAAGAATATGTCGGCACAAAATGCATTCTATGTTACATAGTATGATGTCCCTGTCATTATAAACCAACATATCCTCCGACTTACCATGAACAATGCCATGGAAGATTCACCAGTTTTCACAAATTGCTTTCATAAATGTACCATGACAGAGGTTTAAGCCACTATACATATTTTCTTCTCATCAGTGATCAACTTACTTTGATATTGAACAATATGGTTTGCTATCAGCTTAATGGTGAGCAGAAACCACAGCAGCGTAGTTAGTGAAAAAGGGGGGCAGAGACAGTGCGGCCGAAGTAGCAGAGAGAGATACTGAAGTAGCAACAAAACTGACAGCGCTGGCATCAAGGTTGATCTCATGATCTTCCCCAGCACCCACTCACCCCAGGAAATCTGTATAGCCTTCCCCTTTGAAATAAACACTCCCTTTCCACAAAATAAATTCGCCTCAAGTAAGACTAGCCCTCGGCCCAAATCCTAAAGCACAGCCCAAGCTCAAGGACACGTGTTACTTTCAACTTGCGAGCTTGTTCAATTTACAAAGATAGAAAAAAATGGAGGAATTCAGGAAATTTTGGAAGAAGTCAGTCATAACTTAATTCCAACTTTCTTTTCCCCCACTTACAGAATTCCCTTGGAACAGTAGAATAGTGGTTATGTTACTGGCACTAGTAATCCAGAGGCCTTGACTGAATGATCCAGAGATGTGAGTTCAAATCCCACCATGGCAGCTGGGGAATTTTAATTAAGTTACTTAAATAAATTTGGAATAAAAAGCTAGTATCAGTAATGGTGACCATGAAACTACCGGATTGTCGTAAAAACCCAACTGGTTCACTAATGTCCTTTAGGGAAGGAAATCTACCGTCCTTACCTGGTCTGGCATATATTTGACTCCAGACCTACAGCAACGTGGTTGACTCTTAACTGCCCTCTGAAATGGCCCAGCAAGCCACTCAGTTGTAACTAACCGCTACGAAAAACAATAAGAAGAATAAAACTGGACGGACCACCTGGCATCGACCTCGGTACCGGCTTCGGACACAACAACGGCACACCCAGCCCAATCGACCCTGAAAGTCCTCCTCACTAACATCTGGGGACTTGTGTCAAAATTGGGAGAGCTGTCCCACAGACTAGTCAAGCAACAGCCTAACATAGTCATACTCACAGAATCATACTTTTCAGCCAATGGCACAGATTCCTCCATCACCATCCCTGGGTATGTCCTGTCCCACCGGCAGGATAGACCCACCAGAGGGTGGCGGCACAGTGGTATACAGTCGGAAGGAGTAGCCCTGGGAGTCCTGAACATTGACTCTGGACCCCATGAAGTCTCATGGCTTCAGGTCAAGCATGGCAAGGAAACCTGCTGATTACCACCTACCGCCCTCTCTCAGCTGATGAATCAGTACTCCTCCATGTTGAACACCACTTCGAAGAAGCACTCAGGGTAGCAAAGGCACAGAATGTACTCTGGGTGGGCGACTTCAATGTCCACCACCAAGAGTGGCTCAATAGTGCCACTAGTGACCGAGCTAGCTGAGTCCTAAAGGAAATAGCTGCCAGACTAGGACTGCGGCAGGTGGTGAGAGAACCAACACGAGGGAAAAACCTAATTGACATTGTCCTCACCAACCTACCTGTCGCAGATGCATCTGTCCATGACAGTAATGGTAGAAGTGACCACCGCACAGTCCTTGTGCAGACAAAATCCCGTCTTCACACTGAGGACACCCTCCATCTGCTCCAATAACCTGCTCAGTTTGGGTTCCGGCAGGACCATTCGGCTCCAGAGCTCGTCACAGCCTTGGTCCAAACATGGACAAAAAAACTGAATTCCAGAGGTGAGGTGAGAGTGCCTTCCTTGACATCAAGGCATCATTTGACCGAGTGTGGCATCAAGGAGCCCTAGTAAAACTGAAGTCAATGGGAATCAGAGGGAAAACTCTCCACTGGCTAGAGTCATACCTAGCACAAAGGAAGATGGTTGTAGTTGTTGGAGGACAATCATCTCAGCCCCAGGACATCGCTGCAGGAGTTCCTCAGGGCAGTGTCCTAGGCCCAACCATCTTCTGCTGCTTCATCAATGGCCTTCCCTCCATCATAAGGTCAGATGTGGGGATGTTTGCTGTTGACTGCACAGTGTTCAGTTCCATTAGCAACTCCTCAGATAATGGCCCAGAAATTAAACAGTGAGTGTTCACGCGGGGGTAAGGCTTCCCCGCGATATCTCACTCCGCGCCTACCTTTTTCCTCTGGGCCCACACGAACTTTAGTTTCAAGGCCAGTCCCACATGCAGCTGTGCAGTGCTTGCGTGACCCAGAGACGCAATTAGTTCGTGCGAGCTCTGGGATTACGTGATTCAGTTAGAGCCAATGGCAGCACACCATCTTTCATTCATAGTTTTAACAGCAAGGGCTGTCAAAGCTATGAATCCTACACCCCCCCAAAAGAACAGCTAAACCTCAATTAAATTTAAAAAAAAGCCATCACATTAATAAAATAAGTATAGTTAAATAAATTAACCACTTTAAACAAAAAATTAAATTTTTGAAAAAATTTAAAATCTTTTTAAAAGTTATAAAAATAAACTTACCTTTCTTTAAAGTCTCTAAAAAAGATAAACCTGTTGAAAATTTTTTAAAATAATACTTAATTAATTACTTACCTTGTTAAAAGAGGGTCTTACGCCTCCTTTCTTTATGTGTAAAATCTTCCATGCTTACCTGCGTGTTCATAGCTGCAAAAATAACTAAGTGCACTGCGTGCGCGCAGCCTGTAGCGCGCACGCGGTTCACTTAGGAACCGCCCCCTTTTGAATTCACGAAGTGCCGGTTTCCCGCGCATGCGCAGTGCATGCAGGAAACCGGCAATTGGAGACCTAAAACGCGAGAGTACACAGTGCGTACTCTCGCGTATTAGGTCTAATTTTCGGGCCAATGAAGCAGTCTATGCCCGAATGCAGCAAGACCTGGATGACATTCAGGCTTGGGCTGATAATTGGCAAGCAACATTCACACCACAAAAGTGCCAGGCAATGACAATCTCCAACAAGTGAGTGTCTAACCACCGCTCTTTGACATTCAATGGCATTTCCATCGCCGAATCCCCCACCATCAACATCCTGCGGGGCCACCATTGACCAGAAACTTAACTGGGCCAGCCACATAAATACTGTGGCTACAACAGCAGGTCAGAGGCTAGGTATTCTGCGGCGAGTGTTTCACCTTCTGACTTCCCAAAGCCTTTCCACCATCTACAAGGCACAATCAGGAGTGTGATGGAATGCTCTCCACTTGCCTGGATGAGTGCAGCTTCAACAACTCTCAAAGAAGCTTGACACCATCCAGGACAAAGCAGCCCACTTGATTGGCACCCCATCCACCATCTTAAACATTCACTCCCTCCACCACCGGCGCACCATGACTGCAGTGTGCACCATCTACAAGATGCACTGCAGCAACTCGCCAAGGCTTCTTCGGCAGCACCTCCCAAACCCGCGACCTCTTCCACCTAGAAGGACAAGGGCAGCAAGCGCATGGGAACACCACCACCTGCAAGTTCCTCTCCAAGTTACACACCATCCTGATTTGGAAATATATCGCTGTTCCTTCATCGTCGCTGGGTCAAAATCCTGGAACTCCCTACCTAACAGCACTGTGGGAGCACCTTCACCACACGGACTACAGCGGTTCAAGAAGGCAGCTCACCACCACCTTCTCAAGGGCAATTAGTGATGCCAGCAACGCCCACATCCCAGGAACGAATAAAAAAAAGTTCCCTCTCTGCAGCTGCGACTTCGCCAGGGGTGTGGCTGAAACCTCATTTGTGTGTAAACAACGTTTCCACCACACTTACACTGGTGGTGCAGCAAGTTCAGCCCCGAGGAAATTCCGGGCCACAGAATCTTACAGCACAGCCATTTCATGCTTTAAATCTGTGTCAGGGTTTTTCACCACCTAACTGATGTCCACACTCTTGCTTGTTCCCATATCCTTCAATATTCCTCCTTTTAAAGCAACTATCCCATTCCCTTTTAAAACTGTTTATTGTGGACTTTGCTTCAACAATAATTTGTGGCAGGCAATTCCATATTCTATCCAACCCCTCCCCCCCCCCCCACCCCCCTTACAGGATTTATTTCTAACCTCCCCTTTAATTGTTTTTGTGATTAATTTAATTTGTGCCCTATCGTTACTATACCACTGACTAGTGGAAACAATCCATCTTATCAGAACCATTTATAATCTTTCAGGTTATAGCTTAACCTTCTCAGCTCTAGTGAAAACAGCTCTAACTTCTCTAGTCTCTCTTGGCAACTGTAACCCTGGTAACATCTGAGTGAATCTGAGCTGCACTTTTTCCAATATTTCATATCCTTCCTATAATGGGGTGCCCAATACTGCACACAATATACTTCAACTGCAGCCTAACTAAGGTCTTGTACATGTTCAACATTACCTCTTCGCTTTTGTATTCTATGCCTCGAGCTATAGGATTCTCCTTGCCTTTTTATGATCTTATCTATTTGCGCAGCTAACTTTAATGACCTGTCTATCTGCACACCTTGGTCCTTTTGCTCCTCTGTTCCATTTAAAATCTTATCACTTAAAACAAATTTATTTTTCCTAATCACCGCCCCTCTCCGCATCTCCCTCCAGAATGTGCGTTCACTTGTGAACAAGGCCCTTGTCATCCATAAGCTTATTGTGGATGACTGCATCAACATCATGGCCTTAACAGAAACCTAGCTAACAGGTGATAACATAGTCCCCCTTAATGAAGCCTCACCCAGACTGTTGTGGTGGCGGTGTGGCTCTATCACCAAATCACACCATAGGCTATCCCCCTACTCTTCTGGCACCTTCTCCTCCATTGAACATCTCACCTTGTTCCACCCCTCTCACCTCACCTATAAAATCCTTGTCCTCTACCGTCCCGCCAATAGCACGCCATGTTTCTCACCAAGATACCTTCACTGTGTTCCTCCCTCAGCCTCTGCACTGAGCGACTTCTCATCCTTGGTGATTTCTACATCCATCTCAACTCATTATGCCCTCTCTCCTCTGAGTTCACTGCCCTCCTATCCTCCCTTAATCTTACCCTCCATATAAACTCCCCTACCCATATTCATGGCCACACACTCAACCTTGTCATGTCACGTGGGCTTTCTACTCCCATTGTGTCAATCACAGATTAGGCCATCTCTGATCACTTATTTGTATCGCTCTCCACCCATCACAACCTTCACTACCACAGAAGTGCTGTGAGGAGGATGCAGAGAAACTCCAGTATGATTTGGACAGGTTGGGTGATTGGGCAGATGCATGGCAGATGCAGTATAATGTGGATAAATGCGAGGTTATCCACTTTGGTGGAAAAACAGGAAGGCAGATTATTATCTGAACGGCAATAGATTGGGAAAAGGGGAAGTGCAACGAGACCTGGGTGTCCTTGTGCACCAGTCGCTGAAGGTAAGCATGCAGGTGCAGCAGGCGGTTAAGAAGGCAAATGGTATGTTGGCCTTCATAGCGAGAGGATTCGAGTACAGGAGCAAGGATGTCTTGCTGCAGTTGTACAGGGCCTTGGTGAGACCACACCTTGAGTATTGTGTGCAGTTTTGGTCGCCTTATCTGAGGAAGGATGTTCTTGCCATGGAGGGAGTGCAGCGAAGATTCACCAGACTGATACCTGGGATGGCAGGAATGACGTATGAAGAGAGATTGGGTCGATTAGGCTTATATTCGCTAGAGTTTAGAAGAATGAGAGGGGATCTCATTGAAACTTATAAAATTCTAACAGGACTAGACAGACTAGATGCAGGAAGGCTGTTCCCGATGGCGGGGGAGTCCAGAACCAGGGGCCACAGTCTAAGGATAAGATGTAAGCCATTTCGGACTGAGATGAGGAGGAATTTCTTCACCCAGAGAGTGGTGAACCTGTGGAATTCTCTACCACAGAAGGCAGTTGAGGCCAATTCATTAAATATATTCAAGAAGGAGATAAATATATTTCTTAAGGCTAAAGGGATCAAGGGATATGGGGAGAAAGCAGGGACAGGGTACTGAATTTGGATGATCAGCCATGATCTCATTAAATGGCGGAGCAGGCTCGAGGGGCCGAATGGCCTACTCCTGCTCCTATCTTCTATGTTTCTATGTTTCTATATCCTCCTTCCCCCTCCCAACCCCATTTCCTTCTGTGTCTGCCCCTGGAAAAAAATCATTTGCTACTACCGATCTGCTCAATCACACCCTCACCCCCACATTTGATGCCTTTGTCCCCATTAAAACCATTACTCTCTCTCACCCTGGTCATTCCTCCTGGTACGGCCTTCATCTTTGCTCCCTTAAGTCCAAGAGATGCAGACTTGAATGTTTATGGTGGGCAACTGTTTTAGTCATTTAGCACCAGATCTGGCTGGACCACATAAAGCACTATCGGGTCCTGCTCTTCTCTGCCAAAATTGTTCACTATTCCAGGATAATCCTGGAATGCAAAGATAACCATCGGCTTCTCTTCTCCATTGCAAACTGTCTTCTTAAATCCCTCTCCCCTGCCTCCTCCACCCTCACCTCTAACAGCAAGTGCGAGGCGCTCATGGATTTATTTGTCACAAAGATTGAGACCATCCGTTCAGCTGCCTCTGCTGCTTCCCTCTCTTCCCCTAGCCCACCAAGCCAAACTTTCCCTAAGTTTCCCCCCATCCTAGCCATGAACTTGCATCTTTCTCCAGTTTCTCTCCTATCGCCCCTCATGCCCTTGCTGAGCTCAACTTGTCCATGAGACCCACCTCTGCTCCCTCGACCCTGTTCCCACTAAACTGCTGACCACCCAACTTCCCTTCCTGGCTTCCATGTTAGCTGATATTGTTAACGGTTCCCTCACCTCAGGGACTGTCCCCTCCGCTTCAAATCTGCCGTTATCACCCCTCTCCTCAAAAAAAACCCTGACCAATGTTCGCTCTAAGCTGCGTGCGTGCGCGGCTGCATAGTAATCTGCAAGGTCCTGCGCAAGCCACTCACAAGCTTTTACATTGGAAATACGGCGCATGCACAGAAATTTAAAGGGACCGCCATTGAAAGAAACAGGCTGCGCAGAACATAATGCAGCCTACAGGGAACATTGCCCTTGACCCCTCTGTCCTTGCAAACTACCACCCCATCTCCAACATGCCTTTCCTCTCCAATATCTGTGAATGTGTTGTGGCCTCATAAATCCATGCCTGTCGTTTCTGCAACTCCATGTTTGAATGCCTACAATCAGGTTTCTGTCCTTTCCACAGTACTGAAATGACCCTTATCAATATCCCAAATGACATCTTATGTGACTGTGATCATGGTAAACTATCCCTCCTCATCCTTCTTGACCTGTCTGCATGCTTTAACATGGTTGACCACACCATCTTCCTCCAACGCCTCTCCACCGTTGTCCAGCTGAGTGGGACTGCCCTGGTTCCGTTCTTATCTATCCAGTCATAACCAGAGAATCATCTGCAATGGCTTCTCTTCCTGCTCCCGCTAAGTCTTTCCAGTTTTTAAAAAAAAACACCAAAAAAAACAAACACAAAAAAAAAACACCAAAAAAAACTGCAGACAGCAGGATTTGACACGTTGGACCCCCTGTGACACATCTCATTGTCTTGGCTGTGCTCTTGGTGTGTCTTTGATGTAAGGACACCTTCCCTGAAAGATTGTATCTCTGCAGTTTCTGTGTTTATATATTGTGAAATATTGTAGATTCACTCATTGTAACTTTACCTGAGGAAGGGGCGACAGCTCCGAAAGCTTGTAATTTTAAATAAATCTGTTGGACTATAACCTGGTGTTGTGCGACTTCTCATTTTTGCTCCCGCATTGTTACCTCTGGAGCACCCCAAGGATCTATCCTTGGCTCCCTCCTATTTCTCATCCACATGCTGCCCCTCGGTGACATCATCCAAAAAAAAGACATCAGGTTTCACATGCACACTGGCGACACCCAGCTCTACCTCACCACCACCTCTCTCGGCCCCTCCACTGTCACTGATTTGTCACACTGCTTGTCCAACATCCCGTACTGAATGAGCAGAAATTTTCTCCAACTAAATATTGAGAAGATCAAAGCCATTGTCTTCAATCCCCACTACAAACTACATTCCCGAGCCATCGACTCCATCCCTCTCCCTAACCACGGTTTGAGACTGAACCAAACTCTTCGCAACCTTGATGTCGTATTTGACCCTGAGATGAGTTTCCGAGCAAATATCCACTCCACCACCAAGACCGCCTACTTCCACCTCCGTAACGTCGCTCGTCTCCGCCCTTGCCTCAGCTCATCTGCTGCTGAACCCCTCATTCATGCCTTTATTACCTCTAGACTTGACTATTCCAATGTTCTCCTGGCCAGCCTCCCATCTTCCACCCTGTAAACTTGAGCGCATCCAAAACTATGCTGCCTGTATTCTAACTCACACCATGTCCCTTCAATCATCATCCCTGTGCTCGCTGTGCTACATTGGCTCCCAGTTCGGCAAATTCTCAACCTTGTTTTCAAAACCCTCCATGGCCTCACCCCTCCATATCTCTGTAGCCTCCTCCAGCCCTACAACCCTCCGAGATCTCTGCACTCCTCCAATTCTGGCCTCTTGCGTATCCTCGATTTTCATCGCTCCACCATTGACTGTTTTGCCTTCAGCTGCCTGGGTCCTAAGCTCTAGAATTCCCTCCCTAAATTTCTCTGCCTTTCTACTTCTCTCTCCTCTTTTAAGATGTTCCTTAAAACCTACATCTTTGACCAATCTCTTGGTCACCTGTCCTAATATCTCTTTATGTAGCTTGGTGTCAAATTTTGTGTGATAATCATTATTGTGAAGTGCCTGTGTTGTTGTTCTGCTTTCTATATTACTAGGGTTCTCTATAAGTACTTTGCTTAATATTGTACCATTTAAAGCAGCTGACTCCATTCATAGATTTCCATCAACAACTTCATCAATATCTCCCAACCTACAAATGATATTCATGATGCTGGCTTCGGAGGCATTTTAGAAGCTGCGCTAATAATTCACAGAACCGAAGAGCTCATAAAACCAATCCTATTTACTGAACACTTGTCCCTCCTCAATCTTGAATTCTGGACATATATATTCACAATAAAGCCAATGCACCAAATTTTGAAAGCCCATAGCAAAAAAGTACAATATGCAGTTAAAGCTCAGCCCTTTGATGGTTTTAAAAACACTGGCCTAGAAATTCGGCTGCATAGCGGCCGAAGCACGCTACGCAACTGGGAGTCCCAAAGCTGGCCTACCGAGACCCCAATATGGTGGAAAGGAAGCGCATGCAAACATCCGGCTGAAAGTGTGCCATCTGCCATATTGATATGGGTGGCAAGTAGAGAAAATGGGTTCGGGTTTCTGCTTTGGGTGCAATCGGGAAACAGCACCCAAAATGCTCTTGAAATTGTGCTGGTTAGGTTACAGTTCAAGTTTCCACTAAAATTCATTTGCAAAATCACAAACGTAAAATCTTCCATAAACCAGTGCAATTGGGCAGTGTAATAGAACATAATTTTTTCTTTCCATTAAAAGGTATTCCTTGATGTATTTAAGAGTAGTGACCTGGTGCAGTTTTATTAATGCAGCTGAAAAATGGGATTATCAGCAAAATAAGTATCTTTAATAAGGGTGTCCAGTCCGCCACCTGTGAGTAACCTGATTTAAGATTACTGATAATGAGTTAAAAAAAACTATGATGAAATCTTTAATAGTTTTATTGGTGTACACTAGTCAGTTTTTTAGTAAATTAAATATTTTTGATGTGAAAGAACTTTGAAAACGTGTATACTAGTACCTAAGAAAATGAGTGCAATTTCAAGAGCCTTCCCGAACCAGCGCAATCGGCAGAAATCTCCCACTTTTGACCTGGGGGTGTGACCAGATTTGTGTGCGGGGCCTGATCCCGGTAAATTGAATCTTGACCCAGCGTAAAAGATCGTGGAATACACGAACATAAGTGGTTTGGGGCATAATTCACTTACTTTTAAAGTTCCCGGATCTTTTGCACTGGGTCGGCCAAGTCTGCCCGGACTGCGTTGATGTTACTAGTGGAAACAAATGTACACTCTACCCCAATATATTTAAATTAGGGTCCTGCGCTGCTTGTAGGTCTCATTTTCCACTTTGGACTGCATCAGCAGATGTTCAAATACTTGGTGCAAAATGAGCCACAGGCTGAGGGTGAGAAATTCGTGGCCTTAGCGCCACTCCGTAGCACCATTAAATGACGCTAAAACAGCGGTCGTCACTCTTTCTCCAGCTGCTGGCGGGACCCGCGGAGGCCGCCGTTTTGGTCCCTACCTTTGTGTTGCCGGTAATTGGCAGCGCCATCTTCAACAAAATGGCGGTGTTGTGACATAAATCGGCGTGCAACGCCGACTTTGTGTCACAAGCGCGAACTTCAACCCTAGCGCTGATTCAGCACTGGGTCCTAAGCATGCCAGGTTATCCTGGCGTGCAAGCAGGCTGACATTGCCGAAGTCTGCATATCTTAAAGGGACACACTCATTGTTCAGGTAAGTTTGGATTTAAGGTTTTGGACTGGGTTTTTATGATCTTATTGAAGTGGTGGCTTGCTGCAATAGATGTGAACATTTGTTTAAGTGTGTAGGCAGTGCTGCTGGACACTTGCAAGGGCTCGGATGGTAAATGAACGCCTTTGAGAAGACAAAACATGCTGCAAATATTCAGCAGGTCACTAATTAAGACACCACCTGTGAAAGCTGATGAGCCAATGGGAAAATTCTTTATTGACTTTATTGGACTACTTCCCCCATCTTTGGGATACAGACATGTTCTCATTTGTGTAGATGGATGCACTTCCTTCTGCTGGCTGGTCCCCACAAAAACTGTTTCGGAAAACGCACTTGCCACTGCTATTTCTGATATAATTACCGTAGCTGGTACACCCAAAATCTTATACTCCGATCAAGGCAGATCCTTTGTCTCCAAGGTCTTCAAAGACTACTGCAAACAAAGGGGGATTGGGTTAGAGCACAGCACGCCACATCATCCGCAATCAGCGGGGCTGGTGGAACGTAAAAACCAGGAAGTAAATAAGCTATTGGTCAAACTGTTGAGAATCAGGGGGAATAAGTGGACCACCGTCATTCCGGAGGTGCAGCTATCACTCAATAATATGCCCACATCTGCATCAGGGACAGTGTCCCCATAAACTCCATATTATCTGATGTATGGGGTGTAGGGGGTGGTGTGGTAGGGTCAGCTTCACCTCTGACTCAAATCGCTCCCACACCCCTGGTTCTAGACCTTGGACTTATTTGGGGGTCGTGAACAAAGGTGCAGTAGACAACAGTTTTAATGAAAGAACTTCGATCTTTATTCAAGAAAGTAAAACACAACACAAACACTCTTAACACTCTAAAGGTAGGGAACACTTCGGTACACGCAAGGGAAATAACATTCGAAGAATACTTCACCCCTCCCAATCCCACTTCACTAGCTAGGTTGGACTCTGGAGAACCAGGGATAATGCTCACCAAACGAATCCTTGACAGTTGAGAGTTAGGGTTTAGAGTCTTTTGAGTAAAAGGTTTTGTAAGGCCCTTGTTGCCGCGAGGTGTCCGATGGTCACTGAGGCGGTCGCTCTGGTCTCTTCTTGCGTGTCGGCCTACTTCTGGAGTTGTTGGCTTTCTTTGTTGAACTGCTTTCTGTTTAAACTGTCTTCTTCCGAGCTGTGGAACTGCCTTCTTGCAGAACTGTGGAAACTGCCTTCTGCCTGCTTGTTGAACTTGAACTGTTTTACTGGAGAACTGGAGAACTCCCTTCTTACTGAACTGTCTTCTTTAACTGCCCAACTTGCTTCTCCTGAACTCTGTAATTCCAGCACTGACTTCTGCTGAAAAACAGGCTTTCAAATTGAACTCCAAAAACTGCAGAACTGCCTTCTGTTGAACTTGAACTATTGTTACTCCTGAACTGCTTGATGGGCCTTCAATTATACTAAATTGAAGTGGCCTTATCAAAACCAAATCAAATCCCGGTCATTGTAAGACCTCGTTAACAGTAACGACTTTACTAGCGTGTTAACTGGTTTTGTAAATGTGTGAAGTGGTTTCAAAATAGCTCCATCCTGTCCATCTGTTGTTTAATCGAAGTTTGAATTGTCCTCATGTTTTGGGTTTCTTGACTGGGCCTAGGACTTTGATTGAATATTTGCTTTATGCATGTCTTTAATGGGTTCTGTAATCGGTTTGATGGGACCTGTTGTTTTGGGTGGGGCTGTCTCCTCCTAGGGTCTATTGTCAAAATGTTAATGCTTGCTGGGGCTTGAGTGAGGTCATCCCGATTCCCCAGACATTGCAATTTAACTGCAATACCCAAAACAGCTTTTGCAGAGGCCAAACCCAACTTCCTTCACAGCCTTTTCTCCCTTCACAGGCCCAGATATGCTTTTAAAATGCCAAAACTTGGTTTTTGGTCTTACAGTCTCTTAGGTTAGGCCCAAATGCGTTTTTATCACTCTGAGGTAGTTCCAAAGTTCTTTTTCCTTAGGTTTTGGGGATCTGCAAATTTTGGAAACCTTACAGGGGTTGAGATGCATACACCACTTACCCATAGTTCTTTTATTGCCTCTACACTCGCTGAGTCCTTGACCCGCCAGCGACAGTTGATCAGAAGATAAGGGAGGCAAATAGGCAGAAAAAATTGACAAACAAAGCATGGCAACCCATAGTAGGAGAATGGGTACAGGAAAAGAAGTTCGAGCAAAAACCTGGTTTAAGACTGAAGTGGAAAAAACCTGTTCAAATACATTCTGTTATTAACGAAAGAACAGTTCAAATACATATTAACCAGCCGAATGACAAGCATATTCTTAAAACTGTCTCCATAGACAATCTCAAAAGATGTCCTGCGGGATACTGAAAAGAAGGAACAATACAAGGTGCAGTCGTACACTGTCTTGCAAGACCCAGCTTGGAGCACGACACAGGAAATGGATGCGATCGAATTACTGACGATGGTCAGTCAGACGGTGTCGCCGGCTCCTCTACACGATGCTTGGCAAAACATCAGGAATTGGATTCGCAAAAAGCAACAACCGAAACAAGGAAAGATCAACAAGTTACTTCAATGAAGGAGGAAGACACCGTGGATGAAGAAGGAATCAATTGAGTGCCTGGAAAGGCTTTACGAAAACACGCATCTGTACACACGCCGGATCGAAGGAACAGCGTGTCAAGCTTCAACTAGTTTCAAATGACGTCTCCTTGACGCGTATGAATAACTCACCTCTACGGAACATACATCTGCCGATTGGACATTCTAAGTACATGTTGTTTCGCTAATTGCATGACTATGTACTTATCATCCATTAAATTGTGTACAATTTAAAATAAGGCAAAACATTGTCCTAGGATGACTTAAAAGGAATTTTCATGTAGCACATGATTGTGAATCTCGTGAAATTAATATGCTATTGTAATCTTATTAGTAACATTGACCAAACTCTGCCCTGATGTTTTGAGCTCATCTTTTGGTCAAGAGGGGGGTGTAAAGGAATAGCCATATTCAGAAAAATACACCATCCTATGAACAGAATTCTGACTTTATTAAAACATGACAAACTGGGTTTAAAAATCTAAAAGCCTCAACAACACAAAGCTGTAAACACCATACAGGCTTTTGAGATAAGAATCAGTTGTTGACACTAAAACAATAGCTCCATTGAAGCAGCAGATTGGAGCTTCCAGAAAGTCTGAGCTTTCGGAAGTACACAATAAAAATACCCAGTTAAATTGTTTTAAACCAACACTTCGGGAAACAGAAACACAGAACATTAAAGAAACATATGCCTTCATAAATATGACATCAAATGAAACAAGGAGACACAAAGTCTGAAATACAACCAATTGAAGTAGCTAGGAAGACAATCATGTACTCGGTTGAAGTGTTTTTAATTTACATGTTGTAAAAGATACAAACAGAAGACTTTGTAAATATGACATCAATAGATGCACCAAGCAATCACATTGTGTTTGTGTTGAACTTGGAACAACTAGGAGATACGAAGTCTGCTTACAACCAGCTGAGGTGATTTAAGAATTGAATAGAAGACCTTCGTAAGAATGGCATCAAATAGATACATCTGTTATAACCATTTTTTATGATAAGTTTTGAACACCTAAAGGTAGAGACACAAGTCTGCAAGCTAACAGCTGAACTGACAGTAAGAATAGAAAGAAGTCAACCAAAATATAACTAGAGATAATTATCTTACATCAGCAGGAAACTTCAAAGGATATACCACTGAAAAAAGGGTATAGAATATAAGACTTTCAAATAGGAAGACAGAATTCGCTGGAAGGGGCAAGCGATTCTCAGCTTCAGAGACAGGTTCTGTAAGCCTACAACTCTTTGAGTCTCGGGTAATCAAAGGGATTTTGATTTTGGTGGATATCCTGAATTAAGACTAAGTAAGAAATGTAAAAATGTAACGAAGTTAAGATTTGAGAATAAGGATCTCTGATGATAAGAATTGTAAGCTATTTGTTTTTGGAACTGTTAATGTTGCGACTGAATCACCAACTGTTAACTACATGTAGGTTCCTTAATAAATCTATATATTTTTAGAATTGTCTCACATAGTACTTCTGTATCAAACTCGCAAACTCAATCTCTGTACACTCTTTGGTGAGGAGTTGCAGAATTCTGGGGAGTTTTCCGGACCCTCATAATATCTGGAAGGTTACAGTCTAGTTAAACTTATTAAAAGTGCTATCTGGAGGACGGTAACATCTTCAGGCCATTCCTTTCCATTAGGGAGAGATAGTCTGAACCTTTAGACCCAATTAAGCTGTCTTATAGGATTCGACTATTTCTAACTTTAGTTGAAGGTGAACGTCTGGGGAATACGCCTGATCTGGGGTAGCCCGAAAAGGGCTAGGACTAGTAATTATCCCTTCATGACGGCCTCGGTGATGTGGTCCCACATGGTTCTTTCTGGAGGGCTTCCTGGCCCCTGTGGGTAGAGGGCCTGTCTCGCAGTGCTGACCCCCTGCACAAAGCTGGAGTGCTGTGTGTGAGACTCTGGGTGCCCCTTCCCTGGCTTGCTGAGCCATTTGTGTTAGCGCTGTGGCATTTTTCCCAATTTTTAAGGTTAGGAAGGGAATTCAGCTTTAAGAGCTGAATATTCACACTTGGGACTTCTTTTTAATGTTAACTATTTTTTAAAAGGCAGGAAGGGCTGAAAACTACATTGTTTCACTTCATTTTAATTTGTATTGCTTCAGTGTGCGTGGCCCCTTTAATTCACAGACCTCTTCATTGCCCACAATTCCTTGCGAGCTCCACAGCCTCGCTTCCAGAGGCTGTGGGAAGCTGCAATGCCGCACCTGGACATTAACTTTGGGTCTGATGCCTCCAGAAATGCCACCAGGATGACGTGGCCCGGCAGATAATCGCTGCGCCAACAATCTCCATCCCCCAGATGAATTTTGCTCCGCTAGCGTGCGGCCAATTACAGTGGCCATTAAATCCAGTTGCCAGTGACACCGGCAAATTTACTGGCTAACATGAATTTCTCCCCCTAGTATTTTACTGACTCCAGCAGTTTAGCACTAGACTCACCCAAACTGAGTTGTTCTCTTCAATGTTGCAATTACATGTTCTTATTACTGAGGAGCACATTCAAAAGACCTCAGGGTATCATGAAAATCACAAACCCTGACTCAGTTTTTGCTGAAGAACCACATTTCTACAATGAATAATGCTAACTGAGCACGTTCAGATAAATACTGATTCAGCTTCATTATTTCTAGCAAAAAGCTGCACACAGAAGATTTCACAGAGGGCAAATATTGAAAATTCTAATTCATAACATCTGCGATTTGAAAACTAACCACATTTCAAATACATCTGGATTTTCCCTAGGCTGTTCCTTGAGTAAATTATTGGTAACATAAAGAAACCAAGGAGTGTAATTTTGACTGGGATCAGTCGCTCCCGATTTTCATTTCTCGGGAGAGATGTATAAGGGATGACTGATCCAACATCGCCGATTTTACACCAGCACACAAAGTCAGAATTAGCCCCTAGAAATCTTAAAGTGCTGCTGCATATATTGTGCATTGTCTTTTGAAGATAGAACTGTTGCACCAAATGTTATTTATTAAGGTTTATTTGGTCAAAGCACACAAAAGCGAAATAACTTTTTTGTGAAATAAGTTACTTGCAGAACTTGTGATCACTTTTTACTTTGATCTTGGACCACATCCGAAAGCAGAGAGAGAAAACTAATTAGGGATGAATCCGGGGAGCCTGAGGTACAAAGCAGCCATTATCTTGGCATGTAGCAGTGGTAAAACCAGTTACACCATGTCTCCGCATCTTCCTGTGTGCTCTGGTGTTTCTGATGGAAGTAGGGGCAGACTCAAGAAGCACCCAGCCCTCTCCGAGCAGACACAGGGAAAGGAGTCCTACGGCGATCCATTCTTGGCGCCCTCCTATTCCTCAACGACATGCTGTCCCTTGGCAACATCATCCACAGACATGGGATCTGCTTCCAATATAAGTTGACAACACCCAGTTCTACCTCCCCAGGAGCTCTCTCGACCCCTCCACTGCATTTTTGTTGTCAGATTGCTTGTCAGAAATCCAGTCTTGGATAAGCTGCAATTTCCTCATTTAGTTGCAAAGACCAAAGAAATTGTCTTTGGATTTGGTGGCAACCATCACAAACTCCATTTCCTTGCCACCAAATCCATCTCTCTTCCCAGCTAATGTCTCAGGCTGAAGCAGACAGTTCATAAACTCAACATCCTGTTCAACCCTGATCTGAGTTTCTGACGCCATATCTTTGCTGTTACAAAAAGTGGCTATGTTCATTTCCATAACATTGCCTGCCTCTGCCCCTACCTCAGCTCATCTGTCACTGAAACCCTCATCCACGCCTATGTCACCTCCAGACTCAACGATACCCTAATCCCAATAGCTCAGAGGCCGAAAAAGACCACTTTCTTCAGTCTGTCCCCCAAGGACTCAACAGCAGCAGTTTGCATATTCTTGGAGGACCCACTAACTGCTCTTTGAGCCATTGTTTTGGGGCCAACACCTGCAGATATTTTTGGAGATCCAACATGCCCCAGGGTACACTGCAGTGCTAAAACACCTCCCCTTATGGTGCTGCTTAGAATGGCAGTTGACTCTACTGGTACCCCTGTCATCAGTTGCACATGCTGGGAGATGGTCCTGATTACCTCCACACATATATGATCCTTCAAAACATCCTCCTATTCATAGCAGGGTCTCTGCAATCATAATCTGCCAAGGGCTGACATCTCCTGAATCTCTGCAGAGCACCATCAGCTTCCTCTTCCAATCCTCACTCCTCTGGTTCACTTATTATCTGTATTTTATCGAGTTTCTCAGCCCCACTATCTATTTCCCTGGGTGTCTCTGTCTCTGGGTTGATCAGTGGGAGGCACCGGTTCAATGGCAGCTTGGATATCTGAAGCTGATGGGTTAAACGCATTTCCTCCTCCTCCTAGTCCTCTGCTTGTTCTTGCTGTGTCGCATATAAAGGAGAAGAAGAGGGAGAAAGGTTAGAGTGGTCATGGGCCAAGCAGAGAGAGGTCACCAATTGCAGAAGAAAAAGTTAAGCAGAAGAAATAGTTTGCTTGCAAAAATGTTGGCTGAGCTGCTAGAGCATGAGAAGATAAAGCAGCACTTTGCCAAAGGTGAAGCTACAACGGACACAGGACCACCTACTGCTCTATCTTGAACGGTCACAGCCATGTTAATCCCCAGGACTTCCACCATCTCTTCCTCATACAGTGTCGGAGAAAAAGAGTTGAGCCCCCTCCCCACCCAATGACCTGACTCTTGCAAACATTATGTGCCATCCTCTCCTGCAAGAGCATTACAGACATTGTGAAAGGCCTGTGATTACAACAAAAGGCTAGGCATCGAATGCTGTCATCAGGCTGAGAAACAGAAATGGAATGTCAAGTACAGAAAATAAGCAAGGACATATTAAGTGTAGCTTGAAAGAGTCAGCATGTGTGTTAGACTATAAGGGAAGGTTCATATGAAGATGGGAGAGTGAGGACAGGGAACAGTCCAGTAAAATGGTACAATGGTTCTACACTGTAAGGGTAAAGAGTGAGGGACCAGCTCACATGATGGTACAGCATTCAGAAAGATGGGGAGGAGCTCTGCTCCCTTGGCTGCCCTCATCAGGTTATTATTTTTTTTATTGCACTGCCATTCTGGGAGTTAGAGAGGTGGCACCAACTGCCACTGCCATACCGCTCACCATTATGTTCATGCATTTGAAACAGGCTCAACAATGGAACTTGCTGGTGGCTGGAAGTCTACCCCACTGCATTCTCAATGGCAGAGCAGGACCAGAGGAATTTCAACGCTGGATGTCGACACAAAACTTAATGTGAAATGCTAGATGGGATCCCAGTGATTTCGGCTCTACCTTGCAATAGTTACATTAACTTGCACAGCAGGAAGATGTGACATAATTTCTACAATTTTAATTTGTAAATCCTTTTACACGTTTGCACCTAACTACCTTATTAATAAATTCATTATTAATCTGTTCATATTCAGAAAATGAAATCTAGCTGCAGCTTTAATTGTCTTCTTCCCAATATACATAATTATGGTAAATTAATTTCTGCCTTTTCTATCAGCAACTTATGGAATTCACTGCCCCATTACTGTCAAACGATCCTCTTTAGTATCTTAATAGCAACTCATCTTGGAAACATTCTTGAAATCTTAGTTTAATTATTGTGATTTTCATATTATTTGCTCTTTTGCCTAATTTATCTTTTGTTTTTATACTTTAAAAAAATATTTTATTCCAACTGCACTATATTGACCTACGTATTTCACATATAAGCATATGAAGGTAAGTGCCTGCAGCTAAACTGCAGTTAAATCATCTCAGAAGTAGGTGGGCTCTATCAGTAATGGTCATAGATTTCAGGCAACAGAGAGGGATTTCCCAGCGTTTAGTCTCTCCGAGGAGATCACATGACTGGGGGTGGGTTACAGTGCAGTGTACATCGGCTGCACCATCCCTGGATGGGTCAGGCTGGATAGGCCAGGTGATCTTTTCTTGTCCTTTTTGATTTTTAAAATAAAATCACTCAAAATAATATTTAACTTTAACCAGATCAATTCTTGTATTTTTGTAGGCTGAGCCCAACCCAATATTGAAATTAATTATATAATAATTATATGCAACGTCACCTAATATATGAATATTAAATACCTCACATCCATTAAAAAAATTAAGATTTGTTCATGATAGGTTTCTGTCAGGCAGGAGTATTAAGGGTTACAGAACCAAAGCAAGTGGATGGAATTAAGGTACATATCAGTCATGATCTAATTGAATGGCAGAACAGGCACAAGGGCTGAATGGCCTACTCCTGTTCCTATGTTTCTGTAATGAATTAAACTAAGATATTTGATCCTCAGTGGTAGTTTTCGGACTAATTACTCAACCTTCTCCCAGTAACATGACTGTTTCTTCTACATGTTCAATCTATACTATCTTCCTTGTTATCTAGGGCAGTGCTACAAAGTGCGCATCATTTATGCCCAGGGTTTCGAATGGTACCACGAGAAACAGATCTATTTCACATTTCCATCTTTATACCCCTGAGTATAATCATGTTATTAAAATTAATTTGTTTTACAATTATACAATGGGCCATCCAATTATAAACTTCCAAACCCAAAGCACAGCAGTTTTGGATTTTGAAATGTCTGAAAACCAATTTATTTCATTCAAACTTCATTTCAAACTGAGCCCTTCCAATCACCTAAGATAGAAGTACAACATGCAACACAATCATTATTCCTTTTTTTACAATCAAGTGGTTTTCTGGAAAACTTTAAAAAACTGTTACCTTTTTAAAAGCCTGTTACATTAAAACATATGTTTTGAATTTCTCTCAAAACATCATTATTTCAAAATAACTTGCAATTGGCATGCTATTTTTCATTTTACTACCTTGACCTTATTGCTATGGTAACAGCTCCTTTGGCTGTACTAATCTTTTCTAACATCGGTATTACTTTCCCACTCTCTCAACTGGACAACAGAGAGCTGTTAACAGCATCTATGACTTGGAAGAAGTTTTTTTCCCTATTCTGAATTGGATTATATAACAACAGGCAGTCGTTGTAGAAAATGCCACAGAAAATCAGAGTGACACTCACAGCATCTCTTATGAAGGGTATTTGTTAGGCAGTGGATTTGAATAGCAAATTATAGCAGGAATAAGAGACGGTATCATGGTATGCTTAGGTAATGTACAAGAACTTAATAAATGAATGCAATTTTATTAAAATCCCCAAAGTCTCATTCACTTATCGATAACATGTGGTGATAAATAATGGTATGGTGTTCTTTATTTTCAATCGCTTGCAAAAATATCAAAATAGATTCATTAATATGGATAAACATTTTGGACACCTCAGTAGGCATACACAGCCCTACTGTGCTGCTACTCAAAAGTGAGAGAAGTTTATGCAGACATTTTGGCATTCTAATGAGATTTGCTTGAGTGCACGGTGAACCAGAGATTGAACAAATATTTTTGATGAGAGATGGCATTTTATTCTGTTGGCGCTGTACTGTTCAGCGTAACAATGGTTTTGTTTTGTATTTGATATGATTGATAGATAAGCATATGGTTCTTTATAAAATCTGAAAATATACCAAAAACGGTTAAAAAGAAAATCTTATTAAATCTCACATGTTAGCATCTGAATGATCAATAGGAGAGAGGTGAAAAAGGAGATTAGAGGGACTCAAGGGGAATATAAAAATGGCTAGTAGATAGTATAAAAGAAATAGAAAGGGTTTTTAATAAGCATATTAAAACTAATAGAAACATTAAAGAGCAGGTAGGATTGTGCAGGGATGGACGGGAAGTATAATTGTGGAGGATAAAGATATATATTTTTTATTCGTTCATGGGACCTGGGCGATGCTGGCAAGGTCAGCATTTATTGGCCATCCCTAATTGCCCTTGAGAAGGTGGTGGTGAACTGCCTTCTTGAACTGCTGCAGTCCGTGTGGTGAAGGTACTCCCACAGTGGTGTTAGGGAGGGAGTTCCAGGATTTTGACCCAGCGATGATGAAGGAATGGCAATATACTTCCAGATCAGGATGGTGTCTGACTTGGAGGGGAACTTGCAGGTGGTGGTGTTCCCATGCGCCTGCTGCCCTTGTCCTTCTAGGTGGTAGAGGTCGCGGGTTTGGGAGGTGTTGCCGAAGAAGCCTTGGCGAGTTGCTGCAGTGCATCTTGCAGATGGTACACACTGCAGCCACGGTGGGCCGGTGGTGGAGGGAGTGAATGTTTAAGGTGGTGGATGGGGTGCCAATCTAGCGGGCTGCTTTGTCCTGGAAGATGTCGAGCTTCTTGAGTGTTGTTGGAGCTGCACTCATCCAGGCAAGTGGGGAGTATTCCATCACACTCCTGACTTGTGCCTTGTAAATGGTGGAAAGGCTTTGGGGAGTCAGGAGGTGAGACACTCACCACAGAATACCCAGCCTCTGATCTGCTGTTGTAGCCACAGTATTTATGTCTCTTCCTCATATGGTATCGGAGAACAAAAGTTGAGCCCCCTCCCCACCCAATGACCTGACTCTTGCAGGCATTATGTGTCATCCTCTCCTGCAAGAATTTCTGATCAATGGTGACCCCCAGGATGTTGACGGGGACGGGGGGGGGGTGGTGGTATTTGGTGATGGTAATACCGTTGAATGTCAAGGGGCGTGGTTAGACTCTCACTTGTTGGAGATAGTCATTGCCTGGCACTTGTGTGGCACAAATGTTACCTGCCACTTATCAACCCAAGTCTAAATGTTGTCCAGCTCTTGTTGCATGCGGGCATGGACTGCTTCCATGAGGAGTTGTGTATGGAACTGAACACTGTGCAATCATCAGCGAACATCCCCACTTCCGACCTTATGATGAAGGGAAGGTCATTGATGAAGCAGCTGAAGATGGCTGGGCCTAGGACACTGCCCTGAGGAACCCCTGCAGTGATGTCCTGGGGCTGAGATGATTTATGAGATATAGCAGAGATATTAAATCAAGGATTTGTGTCGGTTTTTACAAATGATGTGGAAGTGGAAATGGAAATGTATTAGAAGAGGAAAATTGTTAGGAATTGGTTCTGAAAAATTTAGCAGAACACAAGGTGAATAAGACAAGAGGCCTTGATAGCCTGTAGCCTAGGCTGTTAACGGAAGTCAGAGAAGAGATAGCAGAAGTTCTGACCATCTTTTGTCAATCCTCCTTAGATATGCAAATTGCATCATGGGACTGGAGGCTAACCAAGTAACACCTCTGTTCATGAAGGGAGAAAAAGTTAAATACGTCAACTATAAACTAGTTTAACATCGGTTGCAGATAAACTTGCAGAAAGGTTGGCTGAGCTGCTAAAGCATGAAAAGATATAGCAACACATTGCCATTGTGAAGCTACAACTGGCACAGGGTCACCTACTTCGCCATCCTCAACAGTCACAGCTGTGTTAATCCCCACGACTTCCCCCATCTCTTCCTCATACGGTATCGGAGAACAAAAGTTGAGCCCCCTCCCCACCCAATGACCTGACTCTTGCAGGCATTATGTGTCATCCTCTCCTGCAAGAGCAACACAGACATTGTGAAAGGCCTGTGATTACAACAAACGGCTGAACATTGTATGCTTTCATCAGGCTGAGAAATGGAAATGGAATGACAAGTACAGAAAATAAGCAAGGACATATTGGGGGAAAAATTCAGTTGGTTGCGCCTCCCGTTAGCGCCTTAAGAGGGCGCTAATGGGGCGCAAAGCCGCTAACGCCCGGGCGCAGCGATGTTTGCGCCGCTCGAGAACTTAACTTGAGATTGTGCGGCGGCGCTAAAACTTACCGCTGCGACCACCTGCGCGCGCAGATTGTGACGTCATTCCATGGTGCAACGCCCTTGGGGCGCCCCGGAGCGGAAATTGAGTGGCGCCCCCTGCCTTACCGCCTGGCGCTTCCAACGACCGGAAGACTGGAACGTTATCAATCGCTGTGGGGCTGGGGGGGGCGCTATTTAAAGGGGGCCTCTTCCTGTCTTTTTCTGTGGTCGACATTTATGCACCACTCGTTCTGAGAGAGAGAGAGAGATTTGGAGAGAGAGAGAGAGAGACTTCTACATTGACTCAACGCTTTGTGAGGTAGTTTGGCCTAGTTCATCCTAACTTTGTTGCTACTTTAGTTGCTGTACCTCATTACTTTTCTGGCAAAGAGAATATGGGGGCTGCAATGATTGGGGGCGTCGTCCTGCTCCAGCTGAATCGGAGGATAGTGAGACGCAGACAGAGAGTGGCAATGATGGCCAGACGGAGGAGGGCCATCAGGCGCATGTACAGGAGAGCTTACCCTCCCAGGGTATATCGTGAACAGCTCTCCTACATCCATATGTCCGAGGAGCTGTGTTTGCGAAGGCTGCGATTCAGCAAGGAGGTGGTCACTGAGCTCTGCCACCTGCTGCAGCCAGATCTGCAGCCTCAGCTGAGGTCCAGGACGTCTCTGTCGGTGGCAGTGAAGGTCACAGTGGCTTTGAACTTCTACGCCACTGGCTCATTCCAAGCTGCTGTTGGGGACCTCGCCAATATCTCCCAGTTTGCGGTGCATCGCTGCATCCGGCAGGTCACCAATGCCCTCTTCAGAAGGAGACGAGACTTCATCTCTTTCCCTATGACCCCAGACAAGCAGCATGACCGTGCTATGGGCTTTGCGAGGGTAGCGGGCTTCCCCATGGTGCAGGGCACCATTGACTGCACGCATGTGGCTTTGCGTGCTCCGCGAGAGAATGCAGAGGAGTTCAGGAACAGAAAGGGGTTCCATTCCTTGAATGTGCAGTTGGTCTGTGACCACAGACAGGTGATTCTCGCTGTCAATGCCCACTATCCGGGCAGCTGCCACGATGCTTTCATCCTGCGCCAGACTACTGTGGCAGAACTTTTCGAGGCACCGCATCAGCCAGTTGGTTGGCTTCTGGGGGACAAGGGGTACGCATTGAGCACCTGGCTGATGACACCGCTCTGTGCGCCAAACACCCCTGCTGAGCTGCGGTACCAGGAAAGCCATCAAGCAACCAGGAACATTATTGAGCGCACAATCGGCGTGCTGAAACAACGGTTCCGCTGTCTGGACCATTCCGGAGGAGCCCTGCAGTACTCGCCTGAGCAAGTTTCGAAGTTCGTAGTCGTGTGCTGCATGTTGCACAACATGGCAATCCTCAGGACCCAGCCAATGCCACCAGGCCTTGTAGCACCACCAGAGGAGGAGGAGGAAGAGGAGGAACAGGAGGAGGACGATGATCATCAGCAGCACCAAGGCAGGAGGGCGGCCCACAATGGTCAAACTGCAAGGGCCGTCCGTCAACGACTAATAGCAAGCCGCTTCTAGGGCCCCTGCCATTGCTACAAACACGAATCAACCCAGCACGCAACCCCTAAGCCGGCCAAGGCACCAATAATTCCAACCACCAGCCATGTATATTTTGAATACAGAAACTTATTTATTTTACAAACTCTGTGTGTGTCAATTCCTCATGACAAACTCATAGAAATAAACACAAAAAAACAGTCAATAACATAACTGGTTCTCACAACCTGGAGATAATGTCCAAAACACCAAACAAAAGTTGGGCCATGAACCTCGGCCTTTAATAAAAAAATGACCAGCATTTTGGCACACCTCCTACTTTTTGCCCTTCGAGGGTGATCTCCTTCCCTTGCGCACTTCCCCCCTTCTAACCCTACTGCTCCTCCGTAATGGGACCTCAGTGGCTGCAGCAAGGCTGGTGGAAGGCTGCTGCTCGTCAGACCCTGACACTGCAGATGCCCCTGAAGGACGGCCTCGACCACTTCTGGGCCTGGAGGGCCCGGCTGCAGACTGCACCAACTCTGCATGGGCGGCAGCAGTCTGTCCTACAGGCGGTGGCAAGTGCAGTGGAGAAGTGACAGTGTTGGCAGCAGGAATGCTGTCATCGTGAGAGAGGACAGCAACTCCCTGCTCGCCCGACACACTGGCACTCCCGCGGGGCAGCACTTCAGCATCCGGAGCAATCTGCCGGAGAACAGATTGCTGGCCTGCTGCGGCGCGGTGACAGCCCCGGGGACATGTGCACGAACCATCGAGGATGGCAGCAGTCAGTGCTCGCGTGGCCTCAATCTGAGTCTGCATGAGAGCAGTCTCAGATGGGTTCCTGGCAGCCAGTGACTGAATTGCAGCACTAAGCTTTAGTGTGGCATCCGCCTGTGCTACAGCGAAGTGCTCCACACTCCTTGCCAGTGCCTCAATGCATTCGGGCACCCTTCCCACTGCACCCATGAGCTCAGTGTGCATGCCCACCGCCTGGCTGTTCATTTCTGCAATCAGCCGCTCCTCCTCTGCGTCCATTGCAGTAGGAGTGTCTGGCATACTCTCCCTCTGGGGAGAAGGCTCCCGTTCTTCCCTCCCCCCCCCCATGGCGTTGCTGCAGCCCGCTGGGTCCTGGAGCTTCACCATCATCAGCCCCTTCCCCCCTGCTCCCCTCCGGGGAAGGCGTGTTCCCAGTGTGGCCATGGGCTTCCTCGGGAGAGGGTGGCACTGATGCTCCGACTTCCTCTTCCACCTCAGCTGCAGCATCACTCCCAGTGGCAGCTTCAGGGCCCGTCTCCTCAGCTGGTGAATCACCATCTGAAAGCAGGGAGGTACAAGAGTGGCTTTAGCGTGAGGACAGGGTGGCAGTAAGGGAGGAATAAGTGCAGCGAGTTAGCAAGTTGGATTGAAAGTGTCAAAGGCTGGTATTGTGAGGGACAAGTGGAAGGACAGAGGACAAAAAGGTGATGACCTTACCATTGCTGTCCACAACGGGGTCGGCGTCCCCAGTGGCGACGGGACCGATCACCCGGCTTGCCACAATCCTGTGGACGCGCTCCTCCAGATCGCTGAGGGGTTGCAGCTGAAGCCGCCCTGCACCCGTCCGTTGCTGCTGTCTCCGATTATGAGCCAGCTTAGCCTGCAAGAAAAAGGACAGCATCTGAGTAAATATACAGCCATGGTCTTGCCTGATGTGCCTCCCATAGGTGAATAGCCCTTACAATATGCAGCCATGGTCTTGCCTGATGTGCCTCCCATAGGTGAATAGCCCTTACAATATGCAGCCATGGTCTTGCCTGATGTGCCTCCCATAGGTGAATAGCCCTTACTGTATGCAAAGTGTGGAATGTGTGTGTGTGTTTGATGAAAGGGCCATAGGTGTTGCATGAGTGTTGTGCATTGGGGTTTTAAGACCCTCTGGCCATAGAGTGAGGTTGAGATGGAGGGATGGAGAGGTATTGAGAAAAAGCCACTCACCCTGACGACCCGAGTGAGGTCGTTGAATTTTTTGCAGCACTGAACATGGGTCCTGGGCACCATGCTCCTGGAGGAGACGCTCTGAGCCACCTCCCTCCACACTCTTCTGAACTCGCGTGGCAAAGGCCTCCTGCCACTCTCCGGGAACAGCATGCATCGTCTGCGCTCCACTGCGTCAACCAGAGCATCTAAGGCCCGCTCGGTGAAGCGATGAGCGCGTTCTCTCACCCTCTCCATGCTTGGCAGCAAAATGGATTACAGGTCTCTCCAGGCTGAGATTCAAGGCTGCAATGAGCAGGGTGTGGCTGGGGAGCAAGTGGCCCCCCCTGCTTTAAGAAGTGTCCGGCGCCAGTGTGTCTGTGTTCCCTCGCTAACTGGCAGCAGCTGCGCTGCGCTCGCGCGCTGATGTAGCGCCTCACTCCTAGGCCTTTGCGCCTTAAGAGAGGTGTGCAGCGCCTGCTTTAGCGCTCCACTCACCTTCCGGGGCGGTAAAAGTGAAGTTTCCTGTCAGTGCCGATAATTAGCGCCAGGCGCTAATATTTGCGCTTGGACGATATTTGCGCCCCAAATGGGGCGCGACCTAATTTCTACCCCATTAAGTGTAGCTTGAAAGAGTCAGCATGTGTGTTAGACTATGAGGGAAGGTGGATATGAAGATGGGAGAGTGAGGACAGGGAACAGTCCAGTAAAATGGTACAATAGTTGTACACTGTAAGGCTAAAGAGTAGGGGGGAAAATTCGGTATCACCCCGTTTGGGGCGCTAACTTTTAAAAGTTGAAAAAATTAGTGCCAGGCGCTAATATTTTTCAACTTTTAAAATATTCGGGCAGCAGGCGGGGTGGTAGGTGTGCAGCGCTGCACAATGGGCCGTGCAGCGCTGCCACGTTGGAAGGCTCCTTCCCTCCCTTAAAGGGAAGGACCATTGCTGCAGACTCTGCAAGGGAAAAACTTACCTGGTCCCTGACGGCAGCTGTGAAATGGCCCGATCAGCCCGATGCACTGCAGCAGAGTGCCGGGCTGATCAATTGCTGGCGAAGACAAATGAAAAAAAAAAGAGAAAGAGCATTTCAGAATTTTTTCCACTTACCTCGGCCACCTCTCCTTTAAGTTTTGCCCCTGAAGCGCCCGGCCTCCTGATGAACACCTCCGACAGCTGTTGGCGTTTTTGCCCGCCGATGCTGCAGGGGGCGGAACTGAAGTTCGGGTCAGGGGCACTTCTGGGGCGATGCACACGGCGATGACGTCATGATCTCCGGGCGAAGGAGATCGGGGCGCAACGCCATACCACTGCCGCAAACATCCCGCTGAATATAGCGGGAGTCGATCTTCTTGCCGCATCCATTCGGTAAGTGCTTAGCGCCCCGCTATCACCCCTCGGTGGCAAAAACAGGAGGCGCTAAGGAGGCCAATTTCTAGGCCTATGGGTCCGACACACATGGTAGTGCAGCATTCAGAAAGGTGGAAAATTCTATAAAATACAGGGAGATATCCCTTTCTTCAGGAAGGTCAACATGCCATCTAAATGTTGCTTTTCTTGTGGTTAAGTGGAAGTTGCCATAAAATCGCAAATGGTATGTACATTTTTATGTAAAGAAAGGGCACAGCAAACTTACTTCTTCAAGAAATGAAAGGGTTTGCATGCAGGTTGCCTAGTAGTGATGGTGTTGTGAGAATGGGAGATGCGGTGGCAGTTGTGGTAGGTTAGTTGGTATGTAGATATGTATGTGTCTGCTATTTGAAAGAATGCATTCATGTGCACTGATGATCTAAATCTTGCTTTCTCAAGATTAGGCTTCAGCTTTGAGAGTGCCTCAATTTCAAGATTGGTGAAACCAAAATCTATAAAAAGTAAGCTGATAGAAACATAGAAACATAGAAGATAGGAGCAGGAGTAGGCCATTCGGCCCCTCGAGCCTGCTCCGCCATTCAATGCGATCATGGCTGATCATCCAAATTCAGTACCCTGTCCCTGCTTTCTCCCCCTATCCCTTGATCCCTTCAGCCTTAAGAAATATATCTAACTCCTTCTTGAATATATTTAATGAATTGGCCTCAACTGCCTTCTGTGGTAGAGAGTTCCATAGGTTCACCACTCTCTGGGTGAAGAAATTCCTCCTCATCTCAGTCCGAAATGGCTTACCCCTTATCCTTAGACTGTTACCCCTGGTTCTGGACTACCTCGCCATCGGGAACATCCTTCCTGCATCTAGTCTGTCCAGTCCTGTTAGAATTTTATAAGTTTCAATGAGATCCCCTCTCATTCTTCTAAACTCTAGCGAATATAAGCCTAATCGACCCAATCTCTCTTCATACGTCATTCCTGCCATCCCAGGTATCAGTCTGGTGAATCTTCGCTGCACTCCCTCCATGGCAAGAACATCCTTCCTCAGATAAGGCGACCAAAACTGCACACAATACTCAAGGTGTGGTCTCACCAAGGCCCTGTACAACTGCAGCAAGACATCCTTGCTCCTGTACTCGAATCCTCTCGCTATGAAGGCCAACATAACATTTGCCTTCTTAACCGCCTGCTGCACCTGCATGCTTACCTTCAGCGACTGGTGCACAAGGACACCCAGGTCTCATTGCACTTCCCCTTTTCCCAATCTATTGCCGTTCAGATAATAATCTGCCTTCCTGTTTTTGCCACCAAAGTGAATAACCTCACATTTATCCACATTATACTGCATCTGCCATGCATCTGCCCAATCACCCAACCTGTCCAAATCATACTGGAGTTTCTCTGCATCTTCCTCACAGCACACACACCCACCCAGCTTTGTGTCATCTGCAAACTTGGAGATATTACATCTAGTTCCCTCGTCTAGATCATTAATATATATTGTGAATAACTGGGGTCCTAGCACCGATCCCTGCGGTACCCCACTAGTCACTGCCTGCCACTTGGAAAAAGACCCGTTTATTCCAACTCTTTGCTTCCTGTCTGCCAACCAGTTTTCTATCCAAGTCAGTACCTTATCCCCAATCCCATGTGCTTTAACTTTGCACGCTAATCTCTTATGCGGGACCTTATCGAAAGCCTTCTGAAAGTCCAAATACACCACATCCACTGGTTCTCCCTTATCGATTCTACCAGTTACATCCTCAAAAAATTCCAGTAGATTAGTCAAGCATGATTTACCTTTTGTAAATCCATGTTGACTTTGTCCGATCCTGTCATTGTTTTCCAAGTGCTCTGCTATTACATCTTTTATAATGGACTCTAGCATTTTCCCCACTACCGATGTCAGGCTTACCGGTCTATAATTCCCCGTTTTCTCTCTACCACCTTTTTTAAATAGTGGTGTTACATTAGCTATCCTCCAATCCATGGGAACTGTTCCAGAGTCTATAGAATTTTGGAAGATGACCAGCAATGCATCTACTATTTCTAGGGCCACTTCCTTCAGTACCCTAGGATGTAGATTATCTGGCCCTGGGGATTTATCGGCCTTCAATCCCATCAATTTCCCTAACACCATTTCCCTACAAATACTGATTTCATTCAGTTCCTCCCTCTCATTAGACACTATGTTCCCCGACATCTCTGGGAGTTTATTTGTGTCCTCCTTTGTGAAGAGAGAACCAAAGTATGTATTTAATTGGTCTGCCATTTCTTTGTTCCCCATTATAAATTCCCCTGATTCTGACTGCAAGGGACCTATGCTTGACTTCACCAATCTTTTTCTCTTCACATATCTATAGAAGCTTTTACAGTCAGTTTTTATGTTCCCTGCAAGCTTACTCTCATACTCTATTTTCCCCCTCTTAATTAATCCCTTTGTCCTCCTTTGCTGAATCCTAAACTGCTCCCAATCCTCAGGTTTGCTGCTTTTTCTAGCCAATTTATATGTCCTCTCCTTGGATCTTATGCTATCCCTAATTTCCCTTGTTAGCCACGGTTGAGTCACCTTTTTTGTTTTATTTTTATGCCAAACAGGGATGAACAAATTCTGTAGTTCATCCATGTGATCTTTAAATGTTTGCCATTGCCTATCCACCGTCAACCCTTTAAGTAACATTCCCCAATCCATCCTAGCCAACTCGCGCCTCATACCATCGTAGTTTCCTTTATTTAAATTCAGTACCCTAGTCTCTGAGTCAACTATTACGTCACTCTCCATCTTAATGAAGAATTCTATCATATTATGATCGCTCCTCCTCAAGGGGCCTCACACAACAAGATTGCTAATTAATCCTTTCTCATTACATAATACCCAGTCTAAGATGGCCTGATCACTGGTTGGTTCCTCAACATATTGGTCCAGGAAACCATCCCGTATACACTCTAGGAATTCCTCCTCCACAGTATTGTTACTAATTTGGTTAGCCCAATCTATATGTAGATTAACATCACCCATGATAACTGCTGTGCCCTTATTGCATGCATCTCTAATTTCCCATTTAATGACATCCCCAACCTCAGCATTACTGTTTGGGGGTCTGTATACAACTCCCACTAATGTTTTCTGCCCCTTGGTATTTCTCAGCTCTACCCATACAGATTCCACATCATCAGAGCTAATATCCTTCCTTACTATTGTGTTAATTTCCTCTTTAACCAGCGAAATCTAGTGGGAGGACAGAGGATTGGGAAAACTTTAAAAGGCAGCAAAAAATAACAAAAAGATTGATTAAGAAAGGGAAGATAGATTATGAAAGTAAATTAGCAAAAAATATAAAAACAGATAGTAAGAGTTTTTATAGTTATATAAAAAGAAAAAGGGTGGCTAAAGTAAATGTTGGTCCCTTAGAGGATGAGACCGGGAAATTAATGGTGGGAAATATGGAGATGGCAAAAACACTGAATGAATATTTTGTATCAGTCTTTACAGTAGAGGACACTAAGAATATCCCAACACTGGACAAACAGGGGGCTATAGGGGGAGAGGAGCTAAACACGATCAAAATCACTAAGGAAGTGGTACTCGGTAAAATAATGGGACTCAAGGCGGATAAATCACCTGGACCTGATGGCTTACATCCTAGAGTCTTGAAGGAAGTGGCGGTAGGGATTGTAGATGCATTGGTAATAATTTTTCAAAACTCCCTGGATTCCGCTAAGGTCCCGGCAGACTGGAAAACTGCTAATGTAACACCCTTATTTAAAAAGGGCAGTAGACAGAAGGCTGGTAACTATAGACCGGTTAGCCTAACATCTGTGGTAGGTAAAATTTTGGAGTCCATTATTAAGGAAACAGTAACAGGACATTTGGATAATCATAATTTAATAGGACAAAGTCAGCATGGTTTTACGAAGGGGAAGTCATGTTTGACAAATTTGCTGGAGTTCTTTGAGGAAGTAACATATAGAGTGGATAAAGGGGAACCAGTGGACGTAGTGTATTTAGACTTCCAAAAGGCATTTGACAAGGTGCCACACAAAAGATTATTGCTTAAGGTAAAAAATCATGGGATTGGGGGTAATATTCTGGCATGGATAGAGGATTGGCTATCTAACAGAAAGCAAAGAGTTGGGATAAATGGTTCATTCTCAGACTGGCAATCAGTAACTAGTGGTGTTCCACAGGGGTCAGTGCTGGGTCCCCAACTCTTCACAATCTATATTAACGATTTGGAGGAAGGGACCAAGTGTAACATATCAAAATTTGCAGATGATACAAAGATGGGAGGGAAAGTAGTGAGTGAGGAGGACATAAAAAACCTGCAAGGGGACATAGACAGGCTAAGTAAGTGGGCAGAGATTTGGCAGATGGAATACAACACTGGAAAGTGTGAGGTGATGCACTTTGGCAGGAAAAATCCTAGAGCAATTTATTATCTTAATGGCAAGAAACTGGAGAGTACTGAAGTGCAAAGGGATCTGGGGGTCCTGGTGCACGAAACTCAAAAGGTTAGTATGCAGGTGCAGCAAGTGATTAAGAAGGCAAATGGAATGTTGGCTTTCATTGCTAGGGGGATAGAATATAAAAATAGGGAGGTATTGCTTCAGTTGTACAAGGTATTGGTGAGACCGCACCTGGAATACTGCATACAGTTTTGGTGTCCTTACTTAAGGAAAGACATCCTTGCTCTCGAGGCAGTGCAAAAAAGGTTCACTCGGTTAATCCCGGGGATGAGGGGGTGGTCATATGAGGAGAGGTTGGGTAGATTGGGACTCTACTCATTGGAGTTCAGAAGAATGAGAGGCGATCTTATTGAAACATATAAGATTGTGAAGGGGTTGGATCGGGTGGATGCGGGGAGGATGTTCCCGATGACGGGTGAGACGAGAACTAGGGGACATAGTCTTAGAATAAGGGGCTGCTCTTTCAAAACTGAGATGAGGAGGAACTACTTCACTCAGAGGGTGGTAGGTCCATGGAATATGCTGCCACAAAAAGCTGTAGAAGCTACAACATTAATTAAATTTAAAACAGAAATAGACAGTTTCCTAGAAGTAAAGGGCATTAAGGGTTACGGGGAGCGGGCAGGAATTTGGACATGAGTCTAGGTTCGGATCGGTCATGGCCCTGTGGGTAGTGGAGCGGGCCCAGGGACTGTGTAGCCTGATTCTGCTCCTATTTCGTGTGTGCAATTCTGTTAGATGCAGGAGATGGTTCTGTGATAGATAGTAGATTGGCGGTTAGGATCAGATCAGCCATGATCTTATTGAATGGCGGAGCAGGCTCAAGGGGCCGATTGGCCTACTCCTGCTCCTATTTCTTATGTTCTTATGTTCTTAATGCTACCCCACCTCCTTTTCCTTTTTGCCTGTCCTTCCTGAATATTGAATACCCCTGGATGTTGAATTCCCAGCCTTGGTCACCCTGGAGCCATGTCTCCGTAATCCCAATTATATCATATCCGTTTACAACTATTTGCGCAGCTAATTCATCCACCTTATTACGAATGCTCCTCCCATTAATACACAAAGGGGGAAAAATTCAGTTGATTGCGCCTCCCGTTAGCGCCTTAAAAGGGCGCTAATGGGGCGCAAATCAGCTAGTGCCCAGGCGCGGCGATGTTTACGCCGCTCGCGAAATTAACTAGACATTTTGCTGCGGCGGTAAACACTACCGCCACGATCTCCTGCGCCGGCAGATCGTGACGTCAGTCGAGTGCGCAACGCCCTGATATCGCCCTGGAGCGGATATTGAGTGGCGCCCCCTGCCTTACCGCCTGACGCTAGCAACGACAGGTTGAGGGGACGTTTTGCAGTCATGAAGGGACTGGGGGAGCGTTATTTAAAGGTGACCGCTTCCTGCCTTTTATTGTTGGTGCCATTTTTGAACCACGCATTCTGAGAGAGAGGGAGAGAGACTTCTGGAGAGATTCAACGCTGTGTGAAGGAGTTTTGGGTACTGAGCAGCACTTTGCAGGTTCATTTTAAATCTGCCATTCCTTGTATCGATTTAGAAGAGATTGTGGGGGCTGCACTCTGAGCTCTTTCCCTGGTACTCTCCATTGTTCTTTCCAGCAGATTTGATGTGCAGGTCTCTCCAGGCCGAGATTCAAGGCTGCAATGAGCAGCATGTGGATGGAAAGCAAGATTAACCCTCCCCTTTAATAACTGGCCCGTGCCATTGTGTGTGTGTTCCATTGCTGACTGACATTACATGAGCATCTCCAGCGCTCTGAGGTAGCGCCTCGCTCCTCGGCCTTTGCGCCTTAAGACAGGTGTGAAGCACCTGATTTAGTGCTCCAATCACCTCCAGGGGCGATAAAAGTCAAGTTTGCAGTCGGTGGCGATAATTAGCAGCAGGCGCTAATCTTTGCGCCCGGCCGATAATTGCGCCCCAAATGGGGCGATACTGAATTTCTCCCCCAAAGCCTTCAGGCTTGTTTTTTTAATGCTCTTAGACCTTTTATAATTATTGTTTACTGTGGCCATGTTTGATTTACACCCTTGATTTCTCTGACTTCCACTTTTGCTTTTCTCCTTCCTGTCTTTTGCTTCTATCCTTGCTTCCCTTTCCTCTGTCTCCCTGCACAGGTTCCCAACCCCCTGACATTTTAATTTAAACCCTCCTCAACAGCACTAGCAAACACTCCCCCTAGGACATCGGTCCTGGTCCTGTCCAGGTGCAAACCGTCCAGTTTGTACTGGTCCCACCTCCCCCAGAACTTGCTGCAATGTCCCAGGAATTTGAATCCCTCCCCCTTGCACCATTCTTCTAGCCACGTATTCATCTGAAATATCCTTCTATTTCTACTCTGACTAGTATGTGGCACTGGTAGCAGTCCTGAGATTACTACCTTTGAGGTCCTATTTTTTAATTTACCTCCTAACTCCCTATATTCAGCTTTTAGGACCTCATCCCGTTTTTTACCTATATTGTTGGTACCTATATGCACCACGACAACTGGCTGTTCACCCTCCTCCAGAATGCCCTGCAGCCGCTCCGAGACATCCTTGACCCTTGCACCAGGGAGGCAACATACCATCCTGGAGTCTTGTTTGCGGCTGCAGAAACGCCTATCTATTCCCCTTACAATAGAATCCCCTATCACTATAGCTCTCCCGCTCTTTTTCCTCCTGTCCTGTGCAGCAGAACCACCCATGGTGCTAGGAAGTTGGTTGCTGCTGCCTTCCCCCGATAAGCCGTCCTCCTCAACAATATCCAAACTGATCTCGTCAGTTGAGAAATGGTGCAGTGAAATAACACAGAAAACAGCTGCAGTGCTGTTACACTGATTGAAGAAGCATATAAGTACCCTTTTACACTTAATTTTGATTTGCTTACAATTAAAAGAATAGAGCTGTGTAATATGACAGCTGATGCAAATCTATCTCAACCTGAGATTCACTGTCATGTGCGTTTTGAAATTAGCAAAACTATTGTTAATGTTCAAAAAGCTATGGGGAATATGTAATTAAGAGTAGGAGGAAGGTGTACACAAATTATGGAACACCCATGAATCGTGTTGAAGCCACAATGATCCATTGTGGACGAAGAATGCGCTGCTGTAACTAGAGCAGCTGCTTATTGAGAAGTATTCCTTTGTTGAATTTTATCTAGGTTCTTTACTGATAAATTACCCCTATACATACATAAGCATGTATATACTGATGGTATCATATACACAATGATTACAATAAAGAAGGTTTGTTTTGCAAGATGACTTTCTTCCTTCAATCTTGCTCTATGTGGCAAACTCTTCTGTGGAATTGACAAGTTTTTGTGTTGTGGTCTTTTTGACATCAGAACAACTTTTCCTCAGCTCCTCTGGGTTCTTTGGGTGGCAAATTTGGCATTCATCCATCTGGTTATTTTACCCAAATTTGCTTCCTGAAGTTTGGATGACGGGTGCTCCTATGGAAAAATGACTTATGACTGAGGATGTTCCTGTCCACAATGAGGTAGATGGGCAAGCTTTGGAAAATCATGGAATCAGAAAAAATCGGTGGCATAGTGGTTAGCACTGGTGCCTCACAGCGCCAGGGACCCGGGTTCGAATCTGACCTCGGGTGACTGTCTGTGTGGAGTTTGCACATTCTCCCCGTGTCTGCGTGGGTTTCCTCCAGGTGCTCCGGTTTCCTCCCACAGTCCAAAAATGTGTGGGTTAGGTTGATTTGGCTATGATAAATTGACCCTTAGTGTTAGGGGGGGATTAAATATGTGGGGTTATGGGGATAGGATGGGATATGTTAGGGGGAATTAAATATGTGGGGTTATGGGGGTAGGGTGGGATAGGTGTACTGTGGGGATTAAAGCAGGGACAGGGTACTGGATTTGGATGATCAGCCATGATCGTATTGAATGGTGGAGCAGGCTCGACGGGCCGAATGGCCTACTCCTGCTCCTAGATTCTATGTTTCTATGTTTTCTTCAACTGAGGCAGGTTCAGTTTCCAAGGAATGGACCACATTCTTTAGGTACTTTGGAACATTCTTTAGGTACTTTGGAACATTCTTTAGGTACTTTGGAACATTCTCTCCATAGAAATTGAATGTGATGACAGTGATAGCTTAGAGTATTGCTGGAAACATCCTTTAAATCTGTTAAGATTATCTTGAACTCTCTGAGGCTATTTATCACAACAGTATGTAAACTCCAGGATGTCATCGTTTTGGAATGTAAACTACTGAGAATCCACTAATACCTTGTAAAGCTTTGAGGATTCTTGTTTCTCCAGAGAACCCAACCAAATACCTTACAGTTGTCACTTATCTTAAACACAGAGCAATTTACATAAAAGACAAAGTCCAGCTGCTTTTCATATCGCTACACTTGCAGTCAAGCTTACTTCTTATTGACTGATATTTTCCTTAACAGAAAAGGTACATTTTTCAGATTTGGCATGTATTTTTTTTATTTACTGTCTCCTCTACCCAGAATACCTTGTAACTGCCTGAGATTTCAAATAACAGTATACAATACCAAGTTTCGTCAAGTGCAATTCAGTCTGATACAAGCAGAGAAGAAAAACATTGGTTTTAACCAAGCTTCAAAAAGCAAAACAATATTTTAACCATATTATTTAATTTTCACTTGAAACCTCTTTTGTACCACTATAGGCTCATGATAGACTGAAGAATGACTTAGGGAGGATCAAAGCAGATAGTGTTGTAATAACTGCTAGTGTGTGTGTGAAGGGCAGTGGCAGAGAGAGATTCTTCTCTGAGTTACTGCCTGTTTATAGTGGATTTGAGGCAGTAAAAAGACCAGAAATGGTTCTTTGAGGCTACCACCTCAAATCTTTCCCCCAAAAATTGCACCTGCATTGTCCGCTCAAAAAAATGCTGGTCTACTTTAAGACCTGCCAGAAGTGGGTGGCCAGCATCTCCAAGCCATTCTCTCCATTTCTGCCCTAAACCCGCTCCAAATAATGAACACCACTCTAAATGGAGCGGTAGAGGCAGCAGCAGATATCCCATAGGTGGCTACAACTTGGAGGAGACCATTTTGTTCATACTTAAGCTTGGTATTTCTTTTCTGGGATAGTGTTCTTTAAAGTACTTTGGTATTCGGGTCGAGACTTTTACACGATTTTTACTCAACTCTGCTCAAAATACTGCTTCACACTTTAACATCATGGTAGTTGAAAAAAGACCCCAAACCAATGATTCCACACAGTGCAGATCAAAGTGTTTATTTGTATTAAAAAGTGAAAAATTTGTCTGCCAATTTGTATCGAAATCAGAAGTGAATGAAAGAGAAATAATTACTTTTGAAGAAAATGTTGGTGATTGAAGACAGCTAATGTTAGATTTTGCTAAAGCACAACGCAAAACAATTTTGAATAATGTGCCCTAACTAAAGAGAAATATGTTTACAAATGTTATTAATGTTAGAATCAAATCATTCCTTTATTCCAGCATACTACAGGAAACTTTCGTTTATCCGGCACCGACGGGACCGGCGTGGTGCCGGTTGATCGAAAGTGCCGGATTACAGAGAGGTATACTTACCAAGGTACGAGAGCCCCGTACACGGCCACAGGCTGAACAATTGGGACCCGGAGAGGGAAGGTAAACGAGACTCCGGCTTTTTCCTCCGTGGCGGCGACAGGTCCGAGTCGGAAGAACGTTGACCCCCCTTTCGTGGGGGCGAAAGGTCAGAATCGGGGTCTTGTCTGTATAATAAAACTTACCTGATTTTTGCCGGTTAAGCGAGAATTCCGGATATTTGAGTGCCGGATAAACGAAAGTTTCCTGTAAAAAGTGTTTCTTTATAATGAAAGAAATTGTTTTGGTGTATAAGTTGTGTGACATAATTTTCCATTGCCTTATCCCGGAGTTATCCCTGGTGTCCTGGCCAATATTTATCCCACAATCAACATACAACAAAAACAGATTATCTGGTTGTCGTAAGAATGAGCCTTACGCGTGGTGAACTTAAAGTAAGCTTTAATCAACTAAAAAGGTGCTACATACAAAAGAGGTCTTACTCTATGCCTCTCCAGGATCCAACTGATCAGCCCAGTATTTATCCTGGACTAATCACAGGAAGTGATGTAATAAAGTTCGAGTCACAGGAAGCTGTATTGTGTTACCACATTCTCCCCCCCCCAAAAGATTAGGAGGCCGGGATGAAGTTCGAGTCACAGGAAGCTGTATTGTGTTACCACATTCTCCCTCCATTTCGTAGCCGCTGGACGAGGGAGAGCCGCACCCGTTTGGGTTCTCGTAGCGGTAGAGGGCCCCTAGCCCGTTTACCCGTCGCGGGCCGTGGACCAGAGTCCGAGTGATCCAGCCCGCTCTGTGAGGGGTCAGGACGATCCTGACTGTGTACTGGTGCCCGAACGGGTGTCAGGCAGGGCTGTGGCAGATCCGTTTCCGAGCGTATGGTATGGGGTGGATCGTGGCTGCGCGTGCGAGCCCCGACGGGATCGTAGTCAGTCTGCCCCAGGTCGGCACGCTGGAGTGAGGTACCAGCCGGCGTCAGATCCAGATCGTGATGAGAGGCACCTGGCGAGCCCAGAGATGTGCCTGGTACAATATCATCCCCTGGTGTCCCTCTATGTTTCGGCGGGCAGGGAGCCAGATCCCGCAATGACACGGTAGATTCCCGACCGTCAGGATACCGAATATAGGCGTAGGTAGGGTTGACGTCAGTGAGCTCAACCTCATCTACCAGGGGGTCATTCTTAGACGCCCGAACATATCTTCGGAGTAGCACTGGTCCCGGTGCAGTCAGCCACGACGGGAGAGATATCCCATAGGATGAGCGACGCTGAAATCGGAAGAACCGTTCATGAGGCGTCGTATTTGTGGCGGTCGAAAGGAGGGACCGTGTGGAGTGTAATGCGTCTGGAAGTACTGCTTCCCATTGCTGGTTGGGTAGGCCCCGAGATCTCAAAGCCAGACGTACCGCATTCCAGATGATCGTGTTAAAACGCTCGACTTGCCCATTCCCGACCGGATGATAAGGCGTCGTTCTGCTGGCAGCAATACCCCGTTCCGAGAGATAGGCCTTGAGTTCTCCTGACATAAAAGAAGGGCCCCGATCCGAATGAACATAGGATGCCATGCCACAGAAAGCAAATACCTGCTCAAGGCAGCTGATAACCGTGGTCGTCAGCATATTGGGGCAGGGAAAGGCAAACGGAAAACGGGAATACTCATCGACCATGGTCAATAGATAAGTGTTGCGAGTTGAAGAGGGCAACGGCCCCTTAAAATCGATGCTAAGCCGTTGCATTGGCTGGGTCGCATGTATGAGTATACCACCCGAGGGGCGGAAAAACTGAGGTTTCAATTCCGCACAGACTCTGCAGTCCGAGCACATCTTCTTTACATCCCCGGTAGAGAATGGGAGATTTCGGGACCGCATGAAGTGTAGCATGCGAGTAACGCCCGGATGACACAACCCATCATGGATGTCTACGAGCGTAGAGGGTGCCATGGCGGAGCAGAATGCTCGTGTGAGGGTATCCGGAGCCACATTCTCCTTGCCAGGTCGATAGTGGATGGTGTAACCAAAAGAGGCCAATTCCAGCCGCCAAAGCTGGATTTTATTATTTTTAATTTTGGTCCGTTTTCGATTATTGAGCATGAAGGCGACCGATCGCTGGTCCGTGATTAAGGTAAAGTGCTGGCGAGCTAGGAGATGAGTCCACTTCCGTACTGCCTCTATGATGGTTGTAGCTTCTTTCTCGACTGGAGGATAATGTAGCTCAGCCCCTTGAAAAGTCCTGGACAAAAATGCCACCGGACGACCTTCCTGATTCAGAGTGGCCGAGATCGCCACCTCCGAGGCATCACACTCAACAACAAAAGGAAGACTCTCATCGATGGAGTGAAGAGCCGCTTTCTCCAACTGTTTTTTCAGGAGGTTAAAGGCTGCAATAGCCGCTGTGTCTAGTGGGAATGTGCTGGCCTTCAGTAGAGGTTGGATTCGGTCCGAGAAGTTAGGAATCCATTTAGCATAGTATGCAAACAGGCCGAGGGCCCGGCGCAAGGAGGCCGGATTCTTAGGTGGCGGGAGTTCTTGGAGTGGGCGAAGCCTTTCAGGGTCAGGTTTAATGATGCCATTGCCCACACAATAGCCAAGGATGTTGATGGTTGGTTGTGACTCAATGGATTTAGCCGCATTTAATGTCAAATTACGGTGCTGGAGTGCATCCCAAAATCGTTGGAGATTGGCATCATGTTCCCGCTGATTGCGACCTGCGACAGTAATATTGTCCAGATAAGGAAACGTATCCTTTAAGTCTTCCTGTTTGACCAGGTCATCCATTGCTCGCTGGAAGACAGCCACTCCATTAGTGACCCCAAAGGGGAGGCGACGAAATTGATACAGCCGTCCATTGGCTTCAAAGGCCGCATACTGCTTGTCTGAGACCTTCAAGGGTACCTGATGATAGGCACTTTTCAGATCATATGTTGAGAACACCGTGTACTCAGCCAGTTTATTAACCATATCATCGATGCGCGGCAATGGGTATGCGTCCAAGTCCGTATATTGATTGATGGTCTGTGAATAGTCAATGCACAGCCGTTTCTTGTGAGGTTGTAGAGGGTTCTTAACAATAACGACCTGGGCGTGCCATGGCGACGAACAAGGCTCGATGATATCCTCTGCTAAAAGCCGAGAAATCTCAGCCGCAATAAAAGACTGGTCTTCCTGACTGAAACGTCGTGACTTTGTTATAATCGGTTTGCATCGAGGAGGGATACTGGTAAACAGTAAGGGTTCATCCAGTGAAGCTGCTGACAATGCACAGAACGGTAATCGAGGTCGTATTTTAGAAATAGTGAGTTCAGGTTTGGATCCGCCGAACTCAATGGTGAGCTTCTTATGCTGCTTTTGAAAATCTAGCCCTAAGATAAGATCACTACATAAGTCCTTGAGCACCGAAAGCCGGGTGGAGGGATACCTGTGACCATTAAGTGTTATTTCAACCATACAAAAGCCAGAAATTCTGGTGTTAAGTGATGACTGAGCCATCGCAATTGCCTGGTCCGATGGGAAAACATGTAGCTTTAACTCTGCAACAATCTGTTCCCTAATGAAACTATCAGTGCTACCTGAGTCAATTAAGGCATCTAAAGTATGTCCATTAATTGATGCTTTTGTAGCTGCATGGAATAGGTTCTGAGGACAAGCAGCTGTAATTGGTGTCGTTGCACAAAGAGTGGCTGAAACTCTAGGTGTGTTTCTTCGAGAGAAAACCCGAGAGGAAGCACGATAGATTTTAGCCGGAACATCTTGATAGGCCCTTACCGGGGCAGTTCGGTAGGACTTAGCTTGATAAGCCCTCGTAGAGGTTCTTGATAGGCAAACCTTTGCAAAATGACCCTTTTTGTTGCAATGACTGCAAAACGCATTGCGAGCAGGGCAGAATTTCCGAGGGTGAAACTCATCACCACAAAAGAAGCATTTCTTAGATTGCCAAGAGGCTGCCACAGTGGGGTCATCATCCTCCTCATCAGTGAAGTCATCAGATTGATCGTCAGGGATAAAGTCCTCCCTAATAGAGTTCACCTGTGGCCTCTTAAATTGCCTGACTGTAGTTAAGGCAGCAGACCGAGGTCTGGGCACTGTATAAAGGTCTGCATTTCTCTTTGCCAGATCTAGAGAGCAAGCCATGTCATAAGCTCTCTGAAGCTCAAGTGTCTTACTTTCCAGTAGACGCTGGCGTATAAATGGGGAGGCAAGCCCGCAGATGAAAGCATCACGGATCATTTCTTCACGGTACAGCTCAGCTGAGGCCGCCTGAAAGTTACAGTCCATACTAAGTCTGCGAAGCTCTTGGAGGAATTTATCAATGGATTCCTCCGGCCCTTGTTGGGCTGTAGCTAGTAGATGTCTGGCATAGACCTCATTCGGTGTCTTAGTATATAGTCTTTTAAGCGTCCGAATTGCCTCCTCGTAACTGCCCCATTCCTCGACATACTGAAATACATTCGGGGTGACACAGTTGATGAGTATCTGCAATTTTGAGTCATCATCAGCCTTGCAATATTCGAGAAAATTGTCAAACGTGCGATACCAGTGTTTCCACACCTTACCGGCTGCTGGGGTGTTTGGGTCCAAGTCAAGACGCGATGGTTTAAGGATGTTTTCCATGATGGGTGATTCCCTGGATCCTTAGTTCCGAGTTCGTCCAAAAAGTTTGAGTGCGAAGTTTTTCAAAGTTGATTAAATTGTCGTAAGAATGAGCCTTACGCGTGGTGAACTTAAAGTAAGCTTTAATCAACTAAAAAGGTGCTACATACAAAAGAGGTCTTACTCTATGCCTCTCCAGGATCCAACTGATCAGCCCAGTATTTATCCTGGACTAATCACAGGAAGTGATGTAATAAAGTTCGAGTCACAGGAAGCTGTATTGTGTTACCACACTGGTCATTATCACATTGCTGTTTGTGGGAGCTTGCTGTGCGCAAATTGGCTGTCGCGTTTCCTACATTACAACAGTGACTACACTTCAAAAAGTACTTAATTGGCTGCAAAACGCTTTGGGACCTCCGGTGGTCGTGAAAGGCGCGATATAACTGCAAGTCTTTCTTTTCTTTGTTGCCTTCGATTGTTGACTGTTAAAGCCTGAAAGGGATTGTTCTGAACAGCTATATTGTGTAAATGGGTACGGTAGCATAGTGGTTATGTTACTGGACTAGTAATCCAGAGGCCTGGACTAATGATCTGGGGAATTTAAATTCAGTTAATTAAATAAATCTGGAATAAAAAGCTAGTGTCAGTAATGGTGACCCTGAAATTGCCAGATTGTCGTAAAAACCCATCTGGTTCACTAATGTCCTTTAGATAAGGAAATCTGCCGCCCTAACCTGGTCTGGCCTACATGTGACTCCAGACCCACAGCAATGTGGTTGACTTTTAACTGCCCTCTGAAATGGCCTAGCAAGCTCACAAGAGAGTGTCTCACCTCCTGACTCCCCAAAGCCTTTCCACCATCTACAAGGCACAAGTCAGGAGTGTGATGGAATACTCTCCACTTGCCTGGATAAGTGCAGCTCCAACAACACTCAAGAAGCTCAACACCATCCAAGACAAAGCAGCCCGCTTGATTGGCACCACATCCACCACCTTAAACATTCACTCCCTCCACCACCGGCGTAGCGTGGCTGCAGTGTGTACCACCTACAAGATGCACTGCAGCAACTCGCTAAGGGTTCTTAGATAGCACCTCCCAAACCCACAACCTCCACCACCTAGAAGGACAAGGGCAGCAGATGCATGGGAACACCACCACCTCCAAGTTCCCCTCCAAGTCACACACCATCCTGACATGGCAATATATCACCGTTCCTTCATCATCGCTGGGTCAAAATCCTGAAACTCCCTCCCTAACAGCACTGTGGGAGTACCTTCACCATGCGGACTGTAGCGGTTCAAGAAGGCGGCTCACCACCACCTTCTCAAGGGCAATTAGGGATGGACAATAAATGCTGGCCTTGCCAGCAATGCCCACATCCCAGGAACAAATACATTTTTAAAAAGTCACAGAGTTATACCAAACCGCTACAATGAAGCATGGACCGCAGCAGTTCAAGAAGGCAGCTCACCACCATCTTCTCAAGGGCAATTAGGGATAGGCAATAAATGCTGGCCTTGCCAGCGACGCCTACATCCCATGAACGAATAAAAAACAATTCAATATTTAGTTATTATGGCTTAATTTTTTGCTTCTGTTAAGGTTGTGAAGGTTGTGGGTTCAAGACCCGCGCCAGGACTGGGGCACACAGTTCAGGCTGACGTGTAGTACTGAGGGAGTGCTGTAGAGTCAGGGGTGCCATCTTTTGAGTAAGACCAAAACCTGTCCAACTACCAAGCTCCCAACTACCTGTCTAGGTGAATTATAAAAGTTCTATGGTACTGTACTATGCGAGGAATAGCAAGGAAATCTTCTGGTGTCCTGCCCAACAATATTCCCTCAATCTATACCACCAAAATGTAGATTAACTGGTCATCTCATTGCTGTTTGTGGGATCTTGCTATGTGCAAAATGCCTGCCACAATTACCTACATAACAGCGGTCACTACACTTCAATGTAATTAATTATATCTTAAGTTCTTTGAAATATTTCTGAAAAGCACAGTAAAGCATGGTAAATGCATATCTTTCTTTACATCTGTGAATATCCCATTGAGTGTTGTCTAGGCATACTTAGAAGTAAGATTTAGAACTTCAAACATTAAAGACAATACTGATATATAAGGCAATATACTATTTGTGTATGGTCATACAAACATTCCTACTCTGCTTCTGAATGCCTACTTTTTTTAAATTTACTCCCTCTTTAAAGTATGCTGTATTTTATTACCTTTTTGTAGTGGCATTTTAAAATCATAGAATACACACAATTTTCTTCTCCCATCCTTAATCTGCTCTATAAATCCATCCAAATCTACACTGCAAGTTATGCTAATGAGCTGATTTAAGAAAACTTAGTGTAACCAGCATACTTCCAATTGAAAATAACAACAGAAAACACTGGAAAAACTCAGCAGGCCAGGCAGCACTCGTGGAGAGAGAAACAGAGTTAACGTTTCAGGTCGAAGACCTTTCGTCAGATCATACTTCCAATTGAGTCTGCCTGAAACTCTCACATAGTCATCCTGGCAGTAATAGTGTCAAAAGTAGGCTTTCATCCTTTCTATAAAAAGATGCTTGATGTGCTCAGAGCCAGTACACATGGGTGGTAATTTATTCGAACAGGCCCGACGGGAGACTGATGGGATTGGATTGGCCACCCATTTTACACTCCACCCGATTTTGCTTCTCCTTAACTTCAATGGAATGTAAAATTGGGCGGGTGTAAAATGCGTGGCCGATATGATACCATCGGTTTCCTGCAGGGCGGTTAGGTTAAAATTACTCGCCTGCATACTGAGAACTAAACATTTCAGTCTTAATGAACCACATCACCAGTATACTAAGCCACTAAGCACCTCACTTTCAAAAGCTGCTGGAGCAACACGATTTTGACACAAACGTACATATGAACATCTGAATAAATATGTATGTATGGTATGTTAAGATGCAGAGATATATGATAAGTAAGCAACTCAGAAGAAAATAAGAATGGGTGGAATAAAACCAATCCTTCTACAGGCCGTGTACACTTACTTAACTTATTTAGGGGGAGAAATTCAGTATCGCCCCATTTGGGGCGCAATTATTGGCCGGGCGCAAAGATTAGCGCCTGGCGCTAATTATTGCCACCGACTGCAAACTTGACTTTTATCGCCCCTGGAGGTGAGTGGAGCGCTAAATCAGGCGCTTCACACCTGTCTTAAGGCGCAAAGGTCGAGGAGCGAGGCGCTACCTCAGAGCGCTGGCGAAGCTCATGTGATGTCAGTCAGCAATGAAACACACACACAATGGCATGGGCCAGTTATTAAAGGGGATGGTTGATCTTGCTTTCCATCCACATCCTGCTCATTGCAGCCTTGAATCTTGGCCTGGAGAGACCTGCACATCAAATCTGCTGGAAAGAACAATGGAGAGTACCAGGGAAAGTCAGAGTGCAGCCCCCACAGTCTCTTCTAAATCGATACAAGGAATGGCAAATCAAAATGAACCTGCAAAGTGCTGCTCAGTACCCAAAACTCCTTCACAAAGCGTTGAATCTCTCCAGAAGTCTCTCTCCCTCTCTCTCAGAATGCGTGGTTCAAAAATGGCACCAGCAATAAAAGGCAGGAAGCGGTCGCCTTTAAATAGCGCTCCCCCAGTCCCTTCATGACTGCAAAACGCTCCCCTCAACCTGTCGTTACTAGCGTCAGGCGGTAAGGCGATACCGGGGCATTGCGCACTCGACTGACGTCACGATCTGTTGGCGCAGGAGATCGTGGCGGTAGTGTTTACCGCCGCCGCAAAATGTCTAGTTAATTTTGCGAGCGGCGCAAACATCACCACGCCTGGGCGCTTGATGATTTGCGCCCCATTAGCGCCCTCTTAAGGCGCTAATGGGAGGCGCAACCAACTGAATTTTCCCCCCTTAATCTTTTAAAGTTGCCAAAAAGATAAGATTCTGTGAATATTTTCCATCACCCAAAATGCAATTTAACAAAACTTCAGGATCTAATATCATGACATCCATTGCTGAGACCTGACCAGTTGCATTTCACAGAAAATGGGGGTGAAATTCATCTTGGCAGTAGAGCAAAACGGGCAATACTGATTCCGCAGCCCGTTTTACACTCCGCCATTTTGGAAAAGTAAATCAGGCGGAGTGTAAAAGAGGTTGCTGATACGCTGCAATGCTGATGCGCTATTATTCGTTTTGCGCTACTGCAAAGATGAATTTCACCCCCAATATTCCCTTGACACCAGCATTACAGGTAGCATTATGTTCTGACATGGGCAATATACTTTCTTCATGCCTGGTGTGCTGGTGAGTTCTGTAGCCCTGTGTTACTCAATGATTTATACAGTATTATTTCATGTACATTGTCCTGACATACATTCTTTATAAGGAGCCAAAGAATTCTTTAAACAAAATATCCTTCTCACTAGGAAATTGTACAATACAAAATATATACAATTTTCAAATTTAAATTGGTCTTAAATTCTGATAAATGTTTGTTTTTTCCAAACTCCTTCCATATGGAGGACAAAAGTTTCTTGTATGACAGCATATCTCAATCAATAATAAAATCAGCTGAATTTATTTGTTTCTGAATTATGGAAAATGTCAATAACTGATGAGAGTTGTGTGAAAGTATGATTTAAAAAATCGATATGTGAGGAATTGATAAAATAAAGGCAGCAAAATGAAATACAAATCTTTTCTTGCTAATTAAAATCGATGTTTATTATTAAAGGACAAATTATGAGGGTCTAGACTGTCGGCAAAGTGTACCACTGTCGAACTGAAAAAGGGTTACGATCATTTTCAACATAGTCTGCAATATTTGGAAACTTAAATACCACAACCCAAAAAAGAAACACATACATGGGAGGCAAAGGTAAACTTACTGTCAGTTAACATACAGTTTATTATAGATCTTCAGCAGTTGGTGAAATTTTCAAATATTTATGATTAAACAGTAAATATATGGCTTGTTATATCATTAACATTTTTTTTCCTGAAATTACTATCTATTATTTAGACAGTTTGGTTTTCGACACGAAGCTTATGCAAAAATAGAACACCAAAATCAGACACAAGAAAATTAGACAACTGTACCTGTAACTGATAATTAAAATCAAAGTCTTAACAAAGCAATCTGTGGAGGAACATAAACACTGACATGATGTGAAGTAAAACTGTCCATTAGATACATGTGAGTGACTGCATTACCGATCCAAGCAGCAACTTGAAATGCACATTTCGTACAATCATAGAATGATACAGCACAGAAGTAGGCCATTCGGCCCATCGTGCCTGTGCCATCTCTTTGAAAGAGCTTTCCAATTAGTCCCACTCCCCTGCTCTTTCACCACAGCCCTACAATCTTTTTCCTTTTCAAGTATTTATCCAATTCCCTTTTGAATGTTATTATTGAACTTGCTTCCACCACACTTTCAGGCAGTGTGCAATGCAATGTAAAAAACATCTATTTATGTTAGGTTGTGTATTCAGCTTCACTTGTTTAACATTGTTTTCTCAAGATTAACAGATATATGAACAACCACCTTCCCAGCACCTTCTTCTTCTTCTTCTTCTTCTTAGGCAGTCCCTCGGAACCGAGGATGATTTGCTTCCACGTTAAAAATGAGTTCTCAGGTGACTGATGAGTCCAATGCGGGACCTACAGTCTCTGTCACAGGTGGGGCAGACGGTGGTTGAAGGGGCGGGTGGGTGGGGTGCTTGGGTTGACGTGCGCTCCTTGCGCTGTTTGCGCTTGGCTTCCGTTAGCTCCCGGCGAAGAGACTCGAGGTGTTCGGCGCCTTCCCGGATGCTTCTCCTCCACTTTGTGCGATCTTGGGCCAGGGATTCCCAGGTGTTGGTGGGGATGTTGCACTTTTTCAAGGAGGCTTTGAGGGTGTCCTTGAGGCGTTTCCTCTGCCCAGCTGGGGCTCTCGAGTCGTGTCGGAGCTCCGAGTAGAGCGCTTGTTTTGGGAGTCTCATATCATCTCGTCTCGTATCTTGTACCATAGCCCTGATGATTCAGCTTTTACAGATAATAACGCTGACTCTATGTTACAGTGGAAAATTTGCCTACGTTATCTGAAGTATTACGAATCAAACAATATTGACCTGTTGGAGCCTGTTGTGTGGCCATACCATAAACAAATGCAGGCCGTCCCCATCTTATCTCAATATCCACCGCAGACATCAGGGGCTCGATTTTAATTCCCGAGGCAGGTTGGAGTCGGGTTGCGTGGTGGGCGGGTTCAGGAGCCGCTTTCGGCAGGATCAGCTGCTGATGTCCGATTTTGATTCAATGAGCTTGTTAATTTCATGGAGGCGCGCTGGCCGGTCCAATGAGTGGGATCGGGTCGGCTGGCCAACTCTGATGATGTCATAATAGCAGCTGCTTTTAAAGTTGCTATTCAGCCTGACCTTTCTCTTGTGGATTCCTGGACTTGATTTATACGCAATGACTTCTTCCAGAGGCAAGGCAGCTCCTTGGTTTAATGATGAGTCCCTCCAAGTTCATGTGGATGCTGTCAGAAGGCGCAGGGAGATTCTCTTCCCTCCTGATAGCCGGAGGAAGCCTCCTCAGCAGACCAAGGCAGCCTGGCTGCGCACTGCTCAGGAGTTGAGCGCAAGGTCCATTTATTCACGGTCATGGATTCAGTGCCAAAAAAGGTTCAATGATCTTGTGCGAACATCAAAAGTGAGTATCCCATCTCACTTGCCTTCACTCTGCTTCCCATCTCTTCTCATCACTAGCACTTTGCGTTGTAAGCCTTCTCTTTCACATCCCACCTTACTCTTACTTCCCTTGCACCCTTTCCTATCCATCTGTCTCTGCACTGAATCACTTCAGCATCCTGCCTATGCACCCCTTAGACTCGCTCTCACTGTCATGCAGTGACAACAATGCACAGGGAGCTACCTTCCTCTTGGCACCTTACCCCATCTTCGTCTCACTCAAAGCTTCTATGGTAGGTATTATTCGCACTCACTCCATCACTATGGCTGAAATATCGCTTGTGTCCCTCCTTGCAGGAAAAGATAGCCCACAATAAGAGGGGGAGAGCAATGGCTGGAGGAGGAACACCTACCCTAGCAACATTGATCAGTGCTGAGGAGGCAGCAAACAAGATTGTTGGAGGTGGCAAGGACCTGGAAGTGGGCGATGGAGAGACGGGCACACTAGAGGAAGCTGGTGACATAATAGAGTTTCATTCCTCTCAGAAAGCAATGGCATATGATGTTCATAGAGAATCGTATTGTATCATCTGTTCAAAAGGATGTGTCTGCTACATCAATATCAGATGTCTAAATCATGCCTTTACTCTCACACAGGACTATCGAGCGCCCCCCTCCCCACGATCCAGGACAAAGACCCAGACAACTCCTCAGAGGAACCCGAAGCCTCTGATGGAGCAGCGTCACCAGGACTCAGTGCACCCAGCACCAGCGCAGCAACGCACACCTCGGTGGGGCCATCGCGAGTTAGAGTAGTGTTGCCACCTGGTATATCACAGCGCACAAAAGAGCATCAGCAGATGGTGGAGACAGCGACAGCAGTGGAGAGTCCTCGGCAGAGGTCACAGGACTCTCCTAGCTCTGCTGAGCTGCATGCAGACGCTGTGCCTCTGGGGCCATCCAGAAAAAGAGCGGTTCGGGAAATACAGGAACTATTGCAGGTGTCTCTGGAAGGGTTTGCCTCCAGGGTAAGTGCGAGTGTGCAGAGAATGGAGGAGTCCATCTCTAACATCAGCACTGCCATGGTGGAGGCAATGGCGCATGAACGCACCACCATGGATAGGATGGCAACCTCCGTGGAAAGGCTGGATACCTCAGTTGGAAAGGATGTGTACGGCCATGGAGGAAGTAACTCGCCAGAGTCAGGAAAACATGATGACAGTTCAGAATAGAATGACATCTCTGGAGGAGCGATGGGCAGCTATTGAGCAGAGAGACCAGAGCTTCATGGACATCCTTTTGAGGAGGACTGCCAGTGCAGATACGAGTCCTCATGGTCTCCCTGATGTGCAGCAAGGTGCTCTCCAGCCACTTGCCAGCACTGAGATGCGGCTGACCCATGAGAGGGATGTTGCTGGCAGGACAGAAGGAAGTGTGGGCTCCTCTCAAAGCGCTCACATGACCATGCCACTACAGAGCCCTCGGTCAGAGACCCACTTTGCAGAGACAACTGAGATGGCCATTTCAGCCCCTGCACAGCCACAGGAAGAGCAGACTGTTGAAGAGCCCTCCCAGGCTCACAAACCCTAGAGGACACCCGCCAAAGGCGTCTAAGCAGGCGCATCATCCAAGTCAGCAAGGTGCCTCTACATCTGCTGAAGCCACAGGGGAAGCACCACATAGAACCACGCGTAAGAGTAAGATTAAGCACCTGTAGTCACAATGGGAGTCACTTGGGTGAATTGTTTTTATTTTTTGACTCTTGCTGGTTTATTATCCTTTTGTCATTTGTAAAAGATAAATTATGTCAAACAGTTGATTGTGTGGCCTACGTGTTATGGGAAATGGCAAAAGCACATTGAGGGCTCAGGGCGACTTGCTTTTGTAATGCTGATGGTAAAAGTGATTGGAAATAACAGGGTATAGCAGAGATGAAGTATGATGTTGTACAAGGGTCGCCTGCAATTACAGAGCCATATGGTTGCCACCTATGGTTGAAGAGTAAGCTTATGCTAATGTGGCATGGCAGTGTGCATACATACCCTACTTGACGGGCAGCAGTGAACTGGAGGGATGCTGCATTGGTCACAACAGGGCATGCAAGGCGCCCCTCGTCCTCCTCCTACACCTCTTCCCAGGAAATTCTGCACTGTGCCACGCAGCTGCTACTCCTCCGATTATGAGGAGCAGGATGAGAGGCTTAAATGTTTCCCATCCCCTTGCTATAGATTTCATTTGAGGCAACAATCTTGCAAGCACACAGTCGAAGTGGCCTGAAATTATTCCATTCATGTCACACTGAAGATGGGTGTCAACTTGAACAGTCAGAAGGTCAGTAGATGCGTCTGCTCATTGGTACTTGTGATGAGCAGCCTAATGAGCAGCCCTTAAAGAGATTGCTGCACAATGCTCAAAAACAGGTAGGTTACAGTTTTAAAACAATTTTTATGGGGTCAAGACCTCTCCGACGGTATAGAAATCAGGCCTGACCTTAAAATTGATCAGACCTTGGACTGATTCCATAAGGCAGGTGTCAGCATCACACCACCCACCACCCACCTGATGGAATCAGACATGTGTTATTTTAGTTTTAGAAAAAGATTTAAATCATTAGAGAATCTTGAGGTGTTTATTAACGAGGTCAAGAATATATCATGCGGATCCTATATTGGGTTTAATTTTAACCCTATCAGCTGGTGCAAACAAACTTAGCTGGTTACTTTTTATTTCAGATTTCTAGCATCCGCAGTATTTTGCTTTTGTATTAGATGGTTACTTACCCATTCAGATCCTGACCATCTCCAATTTTAACCTGCAGGGTTTTGCAGGTGGATGATGAGACCTAAAGCAAATGGAACCCTCATAAATGTATCCAATTCAGGGTCCTAATACAATCAACTAGACCCCAGTGCAGTTTTAATCAGGGTTTGAGGAGGAAAGCCACCATTCTTCCCCACTGAAAACAGAACAAGCCCCGTCAAGCCAGTCGAAAGCTTTCCTCTGTGGGGCCAGGAGGAGCAGAAGTCCTCCTCATAAGGAAAGTCAAGGCCTCCCCTGCCCTGCACTTATCCCACTTGGCTCCCATGAGACCCTCGTGAAATCCCCTCCCCACCATTTACCAGGACGCCCAAGAACTTCCCCCATCTGTGCCTGCTGGCAACCACTGTGTGTCCTCTTCACGCTTGTTCCAGGTGGGAAGTGCACCAGCAGCATTTCAATGCTGGAATTTTCAGTGCTAAAATTGATTCTATTATATCTGGTGTACGCTCTAGCTGTACACAGGTAGATGAACCTGCAGTGCCTTAACCCGGTTATTTCACACATTGGTTACATTTCAGTTCATAGTACCAATGAAAGCTGGCAGTGATCAATATTAGAGTATTCAGAGAGCACGTTAGAAATTAGGGGTACCTAAAAATATATATGGTTATGTGGAATAAACTGTAATGTGAATAGTAAATGATTATATTAGTGCTCGAGACAAGTAAGGGGTTAATGTATAAGTTGTGTTTTACTCGAACTGTGTGAGTTTCATTTTCCTGGAAAACTTGCATCAGAATTTGAGACAGTCTTTTTAATTAGTTAGATTAGAGCATGCATAACATCCCACATATGGGCCCATAGCATGACCTTGCCTCAAGGCTTAGCTGTCTGTTGTTTGTAAGTTTTGGATTTTGACTTAGTCTTTAATTTGGCCAATGAAAGCCCAACCTATGTTTCTTCCATTATTACTAATAACCATATTATAATGCTAAGGTAGAATTTGGAGTTCGTTTAATAGAATTGCTTGCTAAGATGAGTAAGCTAACCAGTGTGTAAGAATAGAATAGGATTTAATGATTCATTTCATGGTACAACAGTCAGATAATGAATTGAAATAGTTAGGTTGTACGGCTGGCTGCCTGCATGGACAGCTTTGAACGTAAACAACTGATAATAAGCAGTTACGAACAATGAGGCCTCTGACTGAAGGCATCTGAAGGCCAAGCTTGGTGTTTCTGGGCTGCTGACTTCAGACCAGGGAGGACAAGCCAGGATGAGATAAGAGACTAAGGGGACAAAATTGGGTTGCGCCCTCTTTGGGGTGCTAACATTGCCGGGGTGCTACTATTAGCGCCCTGAAAACGTTAGCGTCCCCATGCCCGAAATTCACTGGTAGTGCCCCAAGAGGGAGGCGTGGTGCTACTGGAAGCGCTTCCCCTCCCTCTTGGGGCGCTGTGAGTAAATATCGCGCCGCGGTACTACAGGCCTTCCTCCATTTATTAAAGGGGAGAGGCCTTGTGCAGCGCGACCCGGGGCTCAGCTGGGCCACCAGGGATCAGAGTGCCGGCAAAAGAACCCGGCACTCAAGAGAAGTGCCGGGCTCATGGAGCACAGCCGGCTCCCCACGGGGAGGCTTCAGAGGGGGCCGGGGACAGCAACGGGGGCAGGTGCTGGCAGGCGGCCAGCAAGAAAAATAGCGTCCAGCGGTAAGTCAAGGGGCGCTACCGAAGTTCGTGGCTGGGGCACGAGCGGGGCGCTGCGCACGGCGATGACATCATCTCCGGCGGCTCAGCGCCATGGGGTGCTAACGGGTACCGCCGCCGCTAACCTCCCGCTGAATTTCACAGGAGGCATTAGCGGCGCCACGCCCAGGCGCTAGTTGCTTTGTGCCCCGTTAGCGCCCTATGGGAGGTGCAAATCAACCGAAATTTTCCCCCGAAAGCTTTGGAAGGAAAGGGTCAGATGAGATAAGGGGGATCCAGATGGATGGCCTTCAAAACGTATAAACAAGAAAACATGTGTAATGGTTGCTAAGACCGTCCCTTGAGGGAGGGTCTTCACTTGTAAGATTAGACAAAGAACTCGACATGCTATTGGGCACCTTGTTTTAAAGGGAACCTCTATAGGTTAAATGGTCTTGTCCATTATTCTACCTCAGGCCCACCCCTAAAAAGAGAATAAAAGCAAGACCGAAAAGCCCTTAGACCAGACAGGGGAGCAAAGGGCTCCCAAGAGTGAGTTGGTGGTTTAACACTCTTCCAAGGCTGGACCCATGCTGACCCTAGTCTAACACTCTTGGGTAGTTCAGAAAGAGAGAGAGAGATGTGAGACAAGAAGGAGAACGAATAAGAAAAGTTGTTCGTGCACGCCAGCTATCTGTCCGATTGGGTCCGGTACCAGCTGCTTGTCACGGTCATATGTTTTTGCTGTATTACTGGTGTGTTATATTCCGTCCTGAACTTCGATTAAACACAATTATCCACCATATTGGTTTGCACTCGACCCTGTTTACCAGAGATTCGCGAATCTCTACAAGCAGCATGAATTGTTGAATCACCAACAATAATTTCTAGCCTTAAAGCTTCTATTTTACAATTAATCTATGGTTCTAATCAGCCCATAAACAAATAATGTAGTAGACAAATAATTAAATGCCATATCTAGATTGTATCTGAAAAAACACATGAGTAAAACAAAACGCTTACCACTCAGGGACAATTAATATTCACTTGAGATAAAACATTGATAACTTACACTTATCTTTCAGAAACTTTAGTTTATTACATGTGGGTAGAACAAATGAAGGACAGAGACACAGTGGGCTGGATTTTGATACTGGGGCGGGTCGGGGTCGTGTCATCCGCATTTCGTGTTATCCACCCGACCCCAGATTAATGTGGATGAATGATGCGATTTTAACTTAATTGGCCAATTGAGTTCCAACATGTGGGAACCCATGGCCAATGAGTTATTCCAGTCTGAAAGTCGCCTCCGATGATGTCATCATTGCTGCTGCATTTAAGGTCTGCAACAAGCCTTGCTTCCTCTGCAGGCTACCAAGCTTTTGGACCTCTATTCTAAAGATAACTGCAGCAGGAATGGCCAGCCAACGGCCCAGGTCTGCTCCCAGGTTCCATGACGTTGCCCTGCAGGCTTTGGTGGATGGAACAAGAGCCAACAAGGAGGTGCTCTTCCCCTCCTCAGGGAGGAATAAGCCTCCCCAGCAGACCAAAGCTGTGTGGGTCCAGATCGCCCAGGAGTTCACTCCTTATCATTCACCTGCAGAACCTGGATCCAGTGCAGGAAGAGGTTTCATGACCTTCTACGTACTGCTAAAGTGAGTATGACTTTCCCTTCACCCTCAATCTGATCCCCATTGCCTCTCCTCACCAGCACTCAGCTTTAGCAACCTCTTCCTCCATATCCCACTTGACACTGACATCCATGCACCCTTACCCATTCCCTCTCCCTCTATGGTCACATTCACCTTACTATTCGACTATGCAGCCCTCACACTACCTATCACTGTCATGCTTTGAAAACAACTTACAACACACAGGGAGGGCCCTTGGTCTCGCCACCTCAATCCGTCTTTGTCTCCTTCTAAGCATCTATGCTATGGACTCTCTACACTCACTCCTTCAATCTCACTCAAACTCCACTTGTCTCCCTCATTGCAGGAAAAGAGAGCTCACAATAAAAGGGAAAGAGCCAGGACAGGAGGAGGGCTACCCTCATTAGCCCAGCTCACCCCCTGGAAGGATGCGGTCCTGGAGATCGTGGGCGTAGAGGAGGATACACAAGTGGGGGACGGACAGACGGGTGCATCAGAGCAAGCTGGTGACTGAATAGTGTTCCATCTCTCTCATTGACATTGCATGAGTCGCTTATAATGATTCTGAAGCTCGAACAGATGGATTTATGATCATCTGCAATATGCAATGTTCATGTAATCTTGATGCGGAGATGCCGGTGTTGGACCGGGGTGGACAAAAGTGAGAAGTCGCACAACACCAGGCTATAGTCCAACAGCTTTATTTGAAATCACAAGCTTTCGGAGCGCTGCTCCTTCGTCAGGTGAAGATGTAACCTTGGCATCACATCTCTGACTCTTTCCTGTACTCCCCCACAGGACCATCGCAAGCACCCGTCCCCACTAGCCAGGAGGAAGAGCCTGAGCAGACAGACTCCTCAGAGGAAGCTGCAACCTCTGAGGGCGCAGCGTCAGCAGATCTCAGCGCACCCAGCACCAGCGCAGACACTCACACCTCGGTGGGACCCTCGGGACATAGAGTAGTGTTGTCACCTGGTGTATCACAGCTCACAAGTGAGCATCAGCAGATGGTGGAGACAGGGACAGCAGTGGAGAGTCCTAGTCGGAGGGCACAGGACTGTCCTAGCTCGGCTCAGCTGCATGTCGACCCTCTGCCTCTGGGTCCATCCATAAGATCAGCGGTGCTGGGACTCGAGGAACAGATGCAGGAGTCTCTGACAGGTTTTGTCTCCAGGGTCGCTGCGAGTGTGGAGCGAATGGAGGAGTCCATAGCGAACATCAGCAGAGCCTTTGTGGAGTCATTGGCACATGAACGCATCACCACGGAAAGGATGGCAACCTCCGTGGAAAGGATGGCTACAGTAGAGGAGAGGATGGCTACGGCTATGGAGGAGATAAGTCGCCAGAGTGCAGAAAACATGGTCATTGTTCAGAATAGACTGGCATCTCTTGAGGAGCGATGGTCATCTATTGAACAGAGAAACCAGACCTTCATGGAAGTCCTTCTGAGTAGGACTTCCAGTGCAGATACGGGTCCCCATGGCCCCCCTGATGTGCAGCAAGGTCCTCTCAAGCCACTTGCAAGCGCTGAGGTGGACCTGACCCATGAGAGGGATGTTGGTGGCACACGACAAGGAGGTGGGGGCTCCTATCCAAGCGCTCACACATCCATGCCACTGACAAGTCCTCGGTCAGAGCCCCACCAGAGTCCGCACCCAATTGAGATCGGCGTCTCAACACCTGCCCAGCCGCAGGAGCAGCAGACTGTTGCCGAGCCCTCACAGGTTCGCAACCCCAGAGGACGCCAGCCAAAGGAGTCGAGACAGGAGCAGCAACAAACTGAGCAGGAGGCCTCCACTTCTGCTGAAGCCACAGGGGAAGCACCACGTAGGAGCACGCGTAAGAGAAAGAAACTGCACAAATAGTCACAAGGGTAGTCACTTGGGTGAATTTTGATGTTTAATGTGAAAAAGCCATCAGGTGTAAAGTGTAAATAAAAACTCTGATGGCTACAGCTGCAGTTGTGGCGTCTGTCATTTCGCTAATGGGACTTCCACAATGAGGCCTTTGGATAACTTGCAATTGTCAGTATGGTGGTCACATTGTTCGGGATCCGCTGGGTCTGGGCCATTGTCGTAGCTCTGGTAAGTAGCTGCGAGGCAAAAGTGCTTGCTTGCCTAGGCTAAGCAAATCTGGCCAAGATGAGTGCGTTCCTTGCATTCTGGACAGCTATGGTCTCGCGTAATGCTGCCGCTGGTTGAGGGGCCTCTGCAAGTTGTTCGTTCTCTCTCTCCTCCTCCTCCACCTCCTCCTCCTCCTCATCTGGAGAGGCTATGTGAGGAGCGACTTGGTCCTCCGGCATCTGTAAGCCACGACGCTGTGCCATGTTGTGAAGTGCACAGCAAACCACGACGATTCTGGAGACCCTGGCTGCTGAGTATTGCAGGGCTCCACCTGATCTATCCAGGCATCTGAAGCGCATCTTCAGCATACCGATGGTTTGCTCGATTATGGTCCTAGTGGAAATGTGGCTGGAGTTGTAGCTCTCCTCAGCTGCGTTGGATGGGCTCCTCAACGGCGTCATTAGCCACGTCTTCAGGGGATAGCCCTTGTCTCCAAGTAGCCATCCATGAAGTTGGTCTGGCAGACTGAATAGCGGAGGCACACTAGACTGGCGCAGTATGAAGGAGTCATGGCAACTGCCAGAGTACTTGGCACAAACATACAGAATTTCCTTGTTGTGGTCACACACCAGCTGAACGTTGAGGGAGTGGAAGCCCTTGCGGTTGACAAAAATACCTGGATTGCGATGGGGTGCCTTAAGGGCTACATGTGTGCAGTCAACGACGCCCTGCACCCTTGGAAAGCCTGCCAGATTAGCTAATCCAACCGCACACGCCGTGACACTTGCTCGATCCTTGGTGAAATGGATGTGATTGTGCGCGATGGCAAAGAGGACATCGGTTACCTGCGTGATGCAGGTGTGTGCGGCCGCCTGGGAGATGCCGCTGATGTCTGCTGCTGATCCCTGGAATGAGCCTGAGGCAAAAAAGTTGAGTGCGGTGGTGACTTTGACGGCCACTGGTAAGGGGCGTCCACCTGGTCCTCTGGGCTCCAGGTCTTGTTGCAGCATTGCGCAGATGTCACCCACTACCTCTCGCGAAAGTCGCAGCCGCCTTTGGCACTGCTGCTCAGACATGTTGAGGTAGCTGACCCTCTGTCTGTAGACCCTGTTTGGGGGTATCTCCTGCGCCGACGGCCTTCCAAGCACTGGCTCCTTCTGTCCTGTGCAGCTTCAGGTGGGTGAGCAGCAACTTGGCGCTCCTGCTGTTGCTGCTGCTGTTGGTGCTGCTGTTGTTCATGGTTCTGCTGGTGCTGCGGCTGTTGTTCGTCCTCATCGGATGCCCAGGAGGGAAGGAAATAAATGGCTCCCATGCCTCTGGTATATGTCTCAGTTGAGGAAGCGCTCAATGAGGGTGGCGAGAGGGGGTTCCCAGGAGGTCACACTGCAGATGGGTGTCAGGCTCCAAACTTCCACAGCTGTGGTTATGCCTTCTAAAAGTTCCCCCAGACCTATGACAACAAAGTCCTGTCACCTGCAATTGATGGCTGATCAAATCTCCTATTTAAAGGTTGAGCTGCAGTTGAGAGTTAGCAATCCACTTGTGCTCCCGCCAGGTTTCACTGGCGTGTTTCACATCAGGCGTGCTTCACGTGGGAAAAGGGTTAAACTACCTAAAATGCTTCAAAATGGCATTACAGAGCCAATTTAGGGCTTGTTAAGGGCTTTAATGGCCTTTCCCGCCTCTTGGAGGCGGGTGGGAGTCGGGAACCCCGCGACCGATTTTGTCAAAATTGCGTGGAGGCGGGATGGGGTCGGGACCCCCGAATCTGCAACTTTAACCCCCACACGCCTCCAAACCCGACTCCACGGGTCATTGAAAATCTAGCCCAGTGAGTTGCTAGTCAAGGTGCTTGTTTACTAGGCCAGAGCGAACTGACCATGCTCATACTAAACCATGTGGCAAACCATGTGATAATACATTACACTGTATTCCCGTTAAATTTTTTTTAAATATTCCCCTCACAAATGCTTCTTCTTCTTAGGCAGTCCCTCGGAACCGAGGATGACTTGCTTCCACACTAAAAATGTGTTCTCAGGTGACTGATGAGTCCAATACGGATCTACAGTCTCTGTCACAGGTGGGGCAGACGGTGGTTGAAGGGGCGGGTGGGTGGGGTGCTTGGGTTGACGTGTGCTCCTGCCGCTGTTTGTGCTTGGCTTCCGCTTGCTCCCGGTGAAGAGACCCGAGGTGGTCGGCGCCTCCCCGGATGCTTCTCCTCCACGTTGTGCGGTCTTGGGCCAGGGATTCTCAGGTGTCAGTGGGGATGTTGCACTTTTTCAAGGAGGCTTTGAGGGTGTTCTTGAAGTGTTTCCTCTGCCCACCTGGGGCTCTCTTGCCATGTCGGAGCTCCGAGTAGAGCTCTTGTTTTGGGAGTCTCGTATCGGGCATGCGGACGATGTGGCCCGTCCGTCGGAGCTGATTGAGCGTGGTCAAAGCTTCGATGCTGGGGATGTTGGCCTGAGCGAGAATACTGAAATTGGTGCGCCTATCCTGCCATTGCATTTGAAGGATCTTGCGGAGGCAGCATTGGTGGTACCTCTCCAGTGCTTTGAGGTGCCTGCTGTACATGGTCCATGTCGCTGAAGCATACAGGAGGGCGGGTATCACTACTGCTCTGTAGACCATGAGCTTGGTGCTGGGTTTGAGGTCCTGGTCTTCAAACACTCTCTTCCTCAGGTGACCGAAGGATGCACTGGCACACTGAAGGCGGTGTTGGACTTCGTCATCGATGTCTGCCCTTGTTGACAGAAGGCTCCCGAGGTATGGAAAGTGGTCCACGTTGTCCAAGACCTCATCATGTGGTGGGGGCAGGTTGGTAGCGGACCTTTGTCTTACAAATGTTTAGTGTAAGGCCCATTTTCTCGTACGCTTCGGTGAAGGAGTTGACAATGGTTTGGAGTTCGGCCTCAGAGTGTGCGCAGACGCAAGCGTCGTCTGCATACTGTAATTCGATGACAGAGGATGGGATGACCTTGGATCTGGACTGGGGGTGATGGAGGTTGAACAGATTCCCGTTTGTTCTGTAGATTAACTCCACTCCAGCGGGGAGCTTACTGAGGTTGGATGGAGCATTGCAGCCAGGAAGATCTAGAAGAGCGTTGGTGCGATGACACAGCCTTGCTTGACCCCTGGAGGGGGAGGGGGAGGGTGAACAGCCAGTTGTCGTGGTGCATATAGGTAACAACGATATAGGTAAAAAATGGGATGAGGTCATAAAAGCTAAATATAGGGAGTTAGGAAGTAAATTAAAAAATAGGACCTCAAAAGGTAGTAGTGCCATGTGCTCGTCACAGTAGAAATAGAAGGATATTTCAGATGAATACGTGGCTAGAAGAATGGTGCAAGGGGGAGGGATTCAAATTCCTGGGACATTGCAGCCGGTTCTGGGGGAGGTGGGACCAGTACAAATTGGACGGTTTGCACCTGGGCAGGACCAGGACCGATGTCCTAGTGCTGTTAAGGATGGTTTAAATTAAAATGGCAGGGGGTTGAGAACCTGTGTAGGGAGACAGAGGAAAGGGAAGCAAGGATAGAAGCAAAAGACAGGAAAGAGAAAAGCAAAAGTGGAAGTCAGAGAAATCAAGGGTGTAAATCAAACATGGCCACAGTAAACAATAATTATAAAAGGTCCAAGAGCATTAAAAAAACAAGCCTGAAGGCTTTGGGGGAGAAATTCAGTATCGCCCCAAATGGGGCGCAATTATCGGCCGGGTGCAAAGATTAGCGCCTGCCGCTAATTATCGCCACCGACTGCAAACTTGACTTTTATCGCCCCTGGAGGTGATTGGAGCGCTAAATCAGGCGCTTCACACCTGTCTTAAGGCGCAAAGGCCGAGGAGCGAGGCGCTACCTCAGAGCGCTGGAGAAGCTCATGTAATGTCAGTCAGCAATGGAACAGACACACAATGGCATGGGCCAGTTATTAAAGGGGAGGGTTAATCTTGCTTTCCATCCACATCCTGCTCATTGCAGCCTTGAATCTTGGCCTGGGGAGACCTGCACATCAAATCTGCTGGAAAGAACAATGGAGAGTACCAGGCAAAGAGCTCAGAGTGCAGCCCCCACAGTCTCTTCTAAATCGATACAAGGAATGGCAGATTTAAAATGAACCTGCAAAGTGCTGCTCAGTACCCAAAACTCCTTCACACAGCGTTGAATCTCTCCATAAGTCTCTCTCCCTCTCTCTCAGAATGAGTGGTTCAAAAATGGCACCAACAATAAAAGGCAGGAAGCGGTCGCCTTTAAATAGCGCTCCCCCAGTCCCTTCATGACTGCAAAACGCTCCCCTCAACCTGTCGTTGCTAGCGTCAGGCGGTAAGGCAGGGGGGCGCCACTCCATATCCGCTCCAGGGCGATATCGGGGCGTTGCGCACTCGACTGATGTCACAATCTGCCGGCGCAGGAGATCGTGGCGGTAGTGTTTACCGTCGCCGCAAAATGTCTAGTTAATTTCGCGAGCGGCGTAAACATCGCCGCGCCTGGGCGCTAGCTGATTTGCGCCCCATTAGCGCCCTTTTTAGGCGCTAACGGGAGGCGCAACCAACTGAATTTTTCCCCCTTTGTGTCTTAATGGGAGGAGCATTCGCAATAAGGTGGATGAATTAGCTGCGCAAATAGTTGTAAACGGATATGATATAATTGGGATTACGGAGACATGGCTCCAGGGTGACCAAGGCTGGGAATTCAACATCCAGGGGTATTCAATATTCAGGAAGGACAGGCAAAAAGGAAAAGGAGGTGGGGTAGCATTGCTGGTTAAAGAGGAGATTAACACAATAGTAAGGAAGGATATTAGCTCTGATGATGTGGAATCTGTATGGGTAGAGCTGAGAAATACCAAGGGGCAGAAAACATTAGTGGGAGTTGTATACAGACCCCCAAACAGTAATGCTGAGGTTGGGGATGTCATTAAACGGGAAATTAGAGATGCGTGCAATAAGGGCACAGCAGTTATCATGGGTGACTTTAATTTACATATAGATTGGGCTAACCAAATTAGTAACAATACTGTGGAGGAGAAATTCCAAGAGTGTATATGGGATGGTTTCCTGGACCAATATGTCGAGGAACCAACTAGAGATCAGGCCATCTTAGACTGGGTATTATGCAATGAGAAAGGATTAATTAGCAATCTTGTTGTGCGAGGCCCCTTGGGGAGGAGCGATCATAATATGATAGAATTCTTCATTAAGATGGAGAGTGAAGTAGTAGTTGACTCAGAGACTAGGGTCCTGAGTTTAAATAAAGGAAACTACGATGGTATGAGGCGCGAGTTGGCTAGGATGGATTGGGGAACGTTACTTAAAGGGTTGATGGTGGATAGGCAATGGCAAACATTTAAAGATCGCATGGATGAACTACAGAATTTGTTCATCCCTGTTTGGCATAAAAATAAAACAAAAATGGTGACTCAACCGTGGCTAACAAGGGAAATTAGGGCTAGCATAAGATCCAAGGAGAGGACATATAAATTGGCTAGAAAAAGCTGCAAACCTGAGGATTGGGAGCAGTTTAGGATTCAGCAAAGGAGGACAAAGGGATTAATTAAGAGGGGGAAAATAGAGTATGGGGGTAAGCTTGCAGGGAACATAAAAACTGACTGTAAAAGCTTCTATAGATATGTGAAGAGAAAAAGATTGGTGAAGTCAAGCATAGGTCCATTGCAGTCAGAATCAGGGGAATTTATAATGGTAACAAAGAAATGGTAGACCAATTAAATAGATACTTTGATTCTGTCTTCACAAAGGAGGACACAAATAACCTCCCAGAGATGTTGGGGAATATAGGGTCTAATGAGAGGGAGGAACTGAATGAAATCAGTATTTGTAGGGAAATGGTGTTAGGGAAATTGACGGGATTGAAGGCCGATAAATCCCCAGGGCCTGATAATCTACATCCTAGGGTACTTAAGGAAGTGGCCCTAGAAATAGTAGATGCATTGCTGGTCATCTTCCAAAATTCTATAGACTCTGGAACAGTTCCCATGGATTGGAGGATAGCTAATGTAACACCACTATTTAAAAAAGGTGGTAGAGAGAAAACGGGGAATTATAGTAAGTCTGACATCGGTAGTGGGGAAAATGCTGGAGTCCATTATAAAAGATGTAATAGCAGAGCAGATGGAAAACAGTGACAGGATCGGACAAAGTCAACATGGATTTACAAAAGGTAAATCATGTTTGACTCATCTACTGGAATTTTATGAGGATGTAACTGGTAGAATAGATAAGGGAGAACCAGTGGATGTGGTGTATTTGGACTTTCAGAAGGCTTTCGATAAGGTCCCGCATAAGAGATTAGCGTGCAAAGTTAAAGCACATGGGATTGGGGGTAAGGTATTGACTTGGATAGAGAACTGGTTGGCAGACAGGAAGCAAAGAGTTGGAATAAACGGGTCTTTTTCTGAGTGGCAGCAGTGACTAGTGGGGTAGCGCAGGGATCGGAACTAGGACCCCAGCTATTCACAATATATATTAATGATCTAGACAAGGGAACTAGATGTAATATCTCCAAGTTTGCAGATGACACAAAGCTAGGTGAGCGTGTGTGCTGTGAGGAGGATGCAGAGAAACTCCAGTATGATTTGGACAGGTTGGGTGATTGGGCAGATGCATGGCAGATGCAGTATAGTGTGGATAAATGCGAGGTTATCCTCTTTGGTGGCAAAAACAGGAAGACAGATTATTATCTGAACGGCAATAGATTAGGAACAGGGGAAGTGCAACAACACCTGGGTGTCCTTGTGCACCAGTCGCTGAAGGTAAGCATGTAGGTGCAGCATGCGGTTAAGAAGGCAAATGGTATGTTGGCCTTCATAGCGAGAGGATTCGAGTACAGGAGGAAGGATGTCTTGCTGCAGTTGTACAGGGCCTTGGTGAGACCACACCTTGAGTATTGTGTGCAGTTTTGGCCACCTTATCTGAGGAAGGATGTTCTTGCCATGGAGGGAGTGCAACGAAGATTCACCAGACTGACACCTGGGATGGCAGGAATGACGTATGAAGAGAGATTGGGTCGATTAGGCTTATATTCGCTAGAGTTTAGAAGAATGAGAGGCGATCTCATTGAAACTTATAAAATTCTAACAGGACTAGACAGACTAGATGCAGGAAGGATGTTCCCGATGGCGGGGGAGTCCAGAACCAGGGGTCACAGTCTAAGGATAAGGGGTAAGCCATTTCGGACTGAGATGAGGAGGAATTTCTTCACCCAGAGAGTGGTGAACCTGTGGAATTCTCTACCACAGAAGGCAGTTGAGGCCAATTCATTAAATATATTCAAGAAGGAGTTAGATATATTTCTTAAGGCTAAAGGGATCAAGGGATATGGGGAGAAAGCAGGGACAGGGTACTGAATTTGGATGATCAGCCATGATCTCATTAAATGGAGAAACAGGCTCGAGGGGCCGAATGGCCTACTCCTGCTCCTATCTTCTATGTTTCTATGTTTCTATGACCCCGGTCTGTACGTGAATTGGGTCTGTGTTGGATCTGTTGGTCAGGATCACTTCTTGCATGTCGTCGTGAAGCAGGCGGTGGATGGTGACAAACTTTTGAGGGCAGCCGAATTTGAGGAGGACGCTCCATAATCCCTCACAGTTGACGGTGTTGAAGGCGTTTGTGAGGTCAAAGAAGGCCATGAACAGCGGTTGGTGCTGTTCGCTGCATTTGTCTTGTCGTTGACACATGGTAAAGATTATGTCCATTGTGCCCCTTAATGGGCAGAATCCGCATTGCGACTCTGGGAGGAGCGCTTCAGCCACTGGGAGAATGCGATTGAGGAGGATTCTTGCGATGACTTTCCCTGTGGCAGACAGCAGGGAGACTCCTCTGTAATTACCGCAATCGGACTTGTCACCTTTCTTGAAGATGGTCATGATTACGACGTCTCTGAGATCCCCTGGCATGCTCTCCTCCTTCCAAATAAGAGAAATGAGTTCATGTATTCGCGCCAATAGTGCTTCTCCGCCATGTTTTAACCCTCGGCGGGGATTCCATCTGCTCCTGAGGCCTTGTTGTTCTTCAGTTGTCGGATGGCCTTTTCAACCTCATGCTGGGCTGGGGTTGTGCTGAGGTGGTGGCGGGTAGCATGCTGCGGGATGGAGTTGAGGACACTCACGTCGAAGACAGAGTCTCGGTTAAGGAGATCTTCAAAGTGCTCCTTCCAGCGGGCACTGACTGCCTCTCTGTCCTTGATGAGTACCTCTCCGTTCTTGGCCCGCAGTGGGGTAGGACCTTGGGTGCTTGGGCCGTACGTGGTCTTGGCTGCGCTAAAGAATCCACGCACGTCGTGGTTGTCGGCTAGCTGCTGGATCTTCTGCGCTTTCTCCACCCACCATCTGTTCTTTAGGTCACGAGTTTTTTGTTGGACCTCAGCCTTCAGGCATCTGTAGAGCTGCTTTCTTGCTCTCGAGTTCTGTTGCTGTTTTCAGATCAGGAATGCCTTGCGCTTAGAGTCATAGGGGGAAAAATTAGGTCGCGCCCCATTTGGGGCGCAAATATCGTCTGGACGCAAATATTAGCGCCTGGCGCTAATTATCGCCACTGACTGGAAACTTCACTTTTACCACCCCGGGAGGTGAGTGGAGCGCTAAATCAGGCGCTGCACACCTGTCTTAAGGCGCAAAGGCCGAGCAGTGAGGCGCTAACTCAGCGCGCGAGCGCAGCGCAGCTGCTGCCAGTTAGCGAGGGAACACAGACACACTGGCGCCGGCCACTTCTTAAAGCGGGGGGGGCCAACTTGCTCCCCAGCCACACCCTGCTCATTGCAGCCTTGAATCTCGGCCTGGAGAGACCTGTGAATCCATTTTGCTGCCAAGGATGGAGAGGGTGAGAGAACGAGCTCATCGCTTCACCGAGCGGGCCTTGGATGCTCTGGTTGGCGCGGTGGAGCGCAGAAGATGTATACTCTTCCCTGAGAGTGGCAGGAGGCCTTTGCCACGCGAGTTCAGAAGAGTGTGGAGGGAGGTGGCTCAGAGCGTCTCCTCCAGGAGCATGGTGCCCAGGACCCATACTCAATGCCGCAAAAAGTTCAACGACCTCACTCGGGTCGTCAGGGTGAGTGGCTTTTTCTCAATACCTCTCCATCCCTCCATCTCAACCTCACTCTATGGCCAGAGGGTCTTAAAACCCCAATGCACAACACTCATCCAACACCTATGGCCCTTTCATCAAACACACACACACATTCCACACTTTGCATACAGTAAGGGCTATTCACCTATGGGAGGCACATCAGGCAAGACCATGGCTGCATACAGTAAGGGCTATTCACCTATGGGAGGCACATCAGGCAAGACCATGGCTGCATACAGTAAGGGCTATTCACCTATGGGAGGCACATCAGGCAAGACCATGGCTGCATACAGTAAGGGCTATTCACCTCTGGGAGGCACATCAGGCAAGACCATGGCTGTATATTTACTCAGATGCTGTCCTTTTACTTGCAGGCCAAGCTGGCGTATAATAGGAGACAGCAGCAACGGACAGGTGGAGGGCGGCCTCAGCTGCAACCCCTCAGCGATCTTGAGGAGCGCGTCCACAGGATTGTGGCAAGCCGGGTGATCGGTCCTGTCGCCACTGGAGACGCCGACCCCGTTCTGGGCAGCAATGGTAAGGTCATCACCTTTTTGTCCTCTGTCCTTCCACTTGTCCCTCACAACACCAGCCTTTGACACTTTCAATCCAACTTGCTAACTCGCTGCACTTATTCCTCCCTTACTGCCACCCTGTCCTCACGCTAAAGCCACTCTTGTACCTCCCTGCTTTCAGATGGTGATTCACCAGCTGAGGAGACGGGCCCTGAAGCTGCCAGTGGGAGTGAAGCTGCAGCCGAGGAGGAAGAGGAAGCCGGAGCATCAGTGCCACCCTCTCCCGAGGAAGCCCATGCCCACACTAGGAACACGCCTTCCCTGGAGGGGAGCAGGGGGGAAGGGTCTGATGAGGGTGAAGCTCCAGGACCCAGCGGGCTGCAGCAACGCCATGGGGGTAGGGAAGAACGGGGGCCTTCTCCCCAGAGGGAGAGTATGCCAGACACTCCTACTGCAATGGACGCAGAGGAGGAGCGGCTGATTGCAGAAATGAACACCCAGGCGGTGGGCATGCACACTGAGCTCATGGGTGCAGTGGGAAGGGTGCCCGAATGCATTGAGTCACTGGCAAGGAGTGTGGAGCACTTCGCTGTAGCACAGGCGGATGCCACACTAACGCTTAGTGCTGCAATTCAGTCACTGGCTGCCGTGATCCCATCTCTGACTGCTCTCATGCAGACTCAGATTGAGGCCACGCGAGCACAGACTGCTGCCAACCTCGATGGTTCGTTCACATGTCCCCGGGGCTCTCACCGCGCCGCAGCAGGCCAGCAATCTGTTCTCCAGCAGATTGCTCCGGATGCTGAAGTGCTGCCCCGTGGGAGTGCCAGTGTGTCGGGCGAGCAGGGAGTTGCTGGCCTCTCTCACGATGACAGCATTCCTGCTGCCAACACTGTCACTTCTCCACTGCACTTGCCACCGCCTGTAGGACAGACTGCTGCCGCCCATGCAGAGTTGGTGCAGTCTGCAGCCGGGCCCTCCAGGCCCAGAACTGGTCGAGGCCGTCCTTCAGGGGCATCTGCAGTGTCAGGGTCTGACGAGCAGCAGCCTTCCACCAGCCTTGCTGCAGCCACTGAGGTCCCATTACGGAGGAGCAGTAGGGTTAGAAGGGGGGAAGTGCGCAAGGGAAGGAGATCACCCTCGAAGGGCAAAAAGTAGGAGGTGTGACAAAATGCTGGTCATTTTTTTATTAAAGGTCGAGGTTCATGGTCCAACTTTTGTTTAGTGTTTTGGACATTATCTCCAGGTTGTGAGAACCAGTTATGTTATTGACTGTTTTTTTGTGTTTATTTCTATGAGTTTGTCATGAGGAATTGACACACACAGAGTTTGTAAAATAAATAAGTTTCTGTATTCAAAATATACATGGTTGGTGGTTGGAATTATTGGTGCCTTGGCCGGCTTAGGGGTTGCGTGCTGGGTTCATTGATGTTGTTAGCAATGGCAGAAGCCATTTCCACAGCAGGGGCCCTAGAAGTGGCTTGCTATTAGCCGTTGACGGACGGCCCTTGCAGTTTCACCATTGTGGGCCGCCCTCCCGCCTTGGTGCTGCTGATGATCATCCTCCTCGTCCTCTTCCTCCTCTTCCTCCTCCTCCTCTGGTGGTGCTCCAAGGCCTGGTGGCATTGGCTGGGTCCTGAGGATTGCCATGTTATGCAACATGCAGCACACAACTACGAAGTTGGATACTCGCTCAGGCGAGTACTGCAGGGCTCCTCCAGAATGGTCGAGACAGCGGAACCGTTGCTTCAGCACGCCGATTGTGCGCTCAATTATGTTCCTGGTAGCTTGATGGCTCTCATTGTACCGCAGCTCAGCAGGGGTGTTGGGCGTACGGAGCGGTGTCATCAGCCAGGTGCTCAATGCATACCCCTTGTCCCCGAGAAGCCAACCAACTGGCTGATGCGGTGCCTCGAAAAGTTCTGCCACAGTAGTCTGGCGCAGGATAAAAGCATCGTGGCAGCTGCCAGGATAGTGGGCATTGACAGCGAGTATCAGCTGTCTGTGGTCACAGACCAACTGAACATTCAAGGAATGGAACCCCTTTCTGTTCCGGAATTCCTCGGCATTCTCATGCGGAGCACGCAAAGCCACATGCGTGCAGTCAATGGCGCCCTGCACCATGGGGAAGCCCGCTACCCTCGCAAAGCCCAGAGCGCAGTCACGCTGCTTGTCTGGGGTCATGGGGAAAGAGATGAACTCTCGTCTCCTTTTCAAGAGGGCATTTGTGACCTGCCGGATGCAGCAATGCACCACGAACTGGGAGATATTGGCGAGGTCCCCAGCAGCAGCTTGAAATGAGCCAGTAGCGTAGAAGTTGAGAGCCACTGTGATCTTCACTGCCACCGACAGAGACGTCCTGGACCTCAGTTGATGCTGCAGATCTGGCTGCAGCAGGTGGCAGAGCTCAGTGACCACCTCCTTGCTGAATCGCAGCCTTCGCAAACACAGCTCCTCAGACATATGAATGTAGGAGAGCTGTTCACGATATACCCTGGGAGGGTAAGCTCTCCTGTACATACGCCTGTTGGCCCTCCTCCGTCTGGCCATCATTGCCACTCTCTCTCTGCGTCTCTGTGTCCTCCGATTCAGCTGGAGCAGGACGACGCCCCCAATCAGTGCAGCCCCCATAGTCTCTTTGCAAGCAAAGTAATGAAGGACAGCAACTAAAATACTAGCGAAGTTAGGATCAGTAGGCAAAACTACCTCACAAAGCGTTGAGACAATGCAGAAGTCTCTCTTTCTCTCTCTCCGAATCTCTCTCTCTCTCTCAGAACGAGTGTGCAAAAATGTCCACCACAGAAAAAGACAGGAAGAGGCCCCCTTTAAATAGCGCCCCCCCCAGCCCCACAGCGATTGATAGCGTTCCAGTCTTCCGGTCGTTGGATGCGCCAGGCGGTAAGGCAGGGGGCGCCACTCAATTTCCGCTCCGGGCGCCACAAGGGCGTTGCACCATGGAATGATGTCACAATCTGCGCGCGCAGGTGGTCGCAGCGTTAAGGTTTAGCGCCGCCGCACAATCTCTAGTTAAGTTCCCGAGCGGCGCAAACATCGCTGCGCCCGGGCGTTAGCGGCTTTGCGCCCCATTAGCGCCCTCTTAAGGCGCTAACGGGAGGTGCAACCAACTGAATTTTTACCCCCATAGAGTCATAGGGGTAGAAATTAGGTCGCGCCCCATTTGGGGCGCAAATATCGTCAGGACGCAAATATTAGCGCCTGGCGCTAATTATCGGCACTGACTGGAAACTTCACTTTTACCGCCCCGGGAGGTGAGTGGAGCGCTAAAGCAGGCGCTGCACACCTGTCTTAAGGCGCAAAGGCCAAGGAGTGAGGCGCTAACTCAGAGCGCTGGCGAAGCTCATGTAATGTCAGTCAGCAATGAAACACACACACAATGGCACGGGCCAGTTCTTAAAGGGGATGGTTAATCTTGCTTTCCATCCACATCCTGTTCATTGCAGCCTTGAATCTCAGCCTGGAGAGACTTGCACATCAAATGTGCTGGAAAGAACAATGGAGAGTACCAGGCAAAGAGCTCAGAGTGCAGCTCCCACAGTCTCTGCTAAATCGATACAAGGAATGGCAAATCAAAATGAACCTGCAAAGTGCTGCTCAGTACCCAAAACTCCTTCACACAACGTTGAATCTCTCCAGAAGTCTCTCCCTCTCTCTCTCAGAATGCGTAGTTCAAAAATGCCACCAACAATAAAAGCCAGGAAGAGGCCCCCTTTAAATAGCGCCCCCCCCAGCCCCACACCGATTGATAGCGTTCCAGTCTTCGGTCGTTGGAAGCGCCAGGCGGTAAGGCAGGGGGCGCCACTCAATTTCCGCTCCGGGGCGCCCCAAGGGCGTTGCACCATGGAATGACGTCACAATCTGCGCGCGCAGGTGGTCGCAGCGGTAAGTTTTAGCGCCGCCGCACAATCTCAAGTTAAGTTCTCGAGCGGCGCAAACAGCGCTGCGCCCGGGCGTTAGCGCCTTAACGCCCCATTAGCGCCCTCTTAAGGCGCTAACGGGAGGCGCAACCAACTGAATTTTTCCCCCATAGAGTTATACAGCACAGAAAGAGGCCCTTCGGCCCATCGTGTCCGTGCCGGCCATCAAGCCCTATCTATTCTAATCCCATTTTCCAGCACTTATGTATGCTATGGTGTTTCAAGTGCTCATCTAAATGCTTCTTGAATGTTGTGAGGGTTCCTGCCTCTACCACCCTTTCAGGCAGTGAGTTCCAGATTCCAACCACCCTCTGGGTGAAAAAGTTTTTCTTCAAATACCCTCTAAACCTTCTGCCCCTTACCTTGAAACTATGCCCCCTGGTTATTGACCCCTCTACTAAGGGGAAAAGTTCCTTTCTATCAACCCTGTCTATGCCCCTCATAATTTTGTGCACCTCAATCAGGTCCCCCCTCAGCCTTCTCTGCTCTAAGGAAAACAACTCCAGCCTGTCCAGTTTCTCTTCATAGCTGAAGCGCTCCAGCCCAGGTGACATCCTGGTGAATCTCCTCTGCACCCTCTCCAATGCAATCACATCCTTCCTATAGTGTGGCGACCAGAACTGCACACAGTATTCCAGCTGTGGCCTAACTGGGCTTATTAGCTCCTGGATCTCCTGGTCATTCTCGTCAAACCAGTCTTGGTGTTGCCTGGTTGAGTGACCGAGCGTCTCTTCACAGGTGCTGATTATGGAGGCCTTGAGTGCAGACCAGGCGCTGTGGACACTCTGTGTCTCTGAATCACTGGGAGTCGTCAGGTTGGTTGTGAGGCGCAGGCTGAATAGGGCTTTCTTAGCGGGGTCTTTGAGTGCTCCAGCATTGATTTTCCTGCGGCATTGCTTCTGTTGCCGCCGCTGTTTTGGGGCTACATTGATGGAGATGACAGAGCGGATTAGGCGGTGGTCTGACCAGCAGTCGTCAGCTCCTGTCATGGCGCGGGTGATGCGGATGTCCTTGCGGTCCCTTGCTCGGACGATGACGTAGTCCAGCAGATGCCAGTGCCTGGAGTGAGGGTGTTGCCATGAAGCCTTGTACTTGTCTCTCTGACAGAACAAGGTGTTGGTTATGACAAGGCCATGTTCTAAGCATTCCGTCAGGAGGAGGGTATCGTTGGAGTTGGCTTTCCCTACCCCCTCTCTGCCGATCACACCACCCTAGAGGTCTGTGTCCTTTCCAACTCTGGCGTTGAAGTCGCCAAGGAGGATCAGCTTGTCGCCCGTTGGGTCTCGGGACAGGGATTGTTCGAGGCTGGAGTAGAATTCCTCTTTGGCTTCCAGTGTTGGGGCGTATACACTGATGACCGTAGCGCACTGGTTCCGGTCTAGGGTGAGCCGCAGAGTCATGAGGCATTTGTTTATTCCACAATGGGAGTCTCTGAGACGTTCAACTAGCTCATTTTTTATGGCGAAGCCTACCCCATGGAGGCGGCATTCTTCTTCAGGTTTGCCTTTCCAGAAGACGGTGTAACCACTGTCTTGCTCCTTGAGCTGGCCTTCCCCTGCCCGCCGGGTGTTGCTTCGGGTGACGATGTCTATGTCGAAACATCTGAGCTCCCGGGCAACGATAGCAGTACAGCGTTCCGGTCTGTCGCTGTTGGGGTTGTCCATGAGAGTCCTGACGTTCCAGGTCCCGAACTTCATTTTAAAGGGTGGAAGATGCCTGTGTGTGAATTCTTTTAACGTGGGGTGGCCATTGCACACCAGCTACCACATGGGCTTGACAGAGCAAGGTCTTGGTCCAATGGCAAGGGGATCCAAGATGATTGGAGACCAGGCTCTGCTACGTCGGCCTAGCACACACACACAATCATACTCCTGCTGTCCTCCTCCCTTCTTCCCACAGGTCCTCTCTGCCTGGGTTTCATAGGCTGCAGTGTGGTCCTCCCGACCCCGCTGCTGGTCCACGGTGCGGCACTCCTGGGCCTCCACCTCGCTGCTGGGCTCGTCCTCGCTCCTGGGCCTCGACCTCGCTCCTGGGTCCCGACCTCCTTATACCTGTAGTGTGTCTCCTTCCAGTGAGTGTGTCCCGCGGTGTCTCCTTCCAGTGACTGCAACAAAACTATGGTCAAATGCAACAAAACTATGGTCCCGCCTTTCCCAGCATTACATGTACCAAATAACAAAAACTCCTGGCTTTTTTTCTTTTAAATCAACTACAAATGCTACAAATGAACTACAAATCCTGTTTAATAACAGGTTTGCGGAGCCTTCCTGATCTCCTTACAGAAGGTTTTGGTGTTGAACCAGTTTTTGGGCTGTTTTGTTTTGGTTCTGAACTCAGAGAAGTAGGCATCACCACACTATTTCCCCACTTGATACAACCTTGCTCACAAGACAATTCAGTACGACGGTTATGGAATGGTTTCAATTCTGTGTTAATACACTGATCAGTCCATCCATTCAAGATGTTTTCATACACTATTCAGTACTGAGTCCTTTTGAGTCTCATCTGCAATCTCAGTTGCATTCACAGGAAAGTCTTTGTCAACTGCACCTAGCGTGAAAATCTCACCTTCAATCCCAACACATGAGTCTTCATGTGGCAACCTGGACAAAGCATCGGCGATTGCATTTTGCTTTGAAGTGCAATATTCAATCGTGTAGTCATATTGTGACAACACTGCCCAACGTTGCATTCTTGATGCGGCCATTGCAGGGATCGCAGATTTGGGCTCCAATATTGCTCGGAGCGGTTTGTGATCGGTTATCAGGGTAAACTTTCTGCCGATCAGGAACTGTTGGAATTTCTTGATTCCAAACATTATGGCGAGTGCTTCCTTTTCAATTTGCGCGTAGTTTCTTTCACACTTTGTGAGGGTTCGCGATGCGAACACGATTGGCTTCTCTTGGCCATCATCCATTACATGGCTTTTGACAGCTCCCACGCCATAGCTAGAAGCATTAGTGCACAAGTAGAGCATCGCTGGAGAGACTTCTCTTACAAGCGTCATAAGCTTCCAGTTGTGCTTTTGTCCACTTCCACTGGACATCCTTCTTGAGGAGCTTGTGCAATGGAGCCAACATGGTCGCTAACTCAGGTAAGAAACGTGCGTAGTACTGGACCAATCCAAGGAAAATCTTAACTCAGACAACTTCTGTGGCTTTGGAGCATTGATGACAGCATCAACCTTTCCTTCACTGGTTGCAAGCCATTTGCATCAACTTTCAGACCAAGGTACACAACCTCGGGCTGCACAAAAGCACATTTGTTCCTTTTCAATTTGACATTGTGGGAATTCAACCTTTGAAGCACTAAAGCTAACACTTCTAGATTTTCTTCCTTGCTGCTAGTTGCTATCAGCACATCACCTTGATTGCATAAGCAATATAGAATTCCTTGCAAAATCTTATCCACCATAGCCTGGAAGATTTTTGGGGAGGACTTTGCACCATACAGCAGCTTGGTGTATGAATACAGTCCCTTGTGTGTGTTGATAGTGAGATACTGTTGACTCTCTTTGTCAACATTCAGCTGAGTGTAAGTGTGCAACATGTCAGCTTAGAGAAAACCTTTGACCCAGAGAGTGCTGCATACAAATATTACAATGTAGGTAACGGGTACTGCTCATTGCCAACTGCTTGGTTAATCGTAACGTTTTGTCTGCTTTGGGCACTACCACAATCAGGGTAGCCCATTCACTTTTGTCAGTTTTTACTAACACTCCATTCTCTCTGAGCTGCGCTAGCTCTTCCTCCACCTGATTTTTCAATGCATAGGATCCGGCCTTGCCTTACAACAGACAGGCTTCACGTTGGACTTGATGCGGATATGCGTGTCATACCCAGTGATGCCCTCATAACTGTCTGAGAACATGCTTTTATACTTAAATAAAAACAGAAAATGCTGGAGAAACTCAGCAGGTCAGGCAGCATCTGTGAAGTGAGAAACAGAGTTAACGTTTCAGGTCGATGGCCTTTCGTTAGAACTGGAAAAAAGCAGGAAATGGAACAGATTTTTAAGCAAGTGTAGAGGCTGGGAAAGGGGGGAGGGGATGAAAGAACAAAAGGGAAGGTCTGTGATAGGATAGAAGGCAGAAGAGGTTAAGAGACATTAAGAGATATTCAAGGCAAAAGGAGATGGTAATGGGACAGGTTAAGAAACAAAGGATGGCTCTAGATGAAGTGTAAATTGCGCTGGCAGAATGACAGACAGCTGCCATGTGGGAGAGAAGAAAAAAAGACAGATAAAAAGTGTGGATAAAATATATATATATATATATGATAGGGGCCGAGGTTATGATCTGAAATTGTTGAACTCTATGTTGAGTCCAGAAGGCTGTAAAGTGCCTAATCGAAAGATGAGGTGCTGTTCCTTGAGCTTACGCTGAGCTTCAGTGGAACAATGCGAGAGGCCGAGGATGGTGAGGTCTGAGTGGGAGTGGAGTGGAGAATTAAAGTGACAGGCGACCGGAAGCTCGGGGTCACCCTTACAGACTGAATGGAGGTGTTCCGCAAAGCGGTCACCCAATCTGCGCTTGGTCTCCCCAATGTAGAGGAGACCACATCGTGAGCAGCGAATACAGTATACTAAATTGCAAGAAGTACAAGTAAATCGCTGTTTCACCTGGAAGGGGTGTTTGGGGCCCTGGACAGTGGGAAGGGGGGAGGTATAAGGGCATGTGTTGCATCTCCTGTGCTTGCACGGGAAGGTGCTGGGCGAAGGGGATGGGGTGTTGGGGGTGATAGAGGAGTGGACTAGGTTGTCGCGGAGGGAGCGGTACCTATGGAATGCTGAAAGGGGAGGTGAGGGGAAGATGCGTTTGGTGGTGGGATCATGCTGGAGGTGGCGGAAATGGCGGAGGATGATCCATTGAATGTGGAGGCTGGTGGGGTGAAAGGTGAGGACAAGGGGAACTCAGTCGTGGAGGGAGGGGCGGGGGTGAGGGCAGAAGTGCGGGAGATAGAACGGACATGGTCAAGGGCCATGTCAACCACTGTAGAGGGGAATCCTCGGTTAAGGAAAAAGGAAGACATGTCAGAAGCACTGGTATGGAAGGTGGCATCGTCAGAGCAGATGCGGCGGAGACGGAGAAACTGGGAGAATGGAATAGAGTCCTTACAGGAGGCGGGGTAGGAGGACGTGTAGTCCAGGTAGCTGTGGGGTATCAGTGGGCTTGTAGTGAATGTTTGTCAATAACCTATCCCCAGAGACGGAGATGGAGAAGTCGAGGAAGGGTAGGGAAGAGTCGGAGATGGACCATGTGAAGGTGAGGGAAGGGTAGAAATTGGAAGCAAAGTGAATGAAATTATCTAGTTCAGGGCGAGAGCAGGAAACGGCACAATACAGTCATGAATGTACCGGAAAAAGAGGTGAGGAAGGGGACCTGAGTAGCACTGGAACAAAGAGTGCTCCACATATCCCATGAAAAGGCAGGCATAGCTAGGACCCATGCGGGTTCCCATGGCAACACCTTTGATTTGGAGGAGGTGAGTGGAGTCAAAGGAGAAGTTGTTCATTGTGAGAACAAGTTCAGCCAGGCGGAGGAGAGTGGTGGTGGATGGGGACTGGTTGGGCCTCTGTTCAAGGAAGAAGCGAGCGCTCTCAGGCCATCCTGGTGGGGGATGGAGGTGTAGAGGGATTGTATGTCCATAGTGAAAAGGAGGCGGTTGGGGCCAGGAAACTGGAAACTGTTAATTGGCGGAGGGCGTCAGAAGAGTCGCGGAAGTAGGTGGGAAGAGACTGGACAAGGGGAGAAAAAATAGAGTCAAGATAGGAAGAGATAAGTTCTGTGGGGCAAGAACAGGCTGAAATGATGAGTCTACCAGGGCAGTCCTGTTTGTGGATCTTGGGAAGGAGGTAGAAGCGGGCTGTGCGGGGTTGGGGAACCATGAGGTTGGCGGCTGTGGGAGGAAGATCTCCAGAGGAGATGAGGTCAGTGACAGTCTTGGAAACGGTGGCTTGATGTTTGGTAGTGGGGTCATGGTCCAGGCGGAGGTAGGAGGAGGTGTCAGAGAGTTGGCGTTCAGCTTCCGCTAGGTAGAGGTCGGTTCGCCAAACAACAACAGCACCACCCTTGTCAGCAGGTTTAATGACAATGTCGGAGTTGGATCTGAGAGAATGGAGTGCTGCACGTTCAGAGGGAGGTAGGTTGGAGTGAGTGAGGGGAGCAGAGAAATGGAGACGGCCGATGTCACGCCTGCAGTTTGCAATGAAAAGATCTAGAGAGGGTAAGAGGCCAGAGGGAGGGGTCCAGGTGGAACGAGAATTCTGAAAATGGGAGAAAGGCTCCACTCTTTGGGGGGGGAAGACTCCTGGCCAAAGAAGTGGGCACGGAGACGAAGGCAGCGGAAAAAGAGCTCGGCATCGTGCCGAGCTCGAAATTCATTGAGGTGGGGGCATAAGGGGATGAAGCTCAGACCTTTGCTAAGGACTGATCATTCAGGGTCAGAGAGGGGAAGGTCAGAGGGGATCTGTGGATATGTGGAACACTCTTTGTTCCAGTCCTACTCAGGTCCCCTCCCTCACCTCTTTTTCCAGAACATTGATGACTGTATCGGTGCCGTTTCCTGCTCTCGCCCTGAACTAGATAATTTCATTCACTTTGCTTCCAATTTCCACCCTTCCCTCACCTTCACATGGTCCATCTCCGACTCTTCCCTTCCCTTCCTCGATTTCTCCATCTCCATCTCTGGGGATAGGTTATTGACAAACATTCACTACAAGCCCACTGACTCCCACAGCTACCTGGACTACACTTCCTCCCACCCCGCCTTCTGTAAGGACTCTATTCCATTCTCCCAGTTTCTCCGTCTCCGCCGCATCTGCTCTGGCGATGCCACCTTCCATACCAGTGCTTCTGACATGTCTTCCTTTTTCCTCAACTGAGGATTCCCCTCTACAGTGGTTGACATGGCCCTTGACCGTGTCCGTTCTATCTCCCCCGCCTCTCCCTCCCGGAACCATGACAGAGTTCCCCTTGTCCTCACCTTTCACCCCACCAGCCTCCACATTCAACGGATCATCCTCTACCATTTCTGCCACCTCCAGCGTGATCCCACCACCAAATGCATCTTCCCCTTACCTCCCCTTTCAGCATTCCATAGGGACCTCTCCCTCCGTGGCACCCTAGTCCACTCCTCTATCACCCCCAAACACCCCTTCCCCTTCGCCCGGCACCTTCCCATGCAAGCGCAGGAGATGCAACACATGCCCTTATACCTCCCCCCTTCCCACTGTCCAGGGCCCCAAACACCCCTTCCAGTTGAAACAGCGATTTACTTGTACTTCTTGCAATTTAGTATACTGTATTTGCTGCTAACAAGGTGGTCTCCTCTACATTGGGGAGACCAAACACAGATTGGGTGACCGCTTTGCGGAACACCCCCGTTCAGTCCGTAAGGGTGACCCCGAGCTTCCGGTCGCCTGTCACTTTACTTCACCGCTCCACTCCCACTCAGACCTCACCGTCCTCGGCCTTTTGCATTGTTCCACGGAAGCTCAGCGTAAGCTCGAGGAACAGCACCTCATTTTTCGATTAGGCACTTTACAGCCTTCTGGACTCAACATAGAGTTCAACAATTTCAGATCATAACCTCGGCCCCTATCATATATATATATATATTTTATCCACACTCTTTGTCTGTCTTTTTTTCTTCTCCCCCACATGGCAGCTGTCTTTCATTCTGCCAGCGCAATTTACACTTCATCTAGAGCCATCCTTTGTTTCTTAACCTGTCCCATTACCATCTCCTTTTGCCTTGAATATCTCTTAATGTCTCTTAACCTCTTCCGCCTTCTATCCTATCACAAACCTTCCCTTTTGTTCTTGCATCCCCTCCCCCCTTTCCCAGCCCCTACACTTGCTTAAAAATCTGTTCCATTTCCTGCTTTTTTCCAGTTCTGACGAAAGGTCATCGACCTGAAACGTTAACTCTGTTTCTCTCTTCATAGAAGCTGCCTGACCTGCTGAGTTTCTCCAGCATTTTCTGTTTTTATTTCAGATTTCCAGCATCTGCAGTATTTTGCTTTTGTATTAATGCTTTTATACTTGTTCAGCATTGTGTCGAGTCGCTTCTTTGAAGCATCTACACTGAAGATGTTTTTCCAGTTTAGTTTTAACTTTCTCAACCAGTCTTTGCCTCTGAGGGTTGGCCTGTTGTTGTAGCTCGCTACAATAATAGGCAGCTTTACTAACTGGCCATTGTGCTGAACTGTACGTTCCATTTGTCCACACATCTCTAGGATTTCTCCGGAGTAGATGTTTAACTCTACGGTACTCTTTGTAAGTGGTATTTGAATAAACTTACTCTCATATGTGTCCTTACTCATGATAGAGCAGTCTGCCGCTTCGTCGATACACATATCAATATATTGGTCATTGATCAAAAGTTTTGTACGGAAGTCTTTCTCACGACTGCTAGTGTCGCCGCTAGTGGCACAGATACTGTAGATGCCTAGTTCTTCAACATCAGGTGTGTTCACTTCAATATTGTGAATTCCTCCCTTTTGTTGTCGCTGCTTTGCATTGCCACTAGAATGTTTCTCACTTCCTGCTTTCGATCTAACTCTGCAAGCTGTTGAAATATGGCCTTGCTTCTGGCAGTGACAACACTTCGCATTTCTGTATTGGCAGAACTGTGGTGAGTGATTCCCATTCCAGCGATAACAATTCACTGAACTTCTCTCACCGACATGCTTTTGACTCGGTCTCACAACTTTCGGTTTGGCGGTGGCTTTGTGACTGTAGATCTCAGCTGCACTAGTCACTTGAGTTGGACGGAGCTCCCTCACATTCTTAGATGCCATCTCCATAGATAGGGCAATTTTGCATGCTATGTCAAACGTTAGGTTCGGAGTGTTCTGTAATTTGGACTGTGTGTGCTCATCCACCAGTTTACACACAAACTTATCTCGCAATGCACGATCCAAAAATGTGCCGAAGTTACAATGCAAAGACAGGTTCTTAAGAGCTACAATGTACTCACTGATGGTTTCACTTTGTTTTTGGTTTTTGGTACCAAACTTATAGCTCTCTGCTATTTGCAATGGCTTTGGGTCGAAATGGTCCTCGAGTTTCTCGACAATGTCTTCAAACGACGCATCCTTCACTTTCCCTGGTGCGAGTAGGTTTGTCAACGTTCCGTAGACATCTGGCCCGATCGCCGTTAGAATAATTGCTTTTTTACATTCATGAATTAATTCATTTTGAGCTTGAACATTCTCATCTGCACCATCGGTCTCAATAATATTATTGGTCTTAAAAAACATCTCCATCCACTCAATGTAAGAACTGAATGGTTCGCGAGCTCGGTCATACATGCCAAGGCTTCCGATGAATCCTGTAGGCACAGCCATGATTGTTCCAATCCTGTTGAACAGTGACTCAGCACGCTCCCTGAGTACCTGTGATAATTAACGCCACTGTTGCTGTGTACACATACACACGAAGGCAAAACACAGACAATTCTGAATCAGCATTAACAGTAAAACAGCAAATAATTCAGTTTAGGTGTCACAAATTCACGTTAAACTTTTCCACTCGAAGGTTGAACACTGTGTCCTTCCATGATACCTAAAAATGGCTTTGGGATCCCATTCTTGTCACCAAAAATGTAATATATGGGAGTAGAACAAATGAAGGACAGAGACACGATGAGTTGCTGGTCAAGGTGCTTGTTTACTAAGCCATAGCGAACTGAGCATGCTCATATGAAAACATGTGACAAACCATGTGATAATACTTTTTTTTTATTCATTTATGGGAGGTGGGCATCACTATCAAGGCCAGCATTTATTGCCCATCCCTAGTTGCCCTTGAGAAGGTGGTGGTGAGTCGCATTCTTGAACCGCTGCAGTCAGTGTGGTGAAGGTACTCCCACAGTGCTGTTAGGGAGAGAGTTCCAGGATTTTGACCCAGCGACGATGAAGAATCAGCGATATACTTCCAAGTCAGGATGGTGTGTAACTTGGAGGGGAACTTGGAGGTGGTGGTGTTCCCATGCGCCTGCTACCCTTGTTCTTCTAGGTGGTATGGGTCGCGGGTTTGCTAGGTTCTGTCAAAGAAGCCTTGGCAAGTTGCTGCAGTGCATCTTGTAGATTGTACACACTGCAGCCACGGTACGCCAGTGGTGGAGGAAGTGAATGTTTAAGGTGGTGGATGGCGTGCCAATCAAGCAGGCTGCTTTGTCCTGGATGGTGTCGAGTTTCTTGAGTGTTGTTGGAGCTGCACTCATCCAGGCAAGTGGAGAGTATTCCATCACACTCCTTACTTGTGCCTTGTAGATGGTGGAAAGGCTTTGGGGCATCAAGAGGTGAGAATACCTAGCCTCTGACCTGCTCTTGTTGCCACAGTATTTATGTGGCTGGTGCAGTTAAGTTTCTGGGCAATGGTGACCCCCCAGGATGTTAATGGTGGGGGATTCGGCGATGGTAATGCCGTTGAATGTCAAGGGGCTGTGGTTAGACTCTCGCTTGTTGGAAATTGTCATTGCCTGGCACTTGTGTAGTACAAATGTTACCTGCCACTTATCAGCCCAAGCCTGAATGTCGTCCAGGTCTTGTTGCATGCGGGCATAGATGGCTTCATTATCTGAGGAGTTGCAAATGGCACTGAACACTGTGCAGTCATGAGCGAACATCCCCATTTCTGACCTTATATTGGAGGGAAGGTCATTGATGAAGCAGCTGAAGATGGTTGGGCCTAGAACACTGCCCTGAGGAACTCCTGCAGCGATGTTCTGGGGCTGAGATGATTGACCTCCAATCACCACAGCCATCTTCCTTTGTGCTAGGTATGACTCCAGCCAGTGGAGCATTTTCCCCCCGATTCCCATTGACTTCAGTTTTACTATTGCTCCTTGATGCCACACTCGGTCAAATGCTGCCTTGATTACAGTAAGTTAACATGCATCCAATAAAATTAGGCCAGGCTGCAGCAGTATATAATGTAGGCTGCAGAAACTGTATGACCAAGTAAAGGCCATCAATCTGACAATACAGTAATATAAACTAATACATTGGAACAGTCAAGCATTCTTTTATAATATATTATTGGAAAACATTCTTTTATAATGTATTATTGGAAAACATTCATCCATATCATTCCCCTATTATGACATAATCCCCACTTTCTATCAAACATAGAATCATAGAATGATATGGCACAGAAGGAGGCCATTCGGCCCATTGTGTCTGTGCCGGCTCTTTGGTAGAGCTATCCAATTAATCTCACTCCTTTGCTCTTTCCCCATAGCCCTGTAAATGTTTTCCCTTCAAGTATTTATCCAATGTCCTTTTGAACTTTACTGTTGAATCTGCTTCCACCACCCTTTCAGGCAGGGCATTCCAGATCACAACAACTCGTTGTGTAAAAAATGTTTCCTCATGTCGCCTCTAGTTCTTTTGCCAATCACCTTAAATCACCAACCCTTCGGCCACTGGAAACAGTTTCTCCTTATTTACACTATCAAAACCCTTCAAGGTTTTAAACACCTCTAACAAATCACCTTTTAACCTTCTCTGCTCTAAGGAGAACAACCCCAGCTTCTCCAGTCTCTCCATATAACTGAAGTCCCTCATCCCTGGTACCATTCTAGTAAATCTCCTCTGCATCCTCTCCAAGGACTTGACACCCTTCCTGAAGTGTGGTGCCCAGAATTGAACACAATACTCCAGCTGAGGCTTAACCAGTGTTTAATAAAGGTTTAGCATAACTTCCTTGCTTCTGTACTCTATTCCTTGACTAATAAAGCCAAGGATCTCATATGCTTTTAACTTGTCCTGCCACCTTCAAAGATTTGTGTACATACAGCCCCCGGGTCTCTCTGTTCCTTCACCCCCTGTATAATTGTACCATTTAGTTCATATTGCCTCTCCTCATTCTTCCTACCAAAATGCATCACTTCACACTTCTCTGTGTTAAATTTCATCTGCCGTGTGTCTGCCCATTTCACTGTCCTTCTGAAGTCTGTTACTTTCCTCCTCGTTGTTTACTATATTTCAGAGTTTCGTGTCATCTGCAAACTTTGAAATTATGACCTGTATACCCAAGTCCAGGTCATTAATATATATCAAAAAGAGCAGTGGATCCAACACTGACCCCTGGGGGACACCACTGTTTCCTTCCCTCCAGTCTGAAAAACAACCATTCACCACTACTTCAATATAGCTGATTTTTTTCATTTGAGAGAACACCATCTGGGGGGAGATGCCCCAGTACAGTAGTGGCTAAGAAAATAATAACCTAACAGCATATTCGCACAAATCTTTAATCATAGGAGACATTCTAGGTCAGTATTGTCAATTCTGTGACTACAAAGCACTCTGCTTCTGTGATCTTCATGCTTGGTATATGTTAATTGTGACTCCTTTAATATATTCAATGTGTTTAATTCATGAGCTAAGAATGAAAAGATGGAAAAGAGTACAACATTACACTGATATCACATGATGGGGCTCTGAACATATAATATGAATTCATTTTAGCAGAAGGGTTTTTTTTCTTTTTCCTCGGCTTCTTTCAGGCCCTCCTCTCCTGCCTGGTTCGCTCCTGTCACCCAGTCATGCAACCTTTTATTTGTTCCCTGTCAGGTACTTTACCACCCCAAATCCCTACCCATTAATACTTGTTAGAGTAAAAATTATAGGGCTTAAAGAATGTAATGTAAAAGGTAAATTCATAAATACAGAATGGTTTCACTGACACAGTGCGATGAGTAATGTCTGTGGTCAACATGCGTACGTGCGAGGCCCACCAAGGAGGCCCACTAAGATAATAATAGTACAACGGTTACACTTGAGAACCAATCACCGCATGACCAGCCAGTCCGACTAGACAGAGGTGACACAACATTCGATGTTTATAGTTTCGGTAGGGAAGTAAAATTTTTAGCTTAAAGTGCAGTTTATAATTAGGAGTCTGTTGCTGGGGGAATGTGATTGGGTGAAGACATTTGTATGTAATGAATTGCGTACCCGACCCTATAATGTATAAAAGAAGTTCCGATACCACTGTAAGGTCGAGAAGTGGATCACTAGACCGTGGGGTCTATGGCTCTTCTCCCAGGGCGCTCTGTTAAATAAACTGTGATCTTCTGCTTTGAGACAGACTCGAGTGAATTCATTTTTCACCAACAATTGGCGTAGTCGGCAGGATGCTCCGGAACTGAAAGACCGCCTGCACCGGTGAACCCGGACGAGAAGTCAATTTTGACCGTCCAGAAATTGAGTCACCTGGAAAGGTGGAGGGACAGTGGTGTAGCATCACGAATCAAGTAAAGTCTGTGAGAGGTAGGAGAACACAGTTGTGAGAGTGTGGATCGCAAGTACTAAAGGGAACACTGTGTAGCGATAAATGTCGCGAAGGAATGAGTGAGTGACGAAATGACATGGACAAGGAGGGTGCCTGTCTCAAACACCTAGCCTGAGCCTGAATTAAGAGGACGTAGTCCCACGTGACGGCCAGGATCAAGTAGGCGTAGAGGCTCCAAAGCACCTTGGGATCGTGAAGTCAGCAAATATATATGTGTGTTGTGACTAATTAACCGCTTGAAGGTCTTTAAAGTATCAAGAACAAGCCCGAGTAGAGGAACTCAGCACCAGGTAAGACTGTAAGTTGGACTACAAATGGCGTCGGGGAAAGAAATAGAATGGGGACCAATGGGGTCCCTTACTAGGTTCTATGCAGACGACCGGAAGGGTTTAGTTGATGAGATGATGAAGGAGGAGTGGGACCCGCTCCGGAATCCGAAGGTAAAAGAGAGTGGTAGAGGGTCAAAAACAGAAAAGACGAAAAAGGCGAGGGTAATACTAGTAAACCAATTAGTCGCATTAACGAACAAGGTGCAGCAACTCCACACTAGACTTGCAAGTAAAAATAAAGAATTCTTGAATTAGAACAAGAGTTACAATATGGAGATGATCTTTTGATAGCATCAGAAGACAGCAGAGGGCATGCCGCCGCCCTGGTGATGGTTCTGCAAGCCCTAGAAACAGGAGGGTTTAAAATAAACCCGAAAAAGGCACAGATTGGGCAGACTACGGTCACATATCTGGGACAACAATTGTCCCAGGGGGTAAGGACCATGCCACAAGACCGACGGAAGGAGATCCAAGAGAGGCCAAGACCCGTCTCGGTAAGGTGAGGTCAGAAAAGTGTTAGGACTCATTAATTACAGTCGGAGTTATGTACCAAATTTTGCCATAATAGCAGCGGATAGAGGCCCTCTTGGAAGCTGCAAAGGCTCCAACACTAGCAGCAGTAATAAAAATAGAGGCGCACCAGATATACAAAATCAGGAACAAAGAGGGAACCATGCTGCTGATTTAGCAGCACAGTAAGCTCTTGAACAAGAAATGGTTGAAGAAAACGTAGCCAGTGCACAGGTGGAAGAAATAGATATTAGGAAATTACACAAAAAGAACCCAAACGTAGTCAAGGCAGCCCCTTTAAAAAGAGGGGGAACGGTACAAAATCCCACAGCCAAGTACCAAGCTTTTAGCCCCTTAGAAAAACAAACAATATTGAAAGATTTGGGAACATTGAAGCCCCGTAGCACAAATGGGGAATTTTGGAGAAATCTCGAGGAGATGTGGGATATCCACAACCTCCATCCTCGGGACATCCACCAGCTAGTACAGGCTAAATGCCCGGCTGATAAATGGAGGGAGGTGGATAACCAAAATGGCCACCAAGACGGTGGCTGGACCGGCCGTATCGCCTTAATTGCGGACAAGGCGGCCCAACTCGCGGCCTATAACCCCTTTAAAACAGCGGTCCAGACGGCCTTAGGAGGATCCTCACCAAATTGGGGACGTATAATGATGATAAAACAGCGGAAAGGGGAAAGCAGTAGTGATTATGGCGAACGATTGTTCGTCGTATACCAGGAATCATCGGGACAAGCAAATCCCCAGATGACAGACCAGCCCTTTATTCAAATGTTTAAGGACGGGTTGTCCCAATCCCACCAAGTGATATTAAAAACGGGAATAGTGGCGGCGAATACATATGATGTGGTGGTCCAGTGGGAGTGTCACATAGATGCCAAAGAAGCGGAACGAACACCAGTAATAAAACAAGAAAGAGTAGGGGCCGCAGGAATACGGGAACTGTCCCAAAGGAAAAAAGGAGCTTGTTTTAACTGTGGGAAGTTGGGTCATATGGCCAAAGAATGTAGGGCCCCCAAACAAAACCGACCGGTATGTGCTAATTGCGCAAGACCGGGACCATTGATATGTATCAAAAGTTCCTGCAGTATGTAAAGGAACAGGGTGGCGACCACTGACTAGCAGCGGCCCCCATCAAGAGGGAGAAGGAAGATCCCAGCGTCTATGTACCGGCACTGTTAGGGGGCCGGCAGTGCGATATGTTAGTAGACATGGGAGCTTCTGTATCCATTACCGATTTACCCCTTCCCCTCACCAAACAAAGGATAGACATAGTGGGGTTGGGAGGGGAGCGTTTACATGCATTTAAAAGTGAGGTACAAGTATTGGAATTAGCGGGACGACTGTTACCCGCACAATTTTATTTATGCCCAGTGAGGGGACTATCTTAGGAATAGATTTGTTAAAAGAATTAAATTTGTTAATAGATTCACGACAAGGAAAGTTAACCTGGGTACAGGGAGATGGGAACAAAGTAAACTGGGGAAAGCCACTTTGCCATTTGGCAACAGTAGGAAGTGCAAAACTCGTGGCCCGGGACTGGAAGGAGGAAGGAGACTTTGGGATTATATGCAAGGCAATGAAGTCAGTATGGGCGACCTCAAAACAGGACGACCCGTTAAGATACGGATGGCCCACCAACCACGGCTGAGGGGCCCATGGGAAAATATACAAATAGACTTCATCGGACCCCTCCCCACGTCAAGGGGTAAGAAGTATGGCCTGGTAATAATAGACCAGTTTACTAGGTGGGTCGAGGCATTCCCAACCCGGAACTGTACTGCCACCACCGTGGCACGAATAATGGCAGAGGAAATAATTCCCAGGTGGGGAATACCGATCCAAATTGACTCAGATCAGGGAACTCACTTTACGGGAGCAGTAGTAAAGAATGTATGCAAGTGGATGGGCATAAAGCAGAAATTCCACATTCCGTACCATCCCCAAAGTTCTGGAATGGTGGAACGAATGAACCGAACCTTGAAAACAGCCTTAGCCAAGGCTTATGGGGACAAACATCAACAGTGGGTAGATGTGTTACCAGCAGTCTTAATGAAACTAAGAGCCACCCCAAACCGAACAACGGGCTTATCACCATATGAGCTAATGACGGGGAGGGCAATGCAACTCCCCCATGGCATAATAACTGGAGGAGAGGATGTGGGTCCTCTAAAGGATAAGCTCCGAAGGTATGTCCTCGAATTAAGCAGTCAGTTAAAGGAAATGAGGCAGCAAACGCGGGATAGACAGGAAGAAAAGGATAAGGATTTAGAATTGACCGCGTTCCCATATATCCCTCCAGCCGGGACTAAGGTAATGGTTAAAGGTTTACCAGGGAAACCCGGGTTTGCCCCAAAATGGTCAGGACCATATCAGATTCTAATTAGTGGAGATACGTGTGCTTGCATTGATATGAAGGGCATGGGACGATGGAAGCACTGGACACAGCTAAAAGTCTATGACCCTTCAGCAGCTTAAAAATGGCTACACCAGAGCAAGTACCTTTTGTGGGAAGTGAAGAATACGCTAGACAATACAAAGAATGGGAGTGGGTGCTGGTACAAACGTTGGTATGGACAATATGCATTATCCTAATGGGATACACCCTGGGAAGTATCCTGAAGCATGTATGGGAACAATCCCATCGACTCCAACCGGTCGAGCAGGAGAAGGGAATCCAAATGATTATTATCGAGGAACCAGCCTAATGACAGTATTCTATTCACCCCCACAGGAAAATAGAATCTTCAAGCAACAAAGCGGTTCGGTTGGCGATATAGCCTTTGGGACATTGTTAACATAAAGTGATAAGATGAACGTGTTACGCAATATCATGTGTAGTTTGCTAGTTTGTATAATCATAATATGTAGCCTCGGGAGGACTCAGGCTCGAGTACCCCCACGGGCCAAAAGAGGGTTACGGGTGAACACCTTTTTATATATGTCATACACATATGCCAAGAGAGTTGATGTTGCCAGCTGTTGGGTCTGCGCCCATGTCCTCACGCACTCGGAGGAAGGAGTCCCCCTACAACCAATCCCACTTAGTGATGATGAGACGGTCAGTTGGATGTTTGGAGTTAGAGCAGGATGCACAAGTGTGGGCTGTTATGAAGCCAAGACAGACGGCAGAACTATAGCAAAGCTCCAACGTCATGGGTACAACCCAGAATACTGTAGTGGGTGGACACGGTCAACATGTAATGATTCCTATCTACCACCGTTCCTGAGAACGAGGAGTAAGAAGGGACAAAGGGGGGGACTATGTCTCGTAAAGAGGGGACGACCGACAGATCCTATTGTGGGCTACAGTAACTGCACATATAACATTGCCTTGCCTGGTGAAACGGGTAGTGTGAAACTCCGATCACTAAACAGAAGCGGTGACTTCTCAGTACAATGGGACCCCCCAGAGGTAAATAAGTATACCCCCTACAACGGGACTCATTTCGTGTGCGGTCAGAGGGCCTATCCCTGGTTGCCCCGAGAATGGACGGGTTCTTGTTATCTGGCTTATGTCGTACCCTACATACATCACATGGGTTCGCTGAAGGACCTCCACGGGAGAGCCAGACGAGCCATCACGGAGACTGAAAGATTCTGGGCAATTGCGTTCCCCTGGTATGGAGCGGGTAAATTGGCAAGGGAATCCATTAACCTGGCCTCCGTCTTGGAGCAGGTGGCCAACGATACAGCTGAAGCCCTAGTTAAGGTTAATGCAGAGATGGTAGCCCTCCGTACAGTAGCTCTACAAAATCGGATGGCCCTTGACTATGTGTTGGTGGAAAAAGGGGGAACCTGTGCCCTAATAGGTACAGAATGTTGTACCTACATACCAGATAACTCGGAAGCAATAACTAACTTGGCAGAACATATACAGGAAGAAGTAAAGAAATTAAAACAACCTCCGGCATCCACCCTTTGGGGCTGGGCAACTGCATGGTTGGGATCACTCGGGACATCAGTAGTACAAGGATTGATTTTGTTCTTTGTCTTAATATTAGTGATGTATGGTCTGGCCCTATTGTTAAAATGTTGTTGCGCTCAAATGTCACAGCCTGCTGTAAGTGTCATGATGGTTAATCAAGTGACACCCGGAGAGAGAGATGTGTGGATATGAGTCCCTATAAAAGGATGCCACAGTCTGACTAATGGACTGTGAGCCCCTGGAATGTAAACATATCTACTTACATTACCAGAAATCTGTATGATGCAATTTCCCTGTCACAAAAGGAGTTTTGATCAGGGACCAACAGGAGGGACTGTTAGAGTAAAAATTATAGGGCTTAAAGAATGTAATGTAAAAGGTAAATTCTTAAATACAGAATTGTTTTGCTGACACAGTGCGATGAGTAATGTCTGTGGTCAACATGCATACATGCGAGGCCCACCAAGGAGGCCCACTAAGATAATAATAGTACAACGGTTACACTTGAGAACCAATCACCGCATGACCAGCCAGTCCGACTAGACAGAGGTGACACAACATTCGATGTTTATAGTTTCGGTAGGGAAGTAACATTTTTAGCTTAAAGTGCAGTTTATAATTAGGAGTCTGTTGCTGGGGGAATGTGATTGGGTGAAGACATTTGTATGTAATGAATTGCGTACCCGACCCTATAATGTATAAAAGAAGTTCCGATACCACTGTAAGGTCGAGAAGTGGATCACTAGACCGTGGGGTCTATGACTCTTCCCCCAGCGCGCTCTGTTAAATAAACTGTGATCTTCTGCTTTGAGACAGACTCGAGTGAATTCATTTTTCACCAACAATACTTCTCTATCTTCCTACTCTCCTGCTGCCATCCCATGCTTGAATCCCCCTTGGATAAGCCTACAGCTGCCCTCTGTGCCTCTCTCGTCATTCTCCAAAGGACCCATCAAGGTATTCGTCATTGTGTCCTTACGAGTATCAACAGGTATCCTCCTCTCTTGTTGGCTTTCCTATTCAATGTACCCATTTCGGGGCTAATCTTGCCAACCGCCTTCCTTTCCCACATGCTCCACCCACTAATTCCTCCGCGAACTCTGCCAGTGGATCAACAATCACTGCTCATCTCTGCATTTCCCATGAGAATGTCCATTCACTTATAAACAAGGCCCTTGCCACCCACAGACTTATTGTGGACCATTGCATTGACATCCTGGCTTTGACTGAAATTTGGCTCCTGGTTGCCCTTACTGAATCCCCACTCCCCACACCACCCCGCCCGGTTTGGCTGGATTTTCTACTACCTGCACACCCACATTGCTGCAGTGGCAGTATGGTCTCTCCCCCTACTCCTCTGGCAACTTCTCCACCAAGCACCTTACCTTGTTCAACCTTTCTCACCGTCCTATAAAATCCTCATTCTCTACCGCTCCATCCCAAAGACCAAATTTTAACCCTGCTCGCCTGGTGAGAAAGGTGTAGGCGGGGGCTTAAAATGGTGGCTGGGTGCCACCTGCTGCTCCCCAAGTGTTCAGTGGTGTAATTCAGACCCGGACACTACTTTCACTGTGAAATGCATGAATTACGCTTCGTCCCAAAGCTGCCAGCGGGCAGGGGTTAAAATTGGGGTTAATTCATTGATACAAAAGCAAAATACTGCAGATGCTGGAAATCTGAAATAAAAACAGAAAATGCTGGAAATACTCAGCAGGTCAGGCAGCATCTGTGGAGAGAGAAACAGAGTTAACGTTTCAGGTCGATGACCCTTCGTCAGAACTGGAAAAAGCTGGAGATGGAACAGGTTTTTAAGCAAGTGTAGGGGCAGGGAAAGGGGGGAGGGGAGGAAAGAATAAAAGGGAAGGTCTGTGATAGGATGGAAAGCAGGAGAGATTAAGAGACAAAAGGGATGATGGTGCAAGGCAAAAGAAGATGGTAATGGGACAAGTTAAGAAACAAAAGATGGCTCTAGATGAAGTGTAAATGGCAATGGCAGAATCATCAACAGCTGCCATGTGAGAGAGAGAAAAAAAATTTAAAAATGGAAAAAAAAAGATAGAGGCAGAGGTTATGGTCTGAAATTGTTGAACTCGATGTTGAATCCAGAAGGCTGTAAAGTGCCTAATCAAAAGATGAGGTGCTGTTCCTTGAGCTTACGTTGAGCTTCATTGGAACCGTGTAAGAGGCCGAGGACGGAGAGGTCATTGTGGGAGTGGAGCGGAGAATTAAAGTGACAGGCGACCGGAAGCTCGGGGTCACCCTTACGGACTTTTTTATTCTCTCTCACATGGCCGCTGTCGATCATTCAGTCATTGCCATTTACACTTCATCTAGAGCCACCTGTTTCTCTCTCCACAGATGCTGCCTGACCTGCTGAGTATTTCCAGCATTTTCTGTTTATATTTAAGTCATTGATGTAGTTTACAAACAGTAGTGTTTCTAACACTGAGCCCTGGGGCAGCCCACTCAGTAATTCCCCCCATCAGACATAACCCTTCTAACCAGTATTTGCTGTTTTCTTCTCTTAAACTAATGTCTCACCAAAATTTAATTGGCCTTGCTGTAGAAATTGGCTGTCACAGAAATCTAGAGCTGAAGCAGGACATGGTTTTATATTTTTGATAAAATGTTTACAAATCTCAATTTCCTGCAATATTTTGAAAGTTTTAAGCAACTGTAGACATAGTACAAAACAGTATTCAAATTACCTGACAGGACTGCTTATGTAATAGATTTAACAGATGGGAATAATGGGAATTGATGTTTTTAAGTAGAGGCAAACACAATAAACACAATTATAATTTTAAAATCACATTGGCTATAATTAATTCACTTTCAAAAGAACAAGTTTAATCATAACAGCCATAAGGGATTAATAGAGACAAAATGAAAAGGCTGAACTGGCACATGCTCCTTACTTGAGATGTCAATTGTACGTTTTTAAATTAAATGAATGGCTCCTTAAGTGAATCTTGAATCCCTTCCCCCACCCCATATCTGATTATATTTGTATGCTTTCAATAGATCAGCAGCTTTTTCTAAATTGCTTTTGTGGCCTATTGGCAATTTTCCACTGTGTGCAGAATAGTTAAAGCTCCGTCTGAGCTTTTAAAATTAATCTGCAGTACAAATTATCAGAAAGCAGAATCACCAGCAAGCACTTATAATGGAGGCTTTTATTTGTGACAAAGGTTGCCATAAGTGATTGCCAAGTAAAGCGCGGCACACACTGGAGAAACATTGTGGTGTAATATATTCATAGGTCTACGATTCAAATTTTGTGAATCATGAAATGTGGTTAACATGGGAGACCAGATTCATACTTGCAAATTGGCATTGGGTTTCAAATACCCATAGATACAGATGCCCAATTTATTGCTCTACACTTCCTATCCTTCCATGTTTTAAGATATTTAGACAATGGACTGCGCCTTTGAGATAACGTGCATCATGAATAATTTTTATAACACTGTACATTGCTCTATTAAAACTGCTCACTTTTAAAACTGAAAACAGCTGCCTAATTCATCCATGCAATACAGGAAGTGCTTCACTAAATTCTACATAGGAAAGTTAAATTAACCAATTATCCTTGCCATTGCAACCATAACAAATACAGTTTCTGACATTTTTCGTGTCCCTCTTGACATTACTGAGCATTGTATCACCTGTATGGCCACCATCAGTCTTATTTTTTTATCTCAGATAAAATTTACAGTTGACTTAACATTTACTTATATTCATCTTATAAACAGAAAACATGCCAGCAATCTCTTAGATAGGATATTTACCAAAACTGTTCTTAATCCAGTCACTGAAATATATATAGGAGTAATCCTGGATAACTTACCTGACAATTGTCCCTTATCCATATGGACAAGTGCAAACCTTTTTATGGTACTACCCTTTGCCAGCATGGTGAAGATCAGAAACTCACCATAGGCTATAATTTCCGAGCTACTTTTTCACTAAAATTAGGGAGTAGAGGAACATATAACTTTATGTGGTCAAATATAACTTTATTTGGGACAAGCCAGGTGGTCTCAATAGTCCCTTCTAGACCTGTACATTCCTATGATGCTGAATGTGAAGTCAGCATAAGCCCACATCCTACCACTCTGTCACACATTTTGTTGCAAAACCATCCCACACTCTGGGTGTATATCTCTGTTTGTGTACTCCACACAGTGGAGTGAATATCCTCGCCGTTTTGAGTGAAGTGTGTGCTAGTGCCCAGTGTGAGCAAGGAAGACAACGAGAAAGTTCCCAGTATGTTACCTTGGCTGCCCTGGTGGATGTGTTTAACTGTTTGCAGTACTGTTCTGCAGACCTGGGGTGAACGAGGCACTCAGTACCACCTCTCTAAATGTGGCATGAGTTGGAGACTTGGTTGCACCCACACCGAGGAGTCTGTGTCTCCTGCCTACGAGTTCCTCGAGGAGGGCTTGAAGGTCTGGATCAGTGAAGGTCTGCGTTCTTCTTCTCTGGCTTGGTGCCATGCCCTGCTGTCCTCTGGTTCCAGATGGTGTCTGTGTCGTCATAATTCTGCACAAGTACAATAAAAATAATGCTAAGACATGCAGTGAAGTTATTAACGAGTGACGTGAAAGAGTCAAGCACTGTTGTTTTCTTAACTGTTTGCGCCCCAGTCTGCTACTGAAGAGTGCAGGCTGAACTGTCTTTTTAAAGGCTGCACAGAAGTTTCCAGGTATGTTTACACCAGTTTTGCACGGGTTTTACAACAATGACTGCACCAATATGAAGATAAATGAGCAGACGCAGGAAAACCGCAAGTAACTCCCTCTACAGACGGGTAAAATTTCTTGTTTTAAAGAGGCAACAGTGCCATTACACACTTTGAGGAAAATTTAGGCCAGCTATAGATCCTGCATGTGATTTTGGTTATTTTAGGTCACCATCTTGTTGTGCAATAAAAGTAAAGGAACACAATTTGATTTTTAAAATGTATTTGAAATAAAATTTAGAATATATTCAGAAATGATCATATATTGTAGTTCAAAAACTCAATCAGCAGAAAAAAAGATCAGGTATAGATATATAATATGCATTATAGCTCTGAAAATTATTTCACAATTACAGCAGTGTGCATGGTAAAAGATCTGCACTGGAATATTTCATAATACTTCAAATTACCCTCCAATAATGTGGCTGCAGTATGAAGACGGCTGCCAATATTCTGTGCTCTGGCAGTAATACTTCAATATTTCTTTTAGAGTTCCAAAATTAGCATTTTCAATTCATTAAATGGGAGAATTTAGCATGAGTATGTCTAAAAATTGTTCACGGATGTTTTGCTCTTTTTGCCATGAATAATCAGACGTGCATAACAACTGATGCATAATATCTAAGATGTTGGTGATAAAATAATGCTGCTATGTAGTGCAATATAATCCCTTGATTTTCTGACCATATATCTTCTTGAGATGATTCTAAATTACCCAGGAGTAAACATTCAGGGTCTATTGTTACAAATCACAACTGCAGAGTATTAAAAATTAAAGTGTGCTACATCTGTTCCTTCCTTTACCATAATGAATATGCATTATTGTTTTATAAAAACACGAAACACATACTAAATGTTTGAAATAAAAACCCCAAATACTGAAAATGCACAGCAATTATACTACATTCTGAGGGGCAAAGAGACTGTTCAACATTTCAGGCTGAGACATTTTGGCAGTACCTTTGAGTTGTCACAAAACGTGAACCTGTCTTTTTGTCTGTTCAGATGCTGACGGCCCTTAGGGCTAGGCACAAATTCACATTTTTTGGCAAATTTGCAACATCCATTAGGAACATTGGGGGTAACTTTAACTTTGGGCGATGGTGCAAAACGGGCAAATAGCGAAACTGAAGTGGGAGGGCAATGAATGTTACTCCCACCTCACGGATCGGAGCCGATTGCAGAAGCAGGCCCACCCACTTGTGAAGGTGGCGGAAAATACAGGGCAGTGTAAAGAGTGCGGAGACCTGATAGAACAGGTCTCCATCCCCATTTCTCTTCGATAGCGCCTGGGACATGAGTGCTCCCTCGGTGCTACACATATTTATTGCCAAGAATGATATGTTGCACCAGTGACCAAGCAAGGGTTTAAAAACATAAAAATATGTTGGCCTGTATTTTGCGGCCCCTACGGGGGCGTACGAGATGTGTACGCGCCCGTAAGGGCTGCGCAAGTTCTGGGTTTCCGCGTGCGAAGTTCATGCGAAGAATCTTCTTGACAGATCGCAAGATTTCCTGGGAAAAGGGCATCCGCAGGTGGAGAGATGGGCTATTTGCCCAACTTCTGCCCAGCGAATGCCTGTGAAATTCTTATGCCTGGTAAAAGCAGGCGTAAGGCCTGCTTTTACCAGCGTAAGAGTTAAATGAAAATAAAAATAAAAATTTCAATCATTTATACATTAAAAAACCTGTGCAATAAGGTAAGGTTATTTTTAGCCCCTCTAAAACATTAACATTTATTTTTCAAAAAATTCAAAATTTTTGTTTTAAATATTTAATTAAATGGCACAAGAGGTGAGGTGAGAGTGACTGCCCTTGACGCAACTGCTTCTCTTCCCACTCCCACATTGTTACCTCTGGTGTCCCCCAAGGATCTATCTTTGGCCCCCCTCCTATTTCTCATCTACATGTTGCCCCTTGGCGACATCATCTGAAATCACAGCGTCAGTTTCCACATGTACACTGACGACACCCAGCTCTACCTCTCTACCACTTCTCTCGACCCCCTCCACGGTGTCTAAATTGTCAGACTGCTTGTCCGACATCCAGTTCTGGATGAGCAGAAATTTTCCTCTAATTAAATATTGGGAAGAACAAATCCAGTGTTTCGGTCCCCGCCACAAACTCCGTTCCCTAGCCACTGACTCCATCCCTCTCCCTAACATCTGTCTGAGGCTGAGCCACACTGTTCGCAACCTTGGTGTCATATTTGACCCTGAAATGAGCTTCCGACCACATATCCGCAGCATAACTAAGCCCGCCTATTTCCACCTCCGTAACATTGCCCGTCTCCGCCCCTGCCTCAGCTCATCTGCTGCTGAAACCCTCATCCATGCCTTTGTTACCTCTAGACTTGACTATTCCAATGCACTCCTGACTGGCCTCCCACATTCTACCCTACGTAAACTTTTGGTTATCCAAAACTCAGCTGCCCGTGTCCTAACTCGCACCAAGTCCCGTTCGCCCATCAACCCTGTGCTCGCTGATCTACATTGGCTCCTGGTTAAGTAGCGCCTCGATTTCAAAATTCTCATCCTTGTTTTCAAATCCCTCCATGGCCTCGCCCCTCCCTATCTCTGTAATCTCCTTCAGCCCCACAACCTCCCGAGATATCTGCGCTCCTCTAATTCTACCCCCTTGTGCATCCCTGATTATAATCGCTCAACCATTGGTGGCCGTGCCTTCTGTTGCCTAGGCCCTAAGCTCTGGAATTCCCTGCCTAAACCTCTCCGCCTTGCTAACTCTCTTTCCTCCTTTAAGACACTCCTTAAAACCGGCCTCTTTGACCAAGCTTTAGGTCACCTGCCCTAATTTCTCCTTATGTGGCTCGGTGTCAAATTTTTTGTCTTATAATACTCCTGTGCAGGCGCCTTTGAATGTTTTACTATGTTAAAGGCGCTATATAAATACAAGTTGTAGTTGATGTTGCTAACATCAAGGCAGCATTTGACCGAGTGTGGCATCAAGGAGCCCTAGTAAAACTGAAGTCAATGGGAATTGGGGGGAAACGCTCCACTGGCTGGAGTCATACCTAGCACAAAGGAAGAAGGTTGTGGTGGTTGGAGGTCAATCATCACAGCCCCAGGACATCGCTGCAGGAGTTCCTCAGGGCAGTGTCCTAGGCCCAAACATCTTCAGCTGCTTCATCAATGACCTTCCCTCCAACATAAGGTCAGAAATGGGGATGTTCGCTGATGACTGCACGGTGTTCAGTGCCATTCACAACTCCTCAGATAATGAAGCAGTCCATGCCCGCGTGCAACAAGACCTGGATGACGTCAGGCTTGGGCTGATAAGTGACAGTTAATATTCGCACCACACAAGTGCCAGGCAATGACTATCTCCAACAAGCGAGAGTCTAACTACCGCCCCTTGACAATCAACGGCATTACTATCGCCGAATCACCCATCATCAACATCCTGGGGGTCACCATTGACCAGAAACTTAACTGGACCAGCCACATAAATGCTGTGGCAAGAAGAGCAGGTCAGAGGCTGGGTATTCTGCGGCGAGTGTCTCACCTCCTGACTCCCCAAAGCCTTTCCACCATCTACAAGGCACAAGAAGGGAGTGTGATGGAATACTCTCCACTTGCCTGGATGAGTGCAGCTCCAACAACACATAAGAAGTTCGACACCAGCCAGGACAAAGCAGCCTGCTTGATTGGCACCCCATCCACCACCTTAAACATTCACCCCCTCCACCACCGGCGTACCGTGGCTGCAGTGTGTACCATCTACAAGATGCACTGCAGCAACTCGCCAAGGCTTCTTCGGCAGCACCTCACAAACCCGCGACCACTTCCACCTCGAAGGACAAGGGCAGCAGGCGCATGGGAACACCACCACCTGCAAGTTCCACTCCAAGTTACACACCATCCTGACTTGGAAGTATATCGCCATTCCTTCATCGTCACTGGGTCAAAATCCTGGAACTCGCTCACTAAAAGCACTGTGGGAGTACCTTCACCACACAGACTGCTGCGGTTCAAGAAGGCAGCTCCCCACCACCTTCTCAAGGGGGATTAGGGATGGGCAATAAATGTTGACCTTGCCAGCGATGCCCACATCCCATGAACGAATTTTAAAAAACTTTAATTAATTTTAAATATGTATTTTTTAAATTTATTTGGTGCATACATGTATTTTTTGGGGATATCCCCATTCATGCTTATGGGTTTTCTGTACATATGGAATCCCCATAAGTATGAATGGGGATTCCCTTCTTTCATTCGTTGGGCCGGCCCACGTGATCCCAGGGGTGCTTGCGAACCGCTTGCGCCCCTGGGATATGTGGGCCTATACCCACGCGTACCCGGAGAGGCCCAGGAGCGCGTCGCCGTGGATTCAGGACCATCAGGAAGTTTCGTAGATTTTTTGCTGGTCTGAGGCATCCGCCCGTGAGAAACCTCTAACCACAAATTCAGGTCCATTATTTTGATTCAGAGCTTCAGGATTTTGCTCCAACAAAAATAGGTCAGCCTACCCTGCTGTGTCTTTCCAGCATTTTTGATTTTCTATCAGATTTTGACCATTTTCACTTATTCTTTGTTATCCATACTGAATGTTTGTTCACTGCCCTTTCTTCTCTTCAAGTCTCCACTTCCTGCACATAACTTGACACTTTGCTCTAATTTTCTTGCCTTTTTCTCGTATGTTGTTCAAACATTTTATCTACTTGTATCCTTTTTTTAAATATATTTTTCTCTTCTAGAATTTCCTGTTCCATCTGGCCAGATGGACAGACAATCTGGTTTTAGGGCTTTGCCAATGTGCTTTTGGCATTGAAACCAGTCAGTAGAATGCATCTATGTCAGGATGGTGTCAAGAATTTTTTTTCAATAGGACTGCTCATTTTCCAATTTGAACTTGAACTGTACGGCCGCGATTTTGTCGGCGCTCAGAGGGCGGGTTTGGAGGCGGGTCGGGAGTTAAAATCAAAATGATTGATGGCGGGTTGCGAACCCGCCACCATCTCGCCTCCACAGCAACTTTGCAAAGTTTCGGGTCTGCGAGTCCTGATCAGACCTGACACCAAATGACAGGAGAGGTACTTAAGGCAGTTAACAGCTTGTTAACTGCCTAGATAATTCCATTTTTACAGGCTCTTCCCATTTTAGTACTTTTTCAGCGTGTTGCCCGACAAACACGCCAGCTGATTGTGCCGGGTTCAGCAACTCGCTGAATTGTTGACAGCTGCTCCTGCAGCATAAAAGCTGACCTGTAACATGAGCTCAGTTTCAGATGGCAGAACTTTGTGTTTTGAGGTTTTGGAACACATTTTGCAGGCCTATTGAGCTTGTAAGTTTTGAAGCTGAGAACCATATGCACTGTGACCTCCTTGGAAAGCCCTCTCCCACATTGACTGAGCACTTATAACATACGAACATACGAATTAGGAGCAGGAGTAGGCCACTCGGCCCTTCGAGCCTGCTCCGCCATTCAATAAGATCATGGCTGATCCGATTACTCCACATTCCCGCCTACCCCCGATAACTTTTCAGCCCCTTGCTTACCAAGAATCTATCTACCTCTGCCTTAAAAATATTCAAAGACTCTGCTTCCACCGCCCTCTGAGGAAGAGAGTTCCAAAGACTCACGACCCTCTGTGAGAAAAACTTTCTCCTCATCTCTGTCTTAAATAGGCGACCCTTTATTTTTAAACAGTGACCCCTAGTTCTAGATTCTCCCACAAGAGGAAACATCCTCTCCACATCCACCCTGTCCAGACCCCTCAGGATCTTATATGTTTCAATCAAGTCACCTCTTACTCTTCTAAACTCCAGCGGATACAGGCCTAGCCTGTCCAACCTTTCCTCATAAGACAACCCGCCCATTCCAGGTATTAGTCTAGTAAACCTTCTCTGAACTGCATCCAACGCATATTCATCCTTCCTTAAATAAGGAGACCAATACTGTACACAGTACTCCAAATGTGGTCTCACCAATGCCCTGTATAACTGAAGCATAACCTCCCTACTTTTGTATTCGATTCCCCTTGCAATAAACGATAACATTCTATTAGCTTTCCTAATTATTTGCTGTACCTGCATAGTAACCTTTTGCGATTCATGCACTAGGATACCCAGATCCCTCTGCATCTCAGAGCTCTGCAATCTCTCACCATTTAGATAATATGCTTCTTTTTTATTCTTCCTGCCAAAATGGACAACTTCACATTTTCCCACATTATACTCCATTTGCCAGATCTTTGCCCACTCACTTAACCTATCTATATCCCTTTGTAGCCTCCTTATGTCCTCTTCACAATTTACTTTCCTACCTATCTTTGTGTCATCAGCAAATTTAGCAACCATACCTTCGGTCCCTCCATCCAAGTCATTTATATAAATTGTAAAAAGTTGAGGCCCCAGCACTGATCCCTGTGGCACACCACTCGTTACATCTTGCCAATCAGAAAATGATCCATTTATGCCTACTCTCTGTTTCCTGTTAGCTAGCCAATCTTCTATCCATGCCCCCCCTACACCATGAGCTTTTATTTTCCGCAATAACTTTTGATGTGGCACCTTATCAATTGCCTTCTGGAAATCTAAGTACAGTACATCCACCGGTTCCCCTTTATCCACAGCATATGTTACTTCCTCAAAGAACTCCAATAAATTGGTTAAACATGATGGGGTAGAAATTAGGTCGCGCCCCATTTGGGGCGCAAATATCGTCCGGACGCAAATATTAGCGCCTGGCGCTAATTATCGGCACTGACAGGAAACTTCACTTTTACCGCCCCGGGAGGTGAGTGGAGCGCTAAAGCAGGCGCTGCACACCTCTCTTAAGGCGCAAAGGCCGAGCAGTGAGGCGCTAACTCGGAGCGCTGGCGAAGCTCATGTGATGTCAGTCAGCAATGGAACACACACACAATGGCACGGGCCAGTTCTTAAAGGGGATGGTTAATCTTGCTTTCCATCCACATCCTGTTCATTGCTGCCTTGAATCTCGGCCTGGAGAGACTTGCACATCAAATGTGCTGGAAAGAACAATGGAGAGTACCAGGCAAAGAGCTCAGAGTGCAGCTCCCACAGTCTCTGCTAAATCGATACAAGGAATGGCAAATCAAAATGAACCTGCAAAGTGCTGCTCAGTACCCAAAACTCCTTCACACAACGTTGAATCTCTCCAGAAGTCTCTCCCTCTCTCTCTCAGAATGCATAGTTCAAAAATGCCACCAACAATAAAAGACAGGAAGAGGCCCCCTTTAAATAGCGCCCCCCCCCCAGCCCCACAGCGATTGATAGCGTTCCAGTCTTCTGGTCGTTGGAAGCGCCAGGCGGTAAGGCAGGGGGCGCCACTCAATTTCCGCTACGGGGCGCCACAAGGGCGTTGCACCATGGAATGACGTCACAATCTGCGCGCGCAGGTGGTCGCAGCGGTAAGTTTTAGCGCCGCCGCACAATCTCAAGTTAAGTTCTCGAGCGGCGCAAACATCGCTGCGCCCGGGCGTTAGCGGCTTTGCGCCCCATTAGCGCCCTCTTAAGGCGCTAACGGGAGGCGCAACCAAGTGAATTTTTACCCCGATTTCCCTTGCACAAAACCATGTTGACTTTGCCTGATTACTTTGAACTTTTCTAAATGCCCTGCTATAACATCTTTAATAATAGCTTCTAACATCTTCCCTATGACAGATGTTAAGCTAACTGGCCTGTAGTTTCCTGCTTTCTGTCTCCCTCCCTTTTTGAATAAAGGAGTTACATTCGCTATTTTCCAATCTAATGGAACCTTCCCCGAATCTAGGGAATTTTGGAAAATTAAACCAACGCATCAACTATCTCACTAGCCACTTCTTTTAAGATCCTAGGATGAAGTCCATCAGGACCCGAGGACTTGTCAACCCGTAGCTCCAACAATTTGCTCAGTACCACTTCCTTGGTGATTATAATTTTCTTGAGTTCCTCCCTCCCTTCCATTTCCTGATTTACAGCTATTTATGGGATGTTACTTGTATCCTCTATATTGAAGACCGATGCAAAATACCTGTTCAATTCAACTGCCATCTCCTTATTTTCCATTATTAATTCCCCAGACTCACTTTCTATAGGACCAATGCTCACTTTGTTAACTCTTTTCTTTTTTAAATATCTATAGAAACTCTTACTATCTGTTTTTATATTTCTAGCTAGCTTTTTCTCGTACACTAATTTTTCTCTCCTTATTAATCTTTTAGTCATTCTTTGCTGTTTTTTATATTCTGTCCAATCTTCTGACCTGCCACCCATCTTTGCGCAATTATATGCTTTTTCTTTAAGTTTAATACTATCTTTAACTTTTTTAGTTAACCACGGATGGTGGGTCCTCCCCTTGGAATTTGTCTTTCTTGTTGGAATGTATATATTCTGTGTATTTTGAAATATCCCCTTAAATGTCTGCCACTGCAACTCTATTGACCTATCCCTTAACCTAATTTGCCAGTTCACTTTAGCTAGCTCTGCTTTCATGCCCTCATAATTGCCCTTATTTAAGTTTAAAATACTAGTCTTGGACCCACTCTTCTCTCTCTCAAATTGAATGTAAAATTCAATCATATTATGATCGCTGCTACCTAGGGGCACCTTCACTATGAGGTCATTAATTAATCCTATCTCGTTGCACAATACCAGGTCTAGTATAGTCTGCCTCTGGTTGGCTCCAGAACGTGCTGTTGTAAGAAACTATCCCGAAAACATTCCATGAACTCTTCATCTATGCTACCTTTGCCCATCTGATTTTTCCAGTCTATATGCAGATTAAAGTCCCCCATAATTATTGCCGTACCCTTCTGACAAGCTCCCATTATTTCTTCCTTTATACTCCATCCTACCATGTGGTTACTGTTAGGGGCCTGTACACCACTCCCACAAGTGACTTCTTGCCTTTATTATTTCTCATCTCTACCCAAACCGCTTCTACATCCTGGTTTCCTGAACTTAGGTCATCCCTCTCTATTGTGCTAATACCATCATTAATTAACAGAGCCACCCCTCCACCTTTTCCCATCTTCCTGCCCTTCCTAAATGTCATGTACCCTTCAATATTCAGGTCCCAATCTATGTCATCCTGCAGCCATGTTTCTGTAATGGCTATTTGCGCTATCAGTTCATCTGTTTTGTTTCAAATGCTACGTGCTTTCAGATGCAGAGCCTTTAGTTTTGTCCTTTTATTATTTTTGTAACCTCTAGCCTTATCTGTTGATTTACTTTTAGATTTGTACTCTCTATCCCTTCCTGTCACGGTCTGTTTATCATTTCCCATATTAATACCTTTCTCTATTACCTTGTCTCTGATCTTTGAATTACCACATCTTCCCAAATTTGATCCCATGCCCCCAATATTTAGTTTAAAGCCCTCTCTACCGCCCTAGTTATACAACTCGCCAGAACACTGGTCTCAGCATGGTTATAACATCTATTCCTCAACTGAGATATATACCAGCGGAATGGGTACCATTTATATCCTCTCATCCTGGTCCTCAGAATCGGAGGAAGAGCAGCCGCGGCAGCAGCAGAACCAGGCGCAACATCAGCACCAACAACAGGAGCGCCAACCTCCTCCTCAGCCACCTGATGCTGCACAGGGCATCAGCGCAGGGCTGCACCGTGCCGCAGGAGATACCCCCAACACAGGGTTTACAGGTCGAGGATGATCTTCCTCAACATGAGTGAGCAGCATTGCCACAGGAGGCTGAGACTTTTGCGAGAGGTAGTCGCTGACATCTGCACAATACTGAACCAACACCTGGAGCCCAGAGAAGCGGGTGGACACTCCTTACCAGTGGCTGTCAAAGTCACCACCGCACTCAACTTCTTTGCTTCAGGGTCCTTCCAGGGATCATCAGCAGACATCAGCAGCATCTCACAGTCAGCCGCACACACTTGCATCACGCAGGTCACCGATGCCCTCTTTGCAAAGTCGCACAATTACATCCACTTCTCCACGGATGAAGCAAGTGTAACTGCGCGTGCAGTTGGCTTTGCAAATATGGCAGGCTTTCCAAGGGTGCAGGGCATCGTAGACTGCACACATGTGGCCATTAGGGCACCCCATCACTACCCAGCTGTATTTGTCAACTGCAAGGACTTCCACTCTCTTAACATCCAGCTGGTGTTTAACCACAGGAAGAACATTATGCATGTTTGCACCAAGTTCCCTGGCATTGCCATGACTCTTTCATCCTGCGGCAGTCTACTGTGCCTCAGCTCTTCAATCCGCCAACCCAACTTTCCGGATGGCTACTTGGAGACAAGGGCTATCCCCTGAAAAAGTGGCTAATGACACCAATGATGAGGCCATCAAACAAAGCTGAGGAGCAGTACAATGTGAGCCACATTTCCACCAGAAGCATCACAGAGCAAACCATTGGCTTGCTCAAAATGCGATTCAGATGCCTTGATAGATCTGGTGGAGCTCTACAGTACGCAGCCGCCAGGGTCTCCAGAATCATCGTGGTCTGCTGTGCCCTGCACAACATCGCACAGTGGCATGGCTTAGTGCTGCCTGAGGAACAAGTGACACAGCGCACAGCCTCAGAGGAGGAGGAGGAGGAGGAGGTGGAGGAGGAGGCGGCAGATGAGGGACACCTTGTGGAAGTGGATGTGCCAATTGCTGGCCGTGAAGCAAGGGATACATGAATCCATGCCAGATTTGCGTAAGTTTACGCATCAACCACATTTGGCTGTCATATGGAAATGAATGTCTGGCCGACCTTCTTAACACACCATACAGCATCTGTACAATAAACTGTGGTTTCCTATCACTCTCACCACCATCATTACAGATGAAAGGCGCCCTGACCCCTCATTGTGCAACTTCCATATCTGAGCACACATAGGCCACCTCTTTGAATCTTTGCCATCGCATTACTTTATTACATTTAAAATCACGATGACAAACGTTACTTTGTATGAGATCAAAACATCCAAGTGACTACCTTTGTGACTATTTGTGTGTTAACTTTCTCTTACGCTTACATCTACGTGGCGCTTCCCCTGTGGCTTCAGCAGATGTAGAGGTACCTTGCTCACTTCTATGCTGTGCCTGCTTAGATGCCTTTGGCGGGCGTCCTCGGGGTTTGGGAGCCTGGGAGGGCTCCGCAACAGTCTGCTCCTCCTGCGGCTGTGCAGGGGCTGAGACAGCCATCTCAGTTGGGTGAGGAATCTGGGGGCTGACCAAGGGCTCCGTAGTGGCATAGGAGTGTGAGCGCTTGGAGAGGAGCCCACACTTCCTTGTTGTGGACCATCAACATTCCTCTCATGGGTCATCTGCACTTCACTGCTAGCAAGTGGCTGGAGAGCATAGCATAGCAGACCATCTACTTAGAAGAGTTACCATGTTCATTTGAGTCTGGCAAGTTATGTCCTCCAACCCAACTCGATGGGCTGAATGGCCTCCTTCTGTGCCGTTATGACTCTATGACTCCTCTTAACATCTCTCTACACAGTCCTGCACGGGCCAACCTTAGCCCCCGCTCTATAAATCCTTCCTTTCCTTGCTTCACTCAATTCAGCACAGAACACTTCAGCGCACCTCCTTCTGCTTGCACCTATGCCCTCAAAACCTGCTACTGCCTTCACAATGCTCGATTCCTTCGAGCAGGCAGTGTGCATGCCTTACCCACAGCATGCCCAATTTACATGATATAGGAAAATCAGCCCCGAACAATTGTTGCCATTGCAACCTCTTGAATGATTCTATAGATTTTTCCTCCACTGCCCTACCTAGAAGATAATTCCAGGAAGAATTGTGTGGCTCTTGGCCACACTTGCTGTTTCTTCTTCTCATCATGCACACTATGCTAAGCTGCCTTATACTTCCTTCAACAAGGATCACACTAACCCACTTTTACCCTTTTTGTAGGAAAAGCTAGCACACAATAATATAAGAACATAAGAACATAAGAAATAGGAGCAGGAGTAGGCCAATCGGCCCCTCGAGCCTGCTCCGCCATTCAATAAGATCATGGCTGATCTGATCCTAACCGCCAATCTACTATCTATCACAGAACCATCTCCTGCATCTAACAGAATTGCACACACGAAATAGGAGCAGAATCAGGCTACACGGTCCCTGGGCCCGCTCCACTACCCACAGGGCCATGACCGATCCGAACCTAGACTCATGTCCAAATTCCTGCCCGCTCCCCGTAACCCTTAATGCCCTTTACTTCTAGGAAACTGTCTATTTCTGTTTTAAATTTAATTAATGTTGTAGCTTCTACAGCTTTTTGTGGCAGCATATTCCATGGACCTACCACCCTCTGAGTGTAGTAGTTCCTCCTCATCTCAGTTTTGAAAGAGCAGCCCCTTATTCTAAGACTATGTCCCCTAGTTCTAGTCTCACCCGTCATCGGGAACATCCTCCCAGCATCCACCCGATCCAACCCCTTCACAATCTTATATGTTTCAATAAGATCGCCTCTCATTCTTCTGAACTCCAATGAGTAGAGTCCCAATCTACCCAACCTCTCCTCATATGACCACCCCCTCATCCCCGGGATTAACCGAGTGAACCTTTTTTGCACTGCCTCGAGAGCAAGGATGTCTTTCCTTAAGTAAGGACACCAAAACTGTATGCAGTATTCCAGGTGCGGTCTCACCAATACCTTGTACAACTGAAGCAATACCTCCCTATTTTTATATTCTATCCCCCTAGCAATGAAAGCCAACATTCCATTTGCCTTCTTAATCACTTGCTGCACCTGCATACTAACCTTTTGAGTTTCGTGCACCAGGACCCCCAGATCCCTTTGCACTTCAGTACTCTCCAGTTTCTTGCCATTAAGATAATAAATTGCTCTAGGATTTTTCCTGCCAAAGTGCATCACCTCACACTTTCCAGTGTTGTATTCCATCTGCCAAATCTCTGCCCACTTACTTAGCCTGTCTATGTCCCCTTGCAGGTTTTTTATGTCCTCCTCACTCACTACTTTCCCTCCCATCTTTGTATCATCTGCAAATTTTGATATGTTACACTTGGTCCCTTCCTCCAAATCGTTAATATAGATTGTGAAGAGTTGGGGACCCAGCACTGACCCCTGTGGAACACCACTAGTTACTGATTGCCAGTCTGAGAATGAACCATTTATCCCAAGGGAGAGTATAAGAATAGGAGGAGGTCCTTCCTCTATACAAACACCAGTACAAGAGGCCGCCATCAAAATCATTGGCAGAGACAAGGCTTGCAGCATTGGAGATGACCTGGCTGGAGGCCAGGCACAGCAGGGTATTTGGGCATCTTCTCTCCCATTTCTCTTTCGAATTAACCCTCTCACTTAGACAGTCACACACTCAGTATGACAACCTGCATAATTTCAGCAAAGATTGAATGAAAAGGAATAACTTTATTAAGATTTAATATCATTATGTACATCAGCAGTTCAGCTTTTGCTAACAGGAGTCAATTTTCAGTGTTCCGACTGGAGCATTATGCTTCAAGCCGCTTGTCTATTTGATTTATTGTCAGATGCTGATTGTTAAGGTCTCTAAGTTACATACTCAAACTGACATGAAAGACTTTCACCTACTGAAGTACATCTATAAATGCTCATATTATATTGTAATAGAGCAGGCTTGCTTAGGGCCTCTCCCTTATTTTTCAGACTGTTGTCCTCCTTGATCTTAAGCTGGATGTCCAAAACAATGTTATGTTTCAGTTGTATTTAATACTTGGAACAAATGGTTCTATGCATCCTTGATCAAATAAAACAATGCATTATTATGCCTGTCGCTGCAGAGAATTGAGGCAGACAATGGGGGTCAAATACTAAGGTTTATTATTATATTCAAGATAAAGCAATACATTAAATGATACTTCCTATAAACAGTAAACTAGCTAGATTAATATTTATCTAACAGCCACTTGTCTACATCTTTCCTCTATGAAACATGAATGCCAATGCAGAGTAAGTCAATGTTTCTAAGTCATGTGTTGAACCATAAAAACTAGCAGCTGCATTTGTAATTTGTAAACTATTCCCACTGGGGCTGAAATTAACTGAACACATAAAAGAAAAATGCAGTTACAACCTTCAGCTACACTGGAAGTCTATGACTCATGCAGTACTGACCTCAAGATCAGCTCATTGAGAGGTCCAGCGCAGTTCATTTATTTACCCATTATATCCCCTGTAATTCAATTTGTTATTAAGATGGTAATTCACAGTCCTTTGATGTTTTCTGTGTAGTGCATGAATATTAATTACCAGAGACACACCTTCAAATAAATCTGCAAAGTAATCATCTGTTAAAAATCAATAGTTGGGAATCTCCTTCAAAACCATTATCTAAACTGTAGCATTCTTTTAATATTTGAGAAAAAATTACAAAATGTTTTTCAGATTTACAAAATCATAGAATGTCTGCAAGCCATTATATAGGAAGTATCTGCTGACCATATACAATTCAGTTAAAAATTTTAGAAGGACTTAAACTAACAAAAATTCGTAATAACCATACCTTAATAGCTTTGAATAAAACAAGTGCAATGCCTGACCCAGCCCAAGTGCTCTAGAATTTCCTGGAGCATCTCCAGCGTCGGCCAGTAACAGGGGGAGCAAAGTCAAAGGCAGCTGTTGGAGAGGCACAAAGATCTGCTGAATAAGTTTGAAACTTACCTTTGGAATCCTCTTCAGCTTACTGTAGGTACACCAAGGGCGGCAGAAAAGGAAAATCCAGGCCATAGTTTTGGTAGCAGTGTCTGCCATGCTTCTTTATTTATTTATTCCAATTAATCATCTGACACAAACCACACAGATTCTGTGCGTTATGTCTTTGATGATCCATTATTTCAGAGAGTACATGAGCCATAATAATCGATGTTCCTGAAGACTGACATTCTGAATGTAGTTTTTCACATTTGCATTTTACTCTGAAAGATCATTGGATTGCAATTATTGTAATCACACAAAAACTGTTAGTTTTTGCAGGATTTTGTGAATGTTAATTTGGTAATAGTCCATACCAACTCAGTTGGAAAAGGTTCGGTCTAAGAACGGCTGTCCCTACTTTATGAACTTGACCTTTCAGTAATCAGACTGCAGCTTTATTTCAACTATTATTAAAGGATGTTCATTTAGTTAATCCCAAACAGCTTTAATTTGAGCAAACATGATAAATCATCCATGCTTGAATTCTCTGAAGGACAAAGCTTAAACTGCACAGCTTTTAGTTGCAGCAACAGGTAAACAAATAGAAATGTTCTGCTGCAAAGGGATGTTGATTAAGGCTGAAGGGAGACTTTAATATATCAGAAGTACTCTTCAAATAATCTGTGCTAATTAGACCACCTAAACCCTAATCTTCCAGAATAAATGAGAAAACATTCATAGAGCAGCATGTCACTTTGTGCAGTACAAGTGAACTTCCAGCTTTGTGTTTTTTAAATGAGTTGAAATAATTGCAAGGGTAACCTAGAATTATTTTTATTTAGGTACCTTTATGTCATAGAGTCACTGACAAATGTACAGGTGAGGCTGGGTCTCAGTTGCCACTTGAAATACAAGGTGCAGATCATATATTGTACGGCACAAGCAAAATCTTTCAGCCATGGCAAAAGTCCAAACATTCCAGTGCTGCTGGAAATATACATCAGGCCCATCAAAATTTAAAATGACAAAAGATACGGGCAATTTTCAAACCCTGTTTCTCACCTGAATAACAACAATTTTCATTTATATAGTGTCTTTAACATAGTAAAAGCTCACAAGGCGCTTCACAGAAGAGTTATCAAACAAAATTTGACACCAAGCCACATAAGGAGAAATTAGAAAAGGTGGTCAAAGAGGTAGTTTTATAAGGAGCCTCTTAAAGGAGGAAAGAGAAGCAGAGAGGCGGAGAGGTTTAGGGAGGGAATTCCAGAGGTTAGGGCTTAGACAGCCGAAGGCACGGCCACCAATGGCGGAGAATTGAAATCCGGGGATGCGCAAAAGGCCAGGGTTGAAGGAGCGCCGAGATCACCAAGAGTAATGGGTGGCTGGTGGGGTGGGGGGGGACGACGACAAGTCAGCCACTTTATTGATACCCAAGGACCGCCTGATGCAAATTACAGGCTGGCCTATAAATGGGTGAGCAGCACAATCGCCTGTTTTGGCCGAGAAGCTGATTAAATATGCCAATCGGGGTCCTACGCTGGTTGTAGGACATTGATTGGAATTTTCAGTTTACAAATGGATGGATCTTGTACCACACATGCTCTGCCCACGTGTACACAAGAACATAAGAACATAAGAAATAGGAGCAGGAGTAGGCCATTTGGCCCCTCGAGCCTGCTCCGCCATTTAATGAGATCATGGCTGATCTGATCTTGGGCTCAGCTCCATTTCCCTGCCCACTCCCCATGACCTTTCACTCCCTTATTGTTAAAAAATCTGTCTATCTCCACCTTAAATATATTCAATGGCCCAGCCTCCACAGCTCTCTGGGGAAGAGAATTCCAAAGATTCACGACCCTCTGAGAGAAGAAATTCCTCCTCATCTCAGTTTTAAATAGGCAACCCCTTATTCTGAAACTATGCCCCCTAGTTCTAGATTTCCCCATGAGGGGAAACATTGGGCTGGATTTTGTCAATGGGGATGTGATGGAGGCGGGACTCCCACTTTTTGGGTTGTAGTCCCGCCTCCATCGACTTGTGGCCAACCCACTGTATTTTCCCTTGATTGACCTTGTTAATCCCGCCCAGCAGGCTTAGCAGGCCAATCAAGGGTCCCTTGGATACAGGTGACGTCAGCCATTGAAATTTCATCTGTCAAGAGCTTTTGACAGATGAAATTTCAGCGTTTGACAGCTCTGTGAAGCTGTCAAACACTGACAATATGATTTCTAACTTGAGTCCCTGTACTTAGACTGAGTTAGAAATCAATCCAGCACAGAAAGCAGAGACTGGAGCTTTTGACAGCTCCGCGGCCATTCTGCTTTCTGTGCCGTGGATGTGAGGGAGTCCCGACACCTTAAGGAAGCTAGCCTGCAGGACAATGTTAAGGTAAGTAAAAGTTCTTAAAACACTTTACACACACCAAACACACTTACCTCTGCACTCATGCACCCATCACTCACCTGCACACCAGACATCTCGACCCCTCCAAGCCCTCCAGACCGACGGCCCGCCTCACTAAATCGGCGTGGTTCAGACCTGTTGGGAAGCCCACACTTCAGGGCTAAAAATAGGGATTAGGCAAAAAACTGCCTGTTAACTACCTGTTAACAGTCAGTTTATTGGCACTAATCCCCTTCCCGCCTCGGAGAGGCGGGTCCCAGCACAGGTCGGGTACTTGCCTCCTGGGAAACTGGCATGGAGGCGGGTTGGGGGCGGGATGGGTTCGGGACCCCGAATCTGCTATTTTCACACCACTCCCGCCTCCAAACCCGCCTCCACGGGCCGGTGAAAATTGAGCCCAGCATCTCTGCATCTACCTTGTTGAGCCCCCTCAGTATCTTATATGTTTCAATAAAATCACCTCTCAGTCTTCTAAACTCCAATGAGTATAGGACCAAGCTGCTCAACCTTTCTTCATCTCAGGAATCAACCTCGTGAACCTTCTCTGAACTGCCTCCAATACACCTACTGCCCTCCCTCAGTCCTCCTCCATGTTGAACACCACTTGGAAGAAGCACTGAGAGGGGCAAGGGCACAGAAAGTACTCTGGGTGGGGGACTTCAATGCCCATCCCCAAGAGTGGCTCGGTAGCACCACTACTGACCGAGCTGGCCGAGTCCTGAAGGACATAACTGCTAGTCTGGGCCTGCGACAGGTGATGAGAGAACCAACACGAGGGAAAAACCTACTTGACTTCATCCTCACCAATCTACCTGTCGCAGATGCATCCATCCATGACAGCTTTGGGAGCAGTGACCACCGCACAGTCATTGTGGAGATGAAGTCCCGTCTTCACACTGAGGACATCCTCCATCGTGTTGTGTGGCACTACCACCGTCCTAAATGGGATAGATTCAGAACAGATCTCACAGCTCAAAACTGTGCATCCATGAGGCACTGTGGGCCATCAGCAGCAGCAGAATTGTATTCCACTACAATCTGTAACCGTATGGCCCAGCATATCCCTCACTCTACCATTACCATCAAGCCAGGGGACCAACCCTGGTTCAATAAGGAGTGTAGAAGAGCAGGAGCAGTGCCAGGCGTACCTAAAGATGCGGTGCCAACCTGGGGAAGCTGCAACACAGGACTACATGCATGCTTAAGAGCAGAAGCAGCATGCTATAGACAGAGCTAAGTGATCCAACAATCAACAGATCAGAACAAAGCTCTGCAACCCTGCCACAGCCAATCATGAATGGTGGTGGACCATTAAACAACTAACGGGAGGAGGAGGCTCCATGAATATCCCCATCCTCAATGATGGTGGAGCCCAGTACTTAAGTGCAAAAGACAAGGCTGAAGCGTTTGCAACCATCTTCAGCCAGAAGTGCCAAGTGGATGATCCATATCGGCCTCCTCCTGAGATCCCCACCATCACAGAAGCCAGTCTTTAGCCAATTCGATTCACTCCACATGATATCAAGAAACAGCTGAGCGCACTGGATACAGCAAACGCTGTGGGCCCCGACAACATCCCGGCTGTCGTGCTGAAGACTTGTGCTCCAGAACTATCCGCCTCTAGCCAAGCTGTTCCAGTAAAGCTATAACACTGGCATCTATCCAACAATGTGGAAAACTGCCCAGGTATGTCCTGTCCACAAAAAGCAGGACAAATCCAATCTGGCCAATTACCGCCCCATCAGTCTACTCTCAATCATCAGCAAAGTGATGGAAGGTGCCGTCGACAGTGCTATCAAGCGGCACTTACTCACCAATAACCTGCTCACTGATGCCCAGTTTGGATTCCGCCAGGACCACTCGGCTCCAGACTTCATTATAGCCTTGGTCCAAACATGGACAAAAGAGCTGAATTCCAGAGGTGAGGTGAGAGTGACTGCCCTTGACATCAAGGCAGCATTTGACCAAGTGTGGCATCAAGAGAGCAGTAGTAACCAGGCATGAAGCGGCCTAACTAACAGTCCTTAAAGAGACCGAGAAGGCCGAATACATCTTTTATTTTTTAGTCTTGCAGGGCCAGGAGGAGAAGCAGCACTCCTCCTGGGCCCCCAAAAAACCTCGGCCCACTGCCGAGCCATGCAATACCCCCCCAACACCACCTCCCACTTCCAGGCTTGACCTGCCAGCTGGCTCAGCATAGCACCAGGCCGATTTCCTGCCCTCTCATAACTGCCGAGCTAAGACATTAGACCCATCGTTTCAGCCTGTTCTTGCCCCACGGAACATATCTCTTCCTATCTCGACTCTATTTTTTCTCCCCTTGTCCAGTCTTTTCCCACCTACATCCACGACTTTTCCGATGCCCTCCGCCACTTTAACAGTTTCCAGTTTCCTGGCCCCAACCATCTCCTTTTCACTATGGACATCTAATCCCTCTACACCTCCATCCTTGAACAGAGGCCCAACCAGTCCCCATCCACCACCACCCTCCTTCGCCTGGCTGAACTTGTTCTCACATTGAACAACTTCTCCTTTGACTCCACTCACTTCCTCCAAATTAAAGGTGTTGCTATGGGAACCCACTTGGGCCCTAGCTATGCCTGCCTTTTTGTGGGATATGTGGAACATTCTTTGTTCCAGTCCTACTCAGGTCCCCTCCCTCACCTCTTTTTCCGGTACATTGATGACTGTATCAGTGCCGTTTCCTGCTCTCGCCCTGAACTAGAAAATTTCATTCACTTTGTTTCCAATTTCCACCCTTCCCTCACCTTCACATGGCCCATCTCCGATTACAGGCCAGTCAGCCTAACCTCGGTGGTGGGAAAATTATTGAAAAGAATTCTGAAGGACAGGATAAATCTTCATTTAGAAAGACACGGATTAATCAAGGATAGTCAGCACAGGTTTGTTAATGGAAGGTCGTGTCTGACAAACATGATTGAATTTTTTGAGGAGGTAACAAGGAGGGTAGATGAGGGTAGTGCATTTGATGTAGTGTATATGGAGTTTAGCAAGGCTTTTGATAAGGTTCCACATGGCAGACTGGTCACGAAGTTAAAAGCCCTTGGGATCCAGGGCAAAGTGTCAAGTTGGATTCAAAACTGGCTTGGAGACAGGAAGCAGAGGGTATTGGTTGATGGGTGTTTTTGTGACTGGAAAGCTGTTTCCAGTGGGGTTCTGCAGGGCTCAGTACTAGGTCCCTTGCTTTTTGTGGTATATATCAATGATCTAGACTTGAATATAGGGGGTATGATTAAGAAGTTTGCAGTTGATACTAAAATCGGCTGTGTGGTTGATACTGAAGAAGGAAGCTGTAGACTGCAGGAAGATATCAATAAATTGGTCAGGTGGGCAGAACAGTGGTAAATGGAATTCAATCAGGAGAAGTGTGAGGTAATGCATTTGGGGAGGGCTAACAAGGAAAGGGAATACACATTAAATGGTAGGACACTGAGTAGTGTAGAGGAACAAAGGGACCTTGGAGTGCATGTCCACACATCCCTGAAGGTAGCAGGCCAGGTAGATAAGATGATTAAGAAGCTTGCCTTTATTAGCCGTGGCATAGAATACAAGAGCAGGGGGTTATGCTTCAACTGTATAAAACATTAGTTAGGCCTCAGCTAGAGTACTGCATGCAGTTCTGGTCACCACATTACAGGAAAGATGTGATTGCACTAGAGAGGGTACAGAGGAGATTTACAAGGATGTTGCTGGGAGTAGAGAATCTTAGCTATGAGGAAAAACTGGATAGGCTGGGTCTGTTTTCCTTGGAACAGAGGAGGCTGAGGGGAGACCTTATTGAGGTGTAGAAAATTATGAGGGGCATAGATAAAGTGAATAGAAAGGACCTATTTCCCTTAGCAAAGGGGTAAAAAACCAGGGGCACAGATTTAAAGTAATTGGTGGAAGGTTTAGAGGGGATTTGAGGGTTGTGGGGGTCTGGAACTCACTGCCTGAAAGGGTGGTAGAGGCAGGAACCCTAACCACATTTGAAAAGTACTTGGATGTGCACTTGGGATGCTCTAACCTGCAGGGCTATGGACCAAGAGCTGGGAAGTGGGATTAGGCTGGATAGCTCTTTGTTGGCCGGTGCGGACACGATGGGCCGAAATGGCCTCCTCCCGTGCTGTAACTTTCTATGATTCTATGACTCTTCTTTTCCCTTCCTCGACTTCTCTGTCTCCATCTCTGGGGATAGGCTATTGACAAACATTCACTATAAGCCCACTGACTCCCACAGCTATCTGGACTACACTTCCTCCCACCCTGCTTCCTGTAAGGACTCTGTTCCATTCTCCCAGTTTCTCTGTCTCTGCCGTATCTGCTCTGATGATGCCACCTTCCATGCCAGTGCTTCCAACATTTTTCCTCAGCCGAGGATTCCCCTCTACCGTGGTTGACACGGCCCTTGACCGTGTCCGTTCTATTTCCCGCACTTCTGCTCTCACCCCTTCCCCTCCCTCCTGGAACCACGATAGGGTTCCCCTTGTCCTCACCTTTCACCCCACCAGCCTCCACATTCAACGGATCATCCTCCGCCATTTCCGCCACCTTCAGCGTGATCCCACCACCAAACACATCTTCCCCTCACCTCCCCTTTCAGCATTGCAAAGGGACCCCTCCCTCCGCGACACCCTAGTCCACTCCTCTATCACCCCCAACACACCTTCCCTTCGCCCGGCACCTTCACGTGCAAGTGCAGGAGATGCAACACCTGCCCTTTTACCTCCCCCCTTCCCACTGTCCAGGGCCCCAAACACTCCTTCCAGGTGAAACAGTGATTTACTTGTACTTGCAATTTAGTATACTGTATTCGCTGCTCACGATGTGGTCTCCTCTACATTGGGGAGACCAAACGCAGATTGGGTGACCTGCTTTGCGGAACACCTCCCTTCAGTCCGTAAGGGTGACCCCGAGCTTCCGGTCGCCTGTCACTTTAATTCCCCGCTTCACTCCCACTCTGACCTCTCGGTCCTCGGCTTCTTACATTGTTCCAACGAAGCTCAACGTAAGCGCGAGGAACAGCACCTCATCTTTCGATTAGGCACTTTACAGCCTTCTGAACTCAACATCGAGTTCAGCAATTTCAGATCATAACCTCTGCCCCTATCTTGTTTTTCTCTCTCTATTCCATGGCAGCTGTCGATCTTTCTGCCATTTACACTTCATCTAGAGTCATCTTTTGTTTCTTAACTTGTCCCATTACGATCTCCTTTTGCCTGCACCATCATCCCTTTTGTCTCTTAGGGGGCGATTTTCCCACTGGAGGCGGGTTGGAGGTGGGTTTTGGTTTGGGTGGGTTCCAAACCCGCCTCCATTGATAGATTTGAAAAAATTGCGATTTTCCCCTGATTGGCCAGTTGATTTCAGAGGTGCGGTTTGCCCTTGGTCAATTAGTGTTTTGGGATCTGAAACTCGCCTCTGCTGACATCACTTTACCAGCCTCATTTAAGGGCTACTTGCTGCCTTGGATCATTCCACTGGATTTCTGTCAATGCTGCACCGCCTACAACATCTTCTGAGAAACCACTGTGTCCAATTCCAGGCCAAGGGCCTCCCTGAGGTTCTCGGATGAGGCGCTGCAAATGTTGGTTGAGGGGGTGAGAGCTAGCAGGGAGGTGCTCGTCCTCTCATCTAGGAGGAAGAGGCCTCCCAAAGATACCAAGGCTGTGTGGGTGCAGCTGGCAAGGGATATAACCTCCAGATCTGTGTGCAGATTGGGTGAATGTTTATGTGTATTAATGAAATGCCATCCCTGTTGGAAAGTATTAAAATGATTTGATGGCAAAATGTTGGCGTGATGGCATCTGTTCTTTCGCCTTAGGCAGCTCCACATTGCGGGCTCCGCGACACTTGCATTGTCAGGTTGGTGGCCACAGTGAAAGGAGGCCAGAGAGTCATGCCCATTGTCTATGATGTCTTAAGATGGAGCCAAGGACATGTGCCAACATGGGCAACCTATGCAAATCTGGCCAGGATAAATTCATCCATTGCATCACAGGCAGCCATGTGCTTGTGTGCTGCCGCTGCTGCTGCTCCTCCTTCTGCTCCTCCTCCTCCTCCTGCTCCTCCTCCTCCTCAGCGTCCTCATCCTCTTCATCCTCATCTGAGAAGGCCTGGAACTGAGCCACTTGCTCATCAGGAAGCTGCAAGCCACAACAAGCCTCTACTCATTGGAATTCAGAAGAATGAGAGGCGATCTTATCGAAACATATAAGATTGTGAGGGGGCTTGATCGGGTGGAGGCAGGGAGGATGTTTCCACTGATGGGTGAGACTAGAACTAGGGGGCATAATCTTAGAATAAGGGGCTGCTATTTCAAAACTGAGATGAGGAGAAACTTCTTCACTCAGAGGGTAGTAAATCTATGGAATTTGCTACCTCAGAGAGCTGTGGAAGCTGCGACATTAAATAAATTTAAAACGGAGATAGACAGTTTCCTAGCTGATAAGGGAATTAAGGGTTATGGGGAGCGGGCAGGGAAGTGGACGTGAGTCTAGGTTCGGATCAGCCATGATCCTATTGAATGGCGGAGCAGGCCCGAGGGGCCATATGGCCTACTCCTGCTCCTACTTCTTATGTTCTTATGTTCTTATGTTGTGCCATGTTGTGCAGTGCACAGCAGACCACGACCATTCTGGAGACCCTGTATGGGGTATACTGCAGGGCTCCACCTGACCGGTCAAGGCATCGGAAGCGCATCTTCAACAACCCAATGGTTTGCTCGATGATGGACCTGGTCGAAGTGTGGCTGGCGTTGTAGCGCTCTTCAGCCTCGTTAGCTGGCCTCCTGATTGGCATCATTAGCCACTTCTTCAGGGGGTAGCCCTTGTCAGCAAGGAGCCATCCGTTAAGTTGGTTTGGCGAATTGAAAAGCGGAGGAACACTAGAGTGCCGCAGGATGAATGAGTCATGGCAACTACCACAGAACTTGGCGCAAACATGAAAAAACTCCTTCTTGTGGTTACACACCAGCTGTAAGTTGAGGGAGTGGAAGCCCTTGTGGTTGACAAAGATAGCTGGGTTGTGATGGGGTGCCCTAAGGGCCACATGTGTGCAGTCTATGATGCCCTGCACCATTGGCATGCCTGCCATATTTGCAAAGCCAACCGAACGCACGGTTATACTTGCTTGATCCCTTGAGAACTGGATGTAATTGTGCTCCTTTGCGAAAAGGGCATCGGTAACCTGCATGATGCAACTGTGGGCGGCCGACTGGAAGATGCCGCTGATGTCTGCTGATGAGCCCTGGAAGGAGCCTGAGGCAGAAAAGTTGAGTGCGGTGGTGACTTTGACAGCTACTGGTAAGGGGTGTCCACCTGTTCCTATGGGCACCAGGTCTTGCTGCAGCAGTCCGCAGATCTCTCGGACAAGCTCTCGCGAAAGTCTCAGCCTCCTTTGGCACTGCTGCTCACTTATGTTGAGGTAGCTCATCCTCTGTCTGTAAATCCTCTGTTGGGGGTATCTCCTGCGGCGAGGTGCCTTCTGCCCTGTGCAGCATCAGGTGGCTGAGCAGGAGGTTGGGGCTCCTGCTGCTGAGCTGCCTGGTTCTGCTGCTGCCGTGGATGCTGCTAATCCGAATCTGAGGTCCATGGTGAAAGGAAATGAATGGTTCCCATGCTGCTTGCAGATGGGTCCGTTGGGGAAGCGCTCATTCCAAGTGGGGGAGGGTCTTCCAAGGAGGTCCCACAGTTGATATAAGAAGCTGCAGCACCTCCTACTTCGGATGGCCTGCTAAAAGTGCTGAAAGACCTTTTAAAGCAAAGTTCTGCCACCCGCAACTAATCCCTGATGCAAGCTCCGTTTTAACGGTGGAGCTGCAGCTGTGAGGAGGCCACCCACTTGTCAACCCGCCAGGATTAGCTGACGTGGTTTAGGAGGGTCGTGGAACATGCTGAAAATGTCGAAAAATAACGAGGGCCTCTCAAAATAGGATTAGAGAGGCCCTTAAGGACAATTTAAGGCTCTTAACAACCTCTCTGGCCAACTGGAGGTGGGACCGTTTCCCACCCTGCAAAACCGGCACCGGCAAAATTGCGCGGAGGCGGGTTCCGAACCCGCACTCATTTTTTTGCGATTTTCCCGCCCTTCCCACCTCCAAACCCGCCTCCACAGGGCTGAGAAAATCACCCCCTAAGTCTCTCCTATCACAGACCTTCTCTTTTGTTCTTTCCTCCCCTCCCCCCTCTCCCTGCCCCTACACTTGTTTAAAAACCTGTTCCATCTCCAACTTTTTCCAGTTCTGACGAAGGGTCATCGACCTGAAACGTTAACTCTGTTTCTCTCTCCACAGATGCTGCCTGACCTGCTGAGTATTTCCAGCATTTTCTGTTTTTATAACCAATTTTTTTCTCTTTTCAGATGCAGGAGGCACGGCATGTTTCCAGAACTTCCATTTTTACTCAGATTTTCAGCACTTCTGTTTTTTTTCATTTAATTCTAGAATCATATATGCTTCACCTCATTCACTCAATTACCAATTAAATAGACAGATAAAGAAAATCTTACTATAGTATTATCATTGCCTGTCTAAACTCTACAAAAATCTGTTTCTCCGAGTAAATTACAATTACACCCTGACGCATATGGCATCCTAATACATCATTTCTGTCAGCGATAAGTCTTAACTGAAAACAACCCAAAATGAAAATCCAGTTTTGTTACAATCCCCACGTTTCTGTGCTGCTATGATTGCTCCAACTGTCTCCTCAGTGGGTGTGTTCCTCTTGCCTTTCTGGAGACTCCTGCGTCCCACAATGAGTCTGCTCCTTCTTTTTAATAGCAGACGTGTCTCCTGTCAGCTCTTCTTAAACCAAATGCAATTACCCCTGTCAGGATTACTCTGATACCTACTGCACTTTCACTATCACTATCTGAGCTACTAGTAGCACCACAAAAGCAATCAGCATTTTATCTTTTTTTAACCTGGCACAGACCTGCATGATGCACTGCCTGTGGTCACAAACAAGCTGGAGGTTGAAAGAGTGGAATCGCTTTTGATTCCGAAAGATACCAGGATGGGGATGGGGAGCACGAAAACACATCAGGCTGCACACGTAGACTGATGACACCAAGCTCTACCTCACCATCATCTCTCTCGACCCCTCTGCTCTCTCTGACTTATCACACTGCTTATCTGACATCCGGTACTGGATAAGCAGAAATGTTCTCCAACTAAATATTGGGAAGACCAAAGCCATTGTCTTCAGTCCCCGCCACAAACTCCGTTCCCTAGCCACCGACTCCATCCCTCTCCCCAGCATCTGTCTGAGGCTGAACCAGACCATTCGCAACCTTGGTGTCATATTTGATCCCGAGATGAGATTCCGACTACATATCCACTCCATCACCAAGACCGTCTATTACCACCTCTGTACCATCGCTCAACTCTGCCCTTGCCTCAGCTCATAAGAACATAAGAACATAAGAAATAGGAGCAGGAGTAGGCCAATCGGCCCCTCGAGCCTGCTCCGCCATTCAATAAGAGCATGGCTGATCTGATCCTAACCGCCAATCTACTATCTATCACAGAACCATCTCCTGCATCTAACAGAATTGCACACACGAAATAGGAGCAGAATCAGGCTACACGGTCCCTGGGCCCGCTCCACTACCCACAGGGCCATGACCGATCCGAACCTAGACTCATGTCCAAATTCCTGCCCGCTCCCCGTAACCCTTAATGCCCTTTACTTCTAGGAAACTGTCTATTTCTGTTTTAAATTTAATTAATGTTGTAGCTTCTACAGCTTTTTGTGGCAGCATATTCCATGGACCTACCACCCTCTGAGTGAAGTAGTTCCTCCTCATCTCAGTTTTGAAAGAGCAGCCCCTTATTCTAAGACTATGTCCCCTAGTTCTAGTCTCACCCGTCATCGGGAACATCCTCCCCGCATCCACCCGATCCAACCCCTTCACAATCTTATATGTTTCAATAAGATCGCCTCTCATTCTTCTGAACTCCAATGAGTAGAGTCCCAATCTACCCAACCTCTCCTCATATGACCACCCCCTCATCCCCGGGATTAACCGAGTGAACCTTTTCATCTGCTGCTGAAACCCCCATTCTTGCCTGTTACTTCTAGATTTGACATTTCCAATGCTCTCCTAGCTGGCCTCCAATCTTCCACCCTACTTAAACTTGAGCTCATCCAAAACTCTGCTGTCCATATCCTAACTCGTACCAAGTCCCATTCACCCATCGCCCCTGTGCTCACTGGCCTACACTGTCTCCCAGTCCGGCATGCCTCAATTTTAAAATTCTCATCCTTGTTTGCAAATCCTTCCATGGCCTTGCCCCTCCCTATCTCTGTAACCTTCTCCAGCCTTACAACCCTTCAAGATCGCTAGCAAAATACTGCAGATGCTGGATATCCAAATAACAACAGAAAACGCTGGAAAAACTCAGCAGGCGAGGCAGCATCCGTGGAGAGAGAAACAGAGTTAACGTTTCAGGTCGAGACCTTTCATCAGAACCCTTCAAGATCGCTGCGCTTCTCCAATTCTGGCCTCTTGCACATCCTCGAATTGAATCGCTCCACCATTGGCCTAGGCACTTCTCCAACCTGAACTTCCCTGAGGAGCAATGTCTCAGGCAACTTTTACTTCACAAAGGAGGCAGTCACGGAGCTATGTCACCTGCTGCAGTTACCTCGAGCCTCAATGGACAGCATTGCCTGTGGCTGTCAAGGTCACCGTGGCCCTTAACTTTTATGCAACAGGTTCATTCAAGGCACTCATTCCTTAAACCTCTCCGCCTCTCTACCTCTCTCTCCTCCTTTAAGAAGCTCCTTAAAACCTACCTCTTTGACCAAGCATTTGGTCATCTGTCACTAATATCTCCTTATGTGGCTCGGTGTCAAATTTTATTTTATAACACTCCTGCGAAGTGCTCGGGGACATTTTACTATGTTAAAGGTTCTGTATGAAAGCAAATTGTTCTTAAGTCTCTTGGTCTGAAGAAACAACTTTCATTCATACAGCACCTTTAATTTGGGAAAAAAAACATGGTGCTTCATTGAAGCTTAAGGAAAAACAGATATAGCGAAATGACAGCCCATTTTCCAATGGCCTGATTTTCTTATACACTCTGCTTAAATCTCCACCATCCTGACTGCTGCCAGGAAACTTACCACAGACCTGCATGATGCACTACCCGTGGTCGCAAACAGGTTGGCGGTTGAAAGAGTGGAATCGCTTTTGATTCAGAAAGATGCCAGGTTGATGATGGGGAGCACGGAATGCAATGTGAGTGCAGTCTATGGCACCTTCCACCTGGGGAAACCTGCCATGTGGATGAAGCCTAGTGCTCTCTCATTCTGCTTCGCTCTGTCCATGATGAAAGATGTAGGTATTCATCCTGGCGTAGAGAGCCTCGATGACCTTCCTGAGACAATGATGGATTGCAAACTGTAAGATGTCACTGATGTCACTTGCTGCTGCCTTGAAGGAGCCTGTTGCATAAAAGTTAAGGGCCACAGTGACTTTGACAGCCACAGGCAATGCTATCCATTGAGGCTCGAGGTAACTGCAGCAGGTGACATAGCTCCGTGACTGCCTCCTTTGTGAAGTAAAAGTTGCCTGAGACATTGCTCCTCAGGGAAGTTCAGGTTGGAGAAGTGCTCCCGAAGACCTGCAGTGGGTGTGGCCTCCTGCACAGTGCCCTCCTCCTCCCTCTTACCCAGCTACTCCTGCTCTCTCCTAACTTATTTGCTACTCCCCCTCCTCCTCGAGCTAAAAGCAGTACAGCACCAACAAAATCTTCTCAGAAGTCAGAATTCAGTTTTATAACTCAGAAGAAGAGCCATAAAATGCCCAGACTTTAACCAACAGCATAAAAGGATCAACCAGCAACTAATCTGTATGTAGACGAGCCCTTTACTGTTGCTAAAGGGTCCTTGCTGCCTGTTAGCTCTGTGAGTTGCTGAGCGATGTTATCACATGACGAACAGGCGCTGGGCAGACCAAATAACAAAAGGAACATACAAGTGAAGGACCCTTATTTAAATATTTTATTCATTGTTTAACATACTTGCGGCAAGTACCTTGGATGCGTCCGGAGCAGCCCGGTCCAATATGGTGGGCGACATACTTCCGGTGCAGAAGTAGCACATGCATGCCACCCACCATTATTAGATGCTTAGGGGGAGAAATTCGGGTCATTTGTGCCTCTCGTTAGCACCTCCAACTTTGCGACCAGGCGCAGCGCAGCTAACGACTAATGATCGTGATGTCATCTCCGGGTGCATCACCTCATTAACACCCCGGACTCTAAATTGGGTATCGCCCCCTGAAGCTGTGCGGGGCGATGACTGCGACAGCTTCAGGGGACGCGTACCGGGCGGCTGATCGCTACCGGGGCAAAAATTAAAGGGGAGGTGGCCGGCTGCTGTGAAAAAAAATGTGCCATTTTCATTGCCACTCCAGTTGCGGTTTGTTGGCGGGTTCGGTACCGCGATTGCTCAGACCGGCACTCTGTGCCACCAACGAATTTCTAGATATCAGACAAACACTTCGACAACAATGAAGCAGTGGAGTGGTTGAGAGAGATGGTGCAGAGGTGGAGTTGGATGTCATCGGCATAAATGTGAAAGCTGACCCCATGTCTGCAAATGTTTTTGCCAATATGCAGAATATAGATGAGGAAAAGAAGGAAGCCAAAGAAGCATGCATCTCTTGTGCATTTCCCCCAACCTTTGCCCCACCACCAGCAGCCATGTCTTCAGCCGTCTAGGCCCTATGTTCTGGAATTCTCTCCCTAAACCTCTCTGCCTCTCAATCTCCTTCCTCTCCTTTAAGACTCTCCTTGAAACCCACCTTTTTGACAAAGCTTTTGGTCACCCCTCCTTCTATCTCCTTGTTTGGTTTGGCGTCAATTTATTTTTCTGATTATGCCTCTGTGAAGCGCCTTGGGATGTTTTTTGATGTTAAAATGAATGCAAGTTGTTAAGGGGCCCTTGGATACTGAAACATGTATGGAAATGTCTTGCCGTAGATCATGAAGATGAATCGAAGGTACCATGCTTTCAACACAACTATAGTTGAGGCAGTTTATAACATTCATTTGAAAACAGGAATTTGATTCCTACAGAATTTTTATTCTAAAACATTGCATTGGAGTAGTGATTATTATAGATTGCCATGAAAATGAAGAACTAGAATATAATAGTACTGATTATAGTTATGACAGTGATTGGGGGTCAATTATGGTAATTCAACAGTGACAGAGGATGATGTAGGAGCTAAAGCTTTGCTCAGATTTCAATTCATCATTCACTATTTTATTCAAACCTAAATAGCACCCCTCTATTAAAATTATATAGCTAAGTTCATTTGGGGAAATAAACAGCTCCATCCTATAAACACAATATACTGTAGAAAATACAGGAGTCACAGAGACCAATTTATTATTGACAAACTAGATATAAAATTTCTTCTTGTTCTTCATGTTCAGTTGTTCTAAACTGAAACATATATTGAGGACACACAGTGGTACATAAAAAAGAGTCATAGTAACAAGTTATGAATTTTCCATTTACTATTATCAATCCAGAATATATTAATATAGTTAAAATGCTGAACAATTATCAGATCAGTGAATGACTATTGACTTATGAAGAATTTCATAATTGCAAATTCAATTTGAAGCCCAGTTTTTAATGCATAATTTTTTCAGGACAATTGTTCACAATCTCTCACATATAACAAGGTTATAACAAAATGGTGTTTGTTGTATGTGGACCACTTTCACTTTTACATATTATGAAATGTCTATCTATATATATCAATTTTGAGGATCTAATTTGCCACTTTAATTTTTAGATCATTGTCTTACACCAAATCCATATATTTCTATTTGCTGGGATCTAAATTCAACATAGTTGCGCCCGTTTTGCAAGTGTGAGACGGGAGCAGGTTGACAAACTTAGCAGCCCTGCCTGATTTGCACGTGCACCCAGACCACTGCTAAATTCATCCTAAGCCGCCTTCTTGAACCGCTGCAGTCCATGTGGTGAAGGCATTCCCACAATGCTGTTAGGTAAGGAGTTCCTGGATTTTGACTCAGTGACAATGAGTTAAAAGTCTTACCTTAGTAGCCCTTGCAAGGTCATTAAACTTTTTTTTGCATTGCAACCAGGTCCTTGGAGCAATGCTTCTGGCGCTTATCTGCTTTGCCACCTCTGCCTACTGTTGCCGGGAAGCTAGTGAGATACCTTCTTGCCACTGGACGGAAAGATAAGGTGCCTCTTCCTGCCAACCTCCCTCACCAGCACCTCTGAAGCAGCATCTGAAAAGTGAGTGGCCCTTCCACCATCACTTCTGGCTGCCGTTAACTAGTTTTCAGAATGAAGCTGATTGCAGCTACAGCACACTTTCCCAATGAAGAGCGCCATAGAGTGGCAGCTCATTTATTTCATGCTAAGCAGGCATATATTTGAGTGAAATATTTGTGAAGAATTTATAAAGGAACTTAATCTGAAGTTTGATCCTTCCTGAACATGTCGCTTTTAAATCATTCAAGTTCTATCTGTTATTCAAATATTTTTACCTCTACCTCTACTAGTTTCCTCATTCTCATTCTCATCCTAAATAGAGTACTGCACAAAAAATAATTTTCTTAACATTAAGTAAAACTGATATTGCCCTTCTCAGCCCACTTGAATCATGTCTGCTATCAGCCAATTAATAGAGATCAGGGAAGAGCCCATAGCCAAAGCTGTCTTAAGTTTAAGCTTGTTACGGATGTGTTGGGTGGAGCTGCCCAATCTTGGAATAGTTCATTTAATTTTATTTACATTGCTTAACTTTGCTTTCAGGACCAGTATGTGTCTAATCCACAACATTGAAATGTCCTGTGATTAGTTGGATTAGTGACTGTTGCTAGCATCAGTGGAGAATTGCATTTTTGTCATTAGTACTCAGTGTTTATACAGATGTTCCAGAATGAAAAGAAACACAGAAATAAACAACTTCTGTGTTAAATAATTTTAGTTTTTAGTAAAAGGGACACATGAGGAAAATCACCTTTAGAGTGCTGCATCCTCAAATGAATGGGGAATAAGCAAAAATTAGTTGATCTTCAGTTCATTTAAGACCACCTCAGCAGTTGCACAAAGAGGAGGTGATGATGGTGTGGCTGTGATCAATGAACTCAACTTAGCCAAATAAAAAAAGGTATATCTGTATTTTTCAACCATCACTTACTGAAGATATGGTAATCCCCACCTTGCAAAACATTAAAAGGATAATAAGGCTTTTCTTATTTATATATGCAGTCGTAGGAAGCTATTCTATTCAGTACTCAATGGACAATGAAGGATCTTGTTCATCATCCCTTCATTTTTTATATGTACTCAATTGTTAATGCAAGATTAAAATATGCTAAATTGATGGATTCTGTTCTGACCATGTTTGATTTAATTACAGCTCTTGGAAGGACAGGCCTAAAATTAGGATTATTTTAATTATGAATTTTTGTTCTAAGTTAGTGATGGATATAGGTGCTAGAGAATCACATAATCTTATAGCACAGAAGGGGGCCACTTGGCCCTTCGCAGCTGTTTCTCTTTTTCTAATATCCACTTCCCTTTTCAAAGCTATTATGTTTCTGCTAAGACATTGTCGGGGAGAAATTGGGCTTGATAGCACCCACTTTTTGGGTGCTACGAGTGCCCTAAGGGTTCCAGTTGGCATCTGCGGCACATGTGCACACTTCTGACGTGAAGCGCTCTGGACACCATCTTGGTAAAGGGGTCAGCGCGCAGGCACTCAACATCCACCGGAGATATGCAGAGCAGGCAGATCATGATGCCAATCAGCGCGCAATGCAGATTTGACGCCAATGCTGCCATTTTGGAGCTCCATGCTCTAGCTGACACCCTCTCTTAACCTCGCACAGCTGAACATGCATTAAGCAGCATGAAGGACCCCCCACCAGTGCTAGTTAAAGGGATGATCAACTACTTACAGGTTAGTTGCTGGTTGATTTCTTCTGGCTGTTGCTACAATTCTACACATTTTTGGTGCTTTCCATAGTTCTTTCAAGTTTCAAAAGTCTACAGGGAGTGGTGTGGCAGGTGCTGAAGGACTTTTTACTGACTTCAAGGCTTCTACACAAACCAGTTGCTCCCAGACATGGGTGCACTAATAATCATTACATTGGAATACAGCATGACTTGGAGAATGAACAGAGGCCACACAGAGCAGGAGAAGCTGCTAGAAGAGGGAGGAGAAGGAGGGGTAGAAGGGCTTTCAGGAGACCATATCTGCCCAGGGTGTTCAGGGTGCAATTCTCCTACCTGAACCTCAGCGACAACCAATGTTTGAAATGTCTGCACTTTCAGTAAGGACATCCTCACTGAAATCTTCCAACTGCTGCAGCCACAACTGCAACCTCAGAGCAGGGCAAGGACTGCATTGTCAGTGGCTGTGAAGGTGACCGTCGCTATGAACTTTCATATATTTGGCTCCTTCCAGGGTGGTGCTGGAGATATTTGCAACATCTCGCAATTACTGTTGCATAAGGGAGGTCACTGAGGCTCTCTATTCAAAGAGAGATAACTTCATTTCATTCCCTCTTGCCAAAGAGAAGCATGCAGAGTGAGCACGAGGATTTGCAAGGTTTGAAGGCTACCCCATGATGCAGGGTGCCATTGACTGCAAACACATTACTTTGTGGGTTCTGCATATCAACTATGTCATGTACTGGAATCGAAAGGGAAACCACTCACTCAACGTCTAGCTGGTGTGTGATCATAGGCAGCGAATCATGCAGGTCACTGCCCAGTATCCTGGCAGCAGTCATGAAGCCTTCATTCTGTGGCAGTCCGCTGTGCCAGCTGTAATTCAGCCACCATGGTAAACCAAAGGTTGGCTACTGGGTGACAAGGGCTATCCACTGACGGCTCATGGCTCCGGTTCGCAACCCATGCATACGTGTGCAGCATGCATACAATGGCCCAAAAATTAGTCCCGCGACGCGAGAGTACGCACTGTGTACTCTCGCGTATTCTGTCACCAATTGCCGGTTTTCTGCATGCACTGCGCATGCGCTGAAAACCGGCACTTGGTTTTTGGAAAAGGGGGCGGTTCCTCGGTGCACCGCGTGCGCGCTACAGGCTGCGCGCACGCTGTGCACTTAGTGCTTTGGACGCGCAGGTAAGGACGGAAGATTTTAGAAATGAAAAAAGGAGGAGTAAGACCCACTTTTAACAAGGTAAGTAGTGAATTAAGTATTATTTTGAATTTTTTTTAACAGGTATATCTTTTTTAGAGACTTTAAAGACAGGTAAGTTTATTTTTATAACTTTTTAAAAGATTTTAAATTTTTTCAAAAATTTAATTTTTTATTTAAAATGGTTAATTTATTTAACTATACTTATTTTATTAATGTGATGGTTTTTTTTTTAAATTTAATTGAGGTTTAGCTGTTATTTTGGGGGTGTGTAAGATTCATAGCTTTCACAGCACATATGTGAAACTTATGAATGGAAGATGGTGTGCTGCCATTGGCTCTAACTGAGTTACGTGATCCCACAGCTCGCACGAATTCACTACGCCGGTGGGATACGCAAGCACTGCCCAGCTGATGTCTAGAACATCAAGTTCGTGCGAGCTGGATCTGAAAAAGCCAATGCGGAGTGAGAGATCGCGGGGAAGCCTTACCCCCGCGTCAACACTCAGTCTTTAATTTCTGGGCCATTGAGAGCTATGCTGCCACAAGAAATGTGATAGAGCAGACCATTGGCGTGCTGAAGCAACGATTCCGAGCCTGGACCGCTCTGCAGGAACCCTGCAGTACTCGGCTGAGCAGGTCTCAAGATTTGTGGTGGTATGCTGCAAGCTGCACAACCTTGCCATTAAGAGGGAACAGCCCTTGCCACCACCTCTCAGGTGAGAAGCTGAGGAGCATGAGCACAAGGAAGAGCAGGAGGAGGAGGAAGTGGAGGACGAGGAGGAGGAAGAGGAAGGGAGGCTGCAATCTCGACTGTCCCTTTCTGTCCGGGCTATACTTGAAGAACTAATTCAAGTGCGATACCAGTAACCTCAACCCGAATTCCCCATTCACCAACAGTTCCGTGCCCTTTACTTTCCCACTGTCACTGACCATCATATCGTCCTCTTGGCCATTACGGTAAAATAAAAACCAGCACAAAATGAACATTCCAAACCCAAATTTTGCATACAAAATGAAACAAATCACCCTTGTGCATTGCCTTAGTGATGTCTTGCATGTGCCTTTGCCTGTCCGAGTGCTCCTGTGAAGTGCTACCCCAGTGGCTGCAGCGTGGCTGGAGGAGACTGCAGTTGGCCTTGGAGAATGACCTCGAGCAGCTCTGGGCCTAGAAGGCCTGGCTTCAGACTGCACCATATCAGTCTGGGTTGGCTGGCTGACAGGATGACAGCATTCATACTCCCACCCCTGCCACTCTGCCAGTGCCCTTGCTGTTGCCTGAGAGAGGACAGCAGGTTCGTGCTCCATGGAGCCACTGCCACTCCCCCAGGGCGTTGCCTCAGCAATCCTAGTAATCTATTAGGGGATAGATTGCTGGACTGTTGTGACATCCTGCAAGCCCCTTTCAACACTGATATCCACAGCCGTGAAGGCAGCAGTCTGAGCTTCCACTGCAGCACTCAGACGTTAGGTGGCTGCTGCTTGTGCTGCAATGGAAACTGAGACATCGGCCATCAGACGCTGCATCATGGTTGGGTCCACAAGTGTGTTTATGGAGTTGGCCACCAGTTCCATGCTGGAAAGGATGGGCTCTAAGCTCTGCGCAAAGCCCTGTGCCAAGTTGGTGCCGGACTCTTTGACATTGCACGCAGGCTTTCTGGCAGGCTTCCCATTGCACCAAGCATCAGCCTTTTTCTGTAGCCTAGCCCATCGAAGTCCTCTGTAACAGAACATGTGTGCAACCTCGCCATCCGGCAAGCTGGCACCTGCACTATCCTTGCCCCCTGCCCTGGCTGCAGGCCACTTGTGCCCAGTGTCTCATCACATGCAGATCCTGACTCTATGCTACCCTTTAAGATACGCGCAGTGTTAGTATCTGAGCTGGTGGCTGTGAGTGTGAAATCAAGTGACGATGTGTCTTCATCATCACTGTCTTCTTGCTCTTTCTCCACTTTCTGGCCAGGTTGCAGTTCTTGGGTATCTGAAAGGAAAAAGGGACAAGTGTAATGTGGTGAGGGGTGAGGGGGAAGTATAAAGTGCATGCTTACACCATCTGCAGCTTGTAAGTCAGAAGATATTGTGGGATGAAGGGAAGTGGGATGTGAGAAGGGGGATTAGGTATGAGGATACCGTCATCTTCACTGGATTCCGCCCCGCTGCTGGCAACGGCCTCAGCAATGGCCCTTCCGATAATGGCCAGTACTGTCTCCTCCATGGGGGTTAGAGCTTGCAGGCGCGCCTTTCCCCATCCGGTTAGTTCCTGCTGCCTCCGGTTGTGCGCCACCTTCTCCTGCGAGAGTGAGGGAAGTGTGTCAGGGAGTGTCGAGCAATCTGTGTGGGTGATGTGGCTGTTATGGTTGAATAGCTGGCAGTGTGTGCACGCTGTGAGATGTGGGCTTGAGGCTTGCAACAGTGCTAAGTGTGTGAGGGTGAGGTGAAGCATATGAATGTTAGGTATGAATCCTGATTGACAGGGATTGTTGGTAGGAAATGTTCCCATCAAGCTGTGCCGCCGTGCAGTGGTCTGGAGGTCCCATGCAGGGCGCTCACTGGCTTTTAAATGGAAAAACCGCACATGCATGGAAATTTGAATGGGTTACGCAGCCCGTTAAAGGGGCTGCGTACCCAAAAAGAATTAGAGGGAACATTGTTGGTAGGTGAGTGATGGGTGTGTCATGAGTTGAGCAGTGACTGAGGCTAGTGGTGTAGTTGGTAAGATATGGCATTCGAAGGTGCATTCACTGACCTTGACCACTCGTGTCAGGTCATTAAACTTCTTGCGACATTTATTTAAGATGTTTGGCAGAAGATCCAAAGGCGACATGAGGAAAAACATTTTTTACACAGCGGGTGGTTATGATCTGCCTGAAAGGGTGGCGGAGGCAGATTCAATCATGGCTTTCAAAAAGGAATTGGATAAGTACCTGAAAGAAAAAAAATTGCAGGGCTACGGGGAAAGGGCCAAGCAATTATCTTAATCACACCCAGACAAAAGAGTCTAATACAATTGAAAGCTGCTGAACCATGACACGGAACATCCAAGGACAAGTGGCCAGTGTCGCAGTGAGAACGTGAAAATTATTTCTCTACCCTACTAGCTTGAGATGTAAAAGGGAGGAGGTAGAAATCATTACAAGGGAGAGAGGACTTAATTTGTTTGTAGCAAAAAGAACTGTTCATATTGTGGCATAGAGCAGTCAGATAGCTGTCACTTTTTAAAGTCAAATGATGATACCAATGTGTTCGCTGATGAATCTGTATTGTGTCCATTTATTTTGATATAGAATATAATGATTTAACCATGTTTTTTCTGACTGAATAAGGATCAAAATCATTAATGCCTAATATCCAAACACTTAGTCAGACAAAGCCAGATACGAATTGTTAAGATACTTTAGGGGAAAAATTTGTGTTAGCCAGCAAAGTTGGATACAGGCAACGGCCACTGGCAATGGCCGCAACGCTAACCGAGTGAAATTGGTCTGGGGGGCATGGAAATAGGTGGCGCAGCACTCACTTTCCATGCAACACCGTCCTGGTGGCATTGCTGGAGGGATCCGGGACGAAGTTCCTGTCCAGGTGCGACGTTGCAGCTTCCCACAACCTCAGAGTAAAGCTGTGGAGCTCGCAGGGAATTGTGGGCAATGAAGAGGTCTGAGATTTAAAGGGGCCATGCACACCGAAGCAATACAAAATAAAATGCAGTGAATCCATACATTTTTCAGCCCTTCCTGCCTTTTAAGAAATATTCAATATTTAAAAGAAGTTCCAAATGTGAATATTCAGCTTCCTAACCTCAACAAATGGGAAAACTGCCTCAGCACGGACACAAATGGCTCAGCAAGACAGGGAAGGGGCACCAAGGGTCTCACATGCAGCACTCCAGCTTTGTGCAGGGGGTCAACACTGCAAGAGCGGCCCTCTACCAATAGGGGCCAGGATGCCCTCCAGAAAGAATGATGTGGAAATACATCACTAAAGCCATCACAGCCAGCAGTGTCGCCCCCACCACCTGGCTCCAGTGCCCAAAGAAGCTTCATGACCTCAGACCACTTATCAAGGTCAGTGAATGCATCTTCAAAAGCCGTCTCCTGCCAAATGAATCACTAGCCTCACACACTGCTCAATGCACAACCCCCAATCACTCACCTACCAACAATCTGTACCAATGATGAGGCACATCTCCCATTCCTATCCTCACCTCATCCCCTTGGAGGAGACAGTGCAGGCCATTCTTGGCAGGGGCATGGCTGAGCCCTTGGCCAGCAACGGGACTGAAAGGATACAAGATGCTGGTATCCTCGTACGTTATCCTCCTTCTGGCATGCTCCTCTTGCTTTCCCACCATCCCCTCACCACAACTCCACCCTTGTGCCTTCCTCATTTCACACACCCAAGAAATGCAGTAGGTCAACAAGAAGAGGCAGCCTGCCCAGCCAGTGGGACCACAGGCAGATGATTCCATCCCGGATATCCCGGCCACAAAGGGGCTGTCTGGGATGCATCCTTGCATCTGATCCCTCCTCTTCGGTTTCCTCCTCTTCTGCGTCTTCCTCTTCCCTCTGCAAGCGGATGCTGTAAATGTGAAATGACAGCATAAGATGCTGGAAATACTCAGTTGGTCAGGCAGCATGTCGGCCTGAGACGTGAACTCTGTTTTTCTCTCCACGGATGTTGCGTGACCTGCTAAGTATTCGCAGCATGTTCTGTCTTCTCAAAGGCCTTCATTTACCATCCGATCCCTTGCAAGCACCCAGCAGCACTCCCTGCACACTTAAAAACTTTTCACATCTATTGCAGCAAGCCACCAGTTCAATAAAATCAAAAAAACAGTCCAAACCCTTAAATTCAAACTTACCTGAATGATGTGTGTGTCCTTTTAAGAGCGGCAGACATCGCCACTGTCAGCCTGCTTGCATGCCAGATCAACCTGGCGTGCTTCGAACCACAGTGCTGAATTCAGCGCTAGGGTCGAAGTTCGCATTGGTAACGTTAAGTCGGCATTGCACGCTGATTGACGTCACCACGCCACCATTTTTTTCCCAGGGTGCTGCCAGTTATCGGCAGCGCAAAGGGGGAAAGGAATATGGCGGACACCGCAGGAACTGCCACCAGCTGGCGAAAGAGCGGCAGCCACCATTTTATTGCCATTTCATGGCGCTATGGAATAGCGGTAAGTAGATGAATTTCTAGCCCTTTATTTTTTTATAGTCAGCAAGTGAATGTACAGAGTAACGGATATAATCAAATCTCATCTTGTTTCAACTAACAACAGAACCCTCCTGAAGAACAAGAAAATTAATTAAACTATGCCAATTAGTGGGTTTGCTTAACCTTTTTTTTAATTCATTCTCAGGATGCGGGTATCACCGGCAAGGTCAGTATTTGTTGTTTATCCCTAGTTGCCCTGTTTGATACAATGAGCTGCTTACTAAGCTACTGCAGAGAGTAGTTAAGAGTAAACCACGTTGATGTAAGACTGGAGTCACGTATAGGCTTAACCAAGTAAAAACGGTAAGTTTCCTTCCTAACGGGCATTAGTGAGCTAGTTGGTTTTAACGACAATCTTCATAGCTTCATGATCACTTTTTTAATAATACCACCTTTTTGTTTGCATTTTTAAAAAACTGAATTCAAATTCTCAAACTGCCATGGTGGTATTTGAACTCTCAGTTTTATAGATTATTAGTTCAGACCTCTGGACTGCTAGTCCAGTAGCATAACCATTACACTACTGTACCCCTGTTCCTGGTCAGTCTTCTGATCCAGGCTGGCTATGGGCTGAAGAGAAGAGTGATCAGTGTTTAGTGATTTGCCGTTAGGCATATCAACCAAACTGACGACCTCTCCTCTCCTCTCCTCACCCCCACCCCCCCGCCGGTGGGTTGTGGGTTTCAAGATGACCACCTCCTGCTGGTCTCAAAATGAATAACAACAACTTGCATTTATATAGCTCCTTTAACATACTAAAACATCCCAAGGCACTTCACAAGAGTGTTATCACACAAAATTTGACACTGAGCCAAATAAGGAGATATTAGGACAGATGATCAAATGCTTGGACAAAGAGGTAGGTTTTAAGGAGCATCTTAAAGGAGGAAAGCGAGGTAGGTAGAGAGGAGGAGAGAGAGGTAGAGAGGGGAAGAGGTTGAAAGAGGGAATTCCAGAGCGTAGGGCCGAGGCAGCTGAAGGCACGGCCGCCAATGGTGGAGCGATTAAAATCGGGGATGCACAAGAAGCCGGAATTGGAGGAGCGCAGAGATTTTGGAGGGTTTTAGGGATGGAGGAGGATACAGAGATAGGGAGGGACGAGGCTATGGAGGGATTTGAAAACAAGGATGAGAATTTTAAAATTGAGACGTACTGGACTGGGAGCCAGTGCAGGTCAGTGAGCACAGGGTCGATGGGTGATCGGGACTTGGTGCGAGTTTTTTTTTGGATGAGCTTGAGTTTATGGAGGGTGGAAAGTGGGAGGCCGGCCAGGAGAGCATTGAAATAGTCAACTCTAGAGGTAACAAAGGCATGGATGAGGTTTTCAGCAGCGGATAAGCTGAGGCAATGGCGGAGTCGGGCAATGTTATGGAAGGAGGTTGTCTTGGTGACGGAGCACTGTGGCTCGATGAGTCTGGGAGGAGTCAACTAGCTGTCCTTGTATTTATTTGAATTAGAGGGTAAACTACAGCATGCAACTAACTGGCTTATCTCACTTTAATATTTATCTTCAATGCCTGTAGATTTTTTTTTTAAAGAATCCTGTGCAAATTCACTTTGTTTTAAAACACAAGCTTAAACATAACTCTTTATCAAACTCTTTCTGTGAAGACCAAAAATTCCAAAATGTGACAAGTTGGTGTATGATTTTTGTCAACATTTTGTCTTTTTTCCATTTTCTTATTCAGTGTTCTATTTTCTTTCATGTTTGTCAATCTCCATTTATGATTTTACTTTTTTTTTCTTTCTCCTTCTCCTCCCCTCAGTGCTTTATTGTATCCTTATGGAAGGTGCTGAGAGACTCAGAAGATAGGACCAGCAGCAACACAAAGATGCCCATATGGAGGAAGGAGAAAGAATAGCAATGGGTGGCGGGAGTGGGAAGGAGAGAAGCCAGGTCTAAGTGGAAGTAGTGACAGTTCATGAGAAAAAGAAAACAATTAAGAGAAACAGAGACATGAGGAGGAGGAGGATCATTAACAGAATTTAGGCTTCAGCATGGGGATTGAATGTGATACCCTGCAATTAATGTGACAGTGTGAATCCTATTGCCACCACCACAGTTTAAACGAATATTTCTCAAGATTTGCTTCCACCTACAAACAGCATTACTTAGTAAGACAGAGCTTCAGCACATTTGCTTGAAACAAAGTTAATGCTAAAAATAAGAACACCCAAGAAACAATAATACAGTGACCCTCAGGCACCATGGCTACAGAATAGAGCCACATTATTTCTGGCCTCAAAAGACAGAGCCAGAATTATGAGTAATCAGCAATTTAAAGGGTTCTAGTCCCATGATCATTCTTTATCAATATATTCTAGTGCACAATACAATTCCATTCAACTACCAATAGACTTACCAACCCATCCACCACACTCACAAGGCTTCCAGAAATGAGTTCAGCCTCTTGAGTTCCTGTGGACATTTTTCAAGTCTGAGAAGAGGAATAAGACTAGCACAAAGTGGCAGTGGCAACCACAATCATTACAAATAAACAACATCAACCATTCCAACTGCCCAAGATCCTTGCATAAATCTGAGATTATATCATGTCTTGATTGGCAATTAAAACTTGTGTGGCTTATATATTGCCCGTTTCATTGTTATCTCTTGGAACTAATCTTTGATTGTCTTTGGCCGGTGGGCTGGGGGGGCGGGGGGGTGCTGGTGGGGGGCGGGTGGGTGGCGGGGGGCGGGGAATGAGGGCAGAGAGGAATTTCCCAGAATTCTTTTCCCCCTGAATTAGCATATTTATTTTTAATCTGCTTTTTTGCCTCTCTCAGGAGATTACATGGCCGCTGGCGGGTGGAGAGTATTGAAGGTCTTGTTGCTTAGTTGGGACAGACTCAATGGATTAGCTGGTCTTTTTCTGTCTGTCTTTTTCATGTGTGTTTTTTTTTTGGTTTTGCTCTGTGTTCTCCCATTTAATGGGCTCCCCATACAACACATGAAGACCGATTTCAACTCTGCCTGTCTGACAGGAATGGGGCAAGCTGGTGGTTAAATTAGTAGTAGAGTACTAATTGCTGTGTTCTCAACGCGCTCCTGCCTGCCGCCATCTTAACCGCGCAGTTTTCCGAGTCAGCTGAGGTGGCCACGAGAGGCAAACGGAGGCCTCATGAATGCAAGTAAATCAGGATCCTATGATGCAAGTAGAACCCCAAAGCCACTTGTACATTAAATTTCAGAAGTCCCACCCAGTACCTAACCCGCCAGTAAAACCTAGCAGGATTGGTCTCGCAGAACAACTGAAGCAGTATTTAAAGGGGCACTCTGCTGCAGTTAAGTGGATCAGACAATCTTTGTGCTACATAGATTGCCAGGAGAGTTTGCAGCTTCCAGATTATTTCTTTCTGCTATTTTTTGCCTTACTTACCCTCAGTAAGCTTTATCTGCTTTTCATGGGTGCTATTATTAGCAATTACCAAAGGAACAGACATCCGAGAGAGGCCAACACGTGTCACCCCTGCTGCACCACTCCCGTGGGACTGAGGTTTATCATTTCCACTGATCTGCAGGAGAGCAGGCTGCAGAAGATGAGTGAAGCCTTGAAAGCCTCTATCCATTTGCTCCATCAATCTGTCCAAGGTGGACATCTGCCTCTCCAAGGTAGAGGACAGGTTTGAACCCAGTGTTTGTATGGCAGCCATATAAGGCTGGCGATACTGACTCCCTTTGTGATAGCCCAGCTGCAACATACCTGGAGGTGACCACACTCATCATGTTAGATGCCCGGATTTTGTTCGTTGCCTCCCCTCCAGCTGTGTAACTGGTGCAGGCAGTCAGGAGAGAGGATTCATTTTATGGCCCATTGCTTTGGAACGCCGTAATGAAGTACTCCTACATTAAGAATATAGTGTATGGAATAAAATTACACCATCAGTCCATCAAGCCTATTTCCTTCAGCGACCTTTTGGCCAGCCATTAATTTTGCCCTTCCAGTTTTCTGAGTAAGGCAACCAGCCATAGTTAATCTTCCAGGAAGATAAGGCCATGTGAAGTTTCTCCTTGACCTCTACTGTAATCAAACAAATTTCCACTGAATTAAATCAATATCCATGGGTGTTTGGAAAGACTGGCAGATGGATAAACTGATGGAAGGACTACAATCACAGCATATTCCCCACCTTCCCTATTATTACCGAGAAAATATAAATCAATAAAGGAAATAAGGAGAATTTGACCTAAATATTCAGTACAGAAATAAAACAGATCTTTTGGAGAAAATTTATTTAAATGTTGTAGCATCCATTTGTGGAATTATCCAACAGATTATGATACACTGCACAGAAGTGGCATAATTTAAAGTTACAGAGCTACAAGTAAATAAAGTACTTTCCTCTGATTAGTTATATACTGTCTTTGAATTCAAATGGCTGCCAAGATTGTCTTTTTAGTGAATGTGTGTTATGTTCTGCTTTTTCTATCCTCAATTCCCTCAGCAGTTTTATTTATTGTTAGACTAAGCCTTCTGTACTAAATCTTTAAAAAAAAGGTCAGTCTTTCTAAAGCTGACCTAAAGCTTCATGACCACTCAATCGCTCACTCTCTGCCCTCACCCTATGGGGCTTCCAAGATTAGATTAGATTTCGCCTCCCAGATAGATACATTTATTTGGCATAACTGTGCTGACTTAATTACATGTCCTTGCATATGGTGCGCACAGTTAAATGATGCTCACAATGCAAACAAGGAGAAGAGTTTGACTGCTAGGCACTGAATTTTCCATTACGTTTGCAGTCCCCATGAACAGATGTTAACAAATCTGTTTTCCACCATTTCTTGTTAAGCCTGGCCAGATTGCCTCACACCCTTTGGCTCGTCCAACTAACCAATTTTGAGTGACAAACCTGATGCACATTTCTTTTTTAATGAACTCAAAGCAAGCATGAAACCATGACAGCACCTCGCACGGCCCTGCTGTCCAAATACTGGCAAATAATCTGCAAGTTGTGTTCAAGCTAGGACATGATTAATTACCTTCACAAAGACAAACATGAGTAGCCTTAGTAATTACACTGTGTTTTAGTGAGATACAACTAAATTACATGTATTAACTCAAACATCTATTGCCTGCTTTCTCAGATAGTGCAGTATTCTCTTTATTACTAATTTGCAAGATTCACTGAACAGAGCATTTATTGACCTAGGGCACTGTCAGCCCAGGTAGATATATTTACTTGACAACCACTTCAGTTTTGTTGGCAATAAAACACAATCATTGGCTGTGGAGCTCTGCAAAGGAAGAGTGATCTGGTGTCAATGTTATTAATGAACCCTGAAATGCTCTAACCATACATTTATACTGTTAGCAGACACTGTTGAGAATTTATTGTCATTCCCTACATTTGAAAAAACAAATTGATTTGCTTAATTGCACAAAATGAGACATTAAACCTAATATCCAACAAGCTATAACTAAATTAGTCTACGCATCAACAATTATTCATGTTACAGCTGCTGTGTCGGCAGTAAGGAAAGAGAATGGGCTGCATTAAACATGCTCATATGAGCATTAAAATCAAATAAATACAAATGCTGGAAATATAATGCATTTGAAAAGATAAAAGAAAAGTTAAAGGTATAAACCCTTCTTCAGAACTGGAAACTGGAAGATAAGGACGCCGCTTTTATCAGACCAAACAATGCTTCTTCTTGCTCTTATGCTGAACTGGAGAATTTCATTGACTCATATCCCATTGCCACACATCCATCACCTTTACATTCTCTAACTCTGACTCTTTCTTCGCTCTCCATCACTGGCAATGGACTTTCTTGAATACTATCGCATAGTGGATTTGTTTAAGCTCTTCTTTCACTACCTTCAAGTGTTCCCTTGTAATGTTATATACCTGAGTATTGGTTTGCTTATATTGGTTTATGCCAAATCATGTCAAATTTAATTCTATTAAGCTCACTGTCAGTCAGGGTGCCACTACTTCCATTTCCAGTATGCTACCTTTCCTGGCCTTGATGCTCATTAACATTATTAGTGGCTCTTGGTTAGGTATAGTCTATCTTCCTTCCAAAACTACCAACATCATTCCTTCCTCAAAAAGCCCATCTTGAGCAGTCTGTTCTTCCAACTATCACCTAACCACCCCTTCTTAACCAAGATCCCTGATAATGTTGTCACCTCCAGCTGTGTGCTCATCTCTCTCACAATTCCTTGTTCGAATCCCTTTAGTTTGATTTTACCCTGCCCACAGCTTGAAGACAGCCCGAATCAAAGTCACCAACGATATTCTTACTAAGTGTGACTGTGACCATTCATTCCTCCTTGACTACTCTGCAGCATTTGGGCTGATCGATCATGTCATCCTTTTCTACCATTCATCTCAGTAGAATTGCCCTTGCGTGGTTCAAGTCTTACCTGACCCAATACAGCCAATCCATCTCCAGCAATGGCTTTAGCGCCAGCTCCTGCATAGTCACCTCTGGAGCTCCACACCTTGGCTCCCTCATCCTCCTCATTTACACACTGCCCCTCAGTTACACCATTTGTAGACATGAGGCCAGCTTCCACAGTTCGATCTCTTCAACATTTCTCTCAGCTCCAAAACCACCTATGTCAGATTGCATGTCTGACAAAAAGCCAGAACTTCCTACAATGAAACATTGGAACACTGAAAGCCTTGCTAAAAACTTTGCATTCTTGCTCTCAGTTCCCTGGCTGCTCATTCAGGCTGAACCAGATTGCAAACAGCTGTGGTATTCTGTTTGACTCAGACCTGAGCTTTATTTCTCATATAACAACAGAAAATGCTGGAAACACTCAGCAGGTCAGGCAGCATCGTGGAGAGAGAAACAGAGTTAATGTTTTGGGTCGATGACCCTTCGTCAGAACCCTTCGAAGGGTCATCGACCCAAAACGTTAACTCTGTTTCTCTCTCCACGGATGCTGCCTGACCTGCTGAGTATTTCCAGCATTTTCTGTTGTTATTTCAGATTTCCAGCATCCGCAGTATTTTGCTATTGTAGTAGTGTTCAATTCTCATATCCTACCCATCAACAATGCTTATTTTCACTTAGCAACATTTCACACCTCCACCCTTACCTAATTCCTACTGCCACTAAAACCCTATTCACACCTTTGTCATTTGTAGACTACTTCTCCAATGCCCTACATGCTGGACTCCTGACCTCCACCCTCCTTAAACTCCAAATTGCCAAAATTCCACCAGTTGCATCAAACCCCACTTGCCCATCAACCCCATTCTCGCTGAGCTACATTAAATCCACAGTCTGTACTCTATGGGCACGATCTTGCCAGCCCTGGGGAGGCGAGTATGGAGGCGGGACTGCCGGGAAAATGGCAGAATCTGGGGGCAGGTGCCCATCCCGCGCCCAACCCACCTCCGTGCCATCTTCCCAGGAGGTGGGTAGCCGACCCACACCGGGTCCCGTCTCCTGGAGGCGGGAAGGGGATTACAGCCACTTAACTGCCTGTTAACAGGTAGTTAACAGGCAGTTAAGAGGATTATCCCCATTTTTCCAAGAGAGGCGCAGGCTTCCCGATGTCGAGAAACCCTGCCAGGGTCACCGAGGCGAGCAGTGGGTCTGCGGGGGTCGGAGGGGTGCAAAAGTGCACTGTGAAGGTAAGTGATGGGTGCAAGTGCGGAGAGGTAAGTGTGTGAGGTGAGTGGAAAGTGATAGAAAATGTTTACTTACCTTTGTTTCTTCCTGCAGGCTTCAACAGTTGGGGATGCGGAGAGTCTCGCATCTCACCGGCAGAGATGACAGATGGCTGCTGCATTCTCAGATGCAGAAACCATCTAATTTCTGTTAAAGGAAAAGGTTTTGATGAGTCTTGACTACAAGGACTCATCAAACAATGTAGAATGTCAGTGTTTGACAGCTTCACAGAACTGTCAAACGATGACAATTCATCTGTCAAAAACTTTTGACAGATGAAACATCATACGCTGACGTTCTCTGTAACCGGCTTCCCCTTAATTGGCCTGCTAAGCCCACTGGGCGGGCTTAACAAGGTCAATCAGAGGAAAATAGCGTGGGTTGGCCACAAGTCGATGGAGGCGGGACAACAACCCAACAAGCAGCAGTCCCGCCTCCAACGCGCCCCCATTGGCAAAATCGCCCTACATTTAACAGGACATTATAATATTGTCTGTGTATCTAACTTCTTTTCGACGATAGAAGGGAAAGAAAAAGCAGAGAACATCACTTGTTTATAAATATAGCTGCTGCTTACTTAATTCCAACATAAAATATGCTTTATGGATGTTTTTATAATTATCTTTGAAATTTTATCTGAATAAAATAAAAGATATGACCCGAAGTTCTGACACCAGCTGGTCCAATTTGTGGATAATAGCGAAAGTGGATAACAAGAAAAAGAAAAAGAAAAAACTGCAAATCCTGGAAATCTGAAACAAAGACAGAAAATGCTGGAAATACAACAGGCCAATCATGAGACAAGATAGGTTAATGTTTTGGATGTAAACCTTCATCAGAACTGAAAGATAAGAAAGCATTTTAATGAGATTAAAAGACAAAAAATAAAAAAGGGGGAAGAACAACAAATATTCCAATCACAGATGCTGAGTTGATGGGTTTAGTGACCTGCAAGCAACTTCATAAGAAACTGTAAAATTACATTAAAAACCATTTCAGTTGGCAATGGAAAGACATTAAAAGAGCAAAGGAATGTGCAAATGGTTAACATGGTGAAAAGATATGGGAGAGGTCCACAAAAAGGAAAAAAGGTAAAATATATAGGTGGGGGGGAATTGAAAAAGGAAAGCAGAATAAAAACTGCAGGTCCAGGAGGTCTGAGATCAAAACAGAAAGTGCAGGCAAAACATATTGGGGTGAATTGGTCTTTGACGGTAGTGCAAAATGGGCAATAGCGAATCAGCAGCCCATTTTACTGCCTGATTTTTTTTTCCATTCAAGTCAATGGAAAAGAAAATCAGATGGGGTGTAAAATGGGCTATTGATTCGTTCTTGTACATTAGGCACTATCATCAAAGACCAATTCACCCCCAATAGGTCCACCAGCTTTGGAAAAGAGACAAAAACAGGCCAACACTACAGGCACAGACCGAGCTCTCCCTGCCAGCACTGAGCTCTGAAGAATTGGATATTGAGTAAAACTAGCACAAACTATCTGCATGATACTATCTATTATGGTTAAACCTTTCTTTATGGTGTGTTGCAAGTTGCGTTAACGTCACTTCTGCAATGTTCCCTGATTGGCATGAACTAATGCTGCAGAATTTATGTACTGTAATAATTTGTAAGCAATCTTAATCTCATATGGAAAGATCACAAACAACAGATTGCATTACAAATGCTATTTCTGATAACACAAGCCATTAAATCTAAGTGTTATATATTGGATCCTGCAACACAAACATAGGAGGCAAAATTTCCCTCATTTGTGCCTCCGTGGGAGGTTAGCGACGACGCCTTCTGCGCCCGGAGATCATGATGTCATCTCCGGGCGTAGCGCCCCGGCAGAAAAATTCCCCCTTGTGCCCTGCAGCAGCGCCGGGCGATGTTACCGACTGCTGCAGGGGTCGCGAACAGTGAGACCGGTCGCGAACAGTGAGACCGGCCGCTCACGGGGCGCCATTTAAAGGCGCGATGGCTGGCTGACATGAAAAAAAATCGCCAATTTAAAAAAATCATTTCTGAGCACTGGACACGGGCTGAGTGCCACGATCGGTTAGCCCGGCACTCAGCTTGAGTGCCAGGCTGATCGCGCAGCACTCCCGCACCCTGGTGCTGCAGCAGATGCCAAATAAAATGCAGAGCTCGCAGCGGGGAGCCCTTCCCTTTAATTGAGGGAAGGTTCCCTGCAACGCGGCAGTGCCACGCATGGCCACACGTGGCACTGCTGAGCACATCGCCCCAGATCGGGTCATTCCCCGCCTCTTGCGCTCCAAGAGGCAACTGGCGCGTTTGACTTAGTGCTCCACTTCCCTCTTGGAGCAAAAAATGAGAATTTCTCAAATGCTTGAAAAGGTTAGCGCCTGGCGCTAACTTTTCAAACATTTTTGGCTTAGCGCCCCAAATGGCCCTCTAGGGGAATTTCTCTCCCATAGTGTCAAATCTGAACAGATTTAGCTCTTCTGTCTTTCTTTATATATTAATGATCTCAGATCGAATGATCTCGATCTGGGTCTATTCTAGTTGCCCTAGTTTAAATTCTTTCCATTGTCTTCTAACAAGTACAATGAACAACGTTAGGCACAATTCTCCAAAATTATCTAATTTCTCCTTTATAAAGAGAGTATGGAACATTTCCTTGGACTTCGATCAGTTTGTTTCTACACACCAGCATTCTAATTTCCATGGCAACCATCACAACCCAGTCTTCTTTTCATGATCCACCTTATTCAATATACATTTTTAAATATTTGCTGCTGTGTTGAAATATATTCATTATTTTACATTTCTCGGTTTTAATTGGGATATATGCCCAGCTTTTAGCTTCCTATATAAAAGTACTTGGAGTATTGGATATAAAAGCACTTTATACAATTTTCCTGTTGAACTATTCGAGCTGAATATTCCGACGCACTGCACTGTGACTTACCATCAGCAGCAGGTTAAGATTGGTGGTCTTGAAGCATCAATAATAATCACAGTTGAGTACCTGAACAATCCAGAAATAAAGCTTTTACGACCTAGAAGTCACTGTGAGCAATGCAACCAACTGAGCTAACCATATAAATGACAACCAGAGAAAAAAAAGACCCAAAAAATAACAATTTGCTGAGCAAGAGGTGGGCTCATTGTAACGTTTATGGCCAGGAGATCTGTAATTTTTGGAAATTACATTTATCAGCCAAACCAATGCACCATAGGGAGGCGTGGGAGAAGGCAGTCTGCTGGTTAATTGTAATGTCCAAGAATCAAGTAAAGAGATTAGAAAAGAAATAACAATGGTAAGAAAATCGCACAAGAACAGCTGCCAAGTCACAGAAGATACTAGGGGCTGAAAGTGTTATCGGAAGCTGAGAAGAGAATAGCATAGCTCTAAAGGTGGGAATGTTTGGAAGGAGTATCAGAAACGGGTCTGGGGGCCTCTATTGTTAAGTTTGATAAGGAAAGTCCCAAAGTATACATCAGATTTTCTAACACATTGCATATTATAATTTTGGGATCTATTAATAGAAAAGTAAAGCACAGTATGAATGCAGATAACATTAACTACTTGAAACAGAAACATCTGCCAATAAGTATAAATTATGGCTATTGGTTATGAAGATGGTTTGGTACTCTCATTGTGCTGTTTTAATCTTCACAGATAAATGTGGATCATCCAGAGTCCAAGAATAAAGTGCACAGCATATTAAACACAAAGCATAAATATTAATTCAACAAGCACCAACACAAACATATTCAACTATTGTTACCTCAAGATTACTTTCTTAGCACAGAGAATGCAGTTCTACTGTGCATGAAAGCAAGTTGTGTTCCAGTGGGCCTGAAACATCTGTAATACTAAAGAAAATCAGTGAACACACCTTCAACAGCACTGATGCAACAGCAGGATATGCCTAGCGCTGTTGATCAGTAAGGTAGATGGGAATACTGAAGGCTCATTCCTGACAGCAATTGACTGCATTCCAGTCCACTGTGGAAGGAATGCCAATTGACATACTGACTGTGATGGAATCATCAGTGACTAATGAATTAAAACATCGGAACAGATTTGCAAACTGTCTGTGCTTGACATAAGATCAACTCTCTAAGTAACTCTGAGGGGAGAGCTTGCAGACTACAGCAAATTAATGCAGTCATCTATCAGGAAATGTCTAACAAAGGTTAGAGATTGGCTGGATAGGTAACCATCTTTAGCAGCTGCAGAACTTGGAAAATGAATTAAACATTTTGCAGGTTAATGGTTCCCAGTGCTACCGATTCATGATAGATTATGGAAACTGGGACTCTGAAACTAAGTGGCAGCTTCATCCAAAGGAGTAGAGGTCTGAACACAAGGGGAATGCACTAATAGCATTACATCTAGCAAATATAGAATGATTACCATAAATAGTAAGGCATAGTAAAATTTAAGTTTGAACTGGTCTGGTATTTAATCAGCAAATGATTAATTCACAATAACAGTTATTATTTTCAATTGAATATGTTCTTTATAGTCAAACTTTAAACTAGTATCTATTTTATGGCACTTGAGGGGTAATCTTCTGCAAAGTTATTAGTTGAATTTAAGTATCCTCCCAAAAATTGATCTACTGTACAGAAATTTACATAATCTTTCCCTGCCACTCTGTATAATCACCAGATTGCTACCCTCGGCTACAGTAGGAACTCTCTGGTATTTTATCACATGATCACAATATTATTGTGATCAGGAGTCCTAATTGGACCATTTTCTCTCACAAGCAATTAGAATCACAAAGTGTTTCAGGAGGCTCTTTTTGGGGTCCATTTGCAATTAGGGCTTAATTAGTGAAGACATTTGGTCCATGGTGCTATGTAAAACTGTGTTTGCTCAACTGTGATGTTTACAATTTACTAGTAAATCTCCCTTGGTGTTGTTCATTGGTTCTCTAGGACCTAGAGTCGGGTTTCTGATGTTCACTACATTCTCATTGCAGCCTAAATGTGACAGTGGCTCACCATCACTGCAATACAGCAAATTTACTGAAGCAATATATCATATGAGGTAAAATATTGAATTTTACTGATATGAAACATAGGCCGGGAATTTGCTCCGTGCCACTCCTGCTCTACTGTCGTAACTACCTGGAAGTGCAGCGGAAATCTCGATTACACTCCCGATTACAGTATTCACTTTGGGCCACCTGCCTTGCCGGCCTCAGGTAAGTCCTGGTTGGGCAGGAGTCGGGGGGGGGGAAGAAGAATTGGAGGGGGCGATCGCAGGTCACCAGCAGCCCACAGGAGTGATGTGGAGTCGGGAGGAGCACTCCTGGCTCCACAGGAAGTTAAGTAAAAAAAAATTACATTTTGTTAGAGGCCGCTTGTATGGCCAAAGTAACCCCACTTATAGCTTAGCAGGGCAGACCCAGTGCCTGCTCTGCTTAGCGAAGACAAATTTTGCAAAGGCAGCCAGCCGGGACACATCAAAATCGTCCAAGGCCAATATGGCATCAGATGTATTTCAGGTGTCTTCTGCAAAATTGGTCATTTTTGAGGGACAAATTTCTATCCCCCTTATTTCTAATTATGTAACTTCTATTTTTTTAGTTTACTTTCCAGAGTAGATTTGCAGCATTTGCTTAGGATACAAGTGTTTTATTTGTTTATTTTTCCCTCCTTCCTCCCCAAAACTCAGTTATTTACATGATTTTATTTTATTTAGTAGATTTATCTTCCTTGCTGAAGCTTGGTACAAAACTGCAAAGGGAATTTTTTTTCCAATGCCAAGTCTCCAATGACCAACATCGGAACAGGCAGTCATTTGTCATGGTTAAGGCCTGGGAGACTAACTAACTACACCAATGCAGTTTCCGGGGGCAGCATAATCACACCTCTGGACTGATGTAAACACCAGTTTCCCCTGAGGGACAGAAAAAAATCTCAACCCAACGTTAGCTTAGAATTTTCTAACCACATAAACTATAAAATTATGAAAAATTATAATCTTTGTATCTTTGATATTTTTGTCTGCCACTTTGTTTGTAACTTTTTTCCCTTGCTGTCACAGCAAACTCTGCGTATTGTAGTTCCACAGGAATAAGGTATTTTTTTACTATTTCACATTTAATCAAATCAATATTTGGTTGAGTGGCTTAGGGATTAATATTGGGGCCCCTATGTTTCTGATATACATAAATGACCTGGATTTGGAAATATAATAATGCATTTTTGTCATTCGCAGATGACGTGAAACCGGAGAGAGGCAATAGATTCGGATGAAGCAGCCAATAGAAGTGATTGGCAATATTTGCAAGTGGGCAGAACTATGGCAGACAAACTGACTATAATCTGAAACAATTGTATCAAGTTAAGCTGGGACGTGATTTCTGTGAGTCAAGTTGCTTCTTATGTACCATGACAGAATTAAAGATGCCTATGTCAGGCTAAAACTTAGACAAAAATGCTTCATTTTATCAATAAACAATTTCAACTATCTAGGGGGGCAGCTGAGAGAGTTCTGGGAGTAATAGTAAATTTAACTGGTGAAAGTAACTAGGACTGTCATGGGGGGTTTTCATTCGTAGTTGGTCATAGCTCCACAAAAGTTGATGGCGAAATGATTAGTCACACAGTGAGCCCAATCTTTTTGAATTTCTTTTGCTCTGAACCACTTGGAAGAAGCACTGAGGGTAGCAAGGGCACAGAATGTACTCTGGGTGGGGGACTTCAATGTCCATCACCAAGAGTGGCTCAGTAACTGATCGAGCTGGCCGAGTCCTGAAGGACATAACGGCCAGACTGGGCCTGCAGCAGGTGGTGAGAGGACCAACACGAGGGAAAAACATAATTGACATTGTCCTCACCAACCTACCTGTCACAGATGCATCTGTCCATGACAGTAATGGTAGAAGTGACCACCGCACAGTCCTTGTGCAGACAAAATCCCGTCTTCACACTGAGGACACCTTCCATCGTGTTGTGTGGCACTACCTCCGTGCTAAATGGGACAGATTCAGAGCAGGCCTAGCAGCTAAAAACTGGGCATCCATGAGGCGCTGTGGGCCATCAGCAGCAGCAGAATTGTATTCCACCACAATCTGTAACTTCAGGGTCTGGCATATCCCTCACTCTACCATTATCAAGCCAGGGGACCAACCCTGGTTCAATAAGGAGTGCAGAAGAGCATGCCAGGAGCAGCACCAGGCGTACCTAAAAATGAGGTGCCAGCCTGGGGAAGCTGCAACACAGGACTACATGCATGCTAAACAGTGGAAGCAGCATGCTATAGACAGAGCTAAGCAATCCCACAATCAACAGATCAGATCAAAGCTCTGCAGTCCTGCCACATCCAGTCATGAATGGTGGTGGACCATTAAACAACTAACGGGAGGAGGAGGCTCCATGAATATCCCCATCCTCAATGATGGCGGAGCCCAGCAAGCGAGTGCAAAAGACAAGGCTGAAGCGTTTACAACCATCTTCACCAGAAGTGCTGAGTGGATGATCCATGTCGGCCTCCTCCTGAGGTCCCCACCACCACAGAAGCCAGTCTTCAGCCAATTCAATTCACTCCACGTGATATCAAGAAATATCTGAGCGCACTGGATACAACAAAGGCTATGGGCCCTGACAACATCCCGGCTGTCGTGCTGAAGACTTGTGCTCCAGAACTAGCCACGCCTCTAGCCAAGCTGTTCCAGTACAGCTATAACACTGGCATCTACCAGACAAAGTGGAAAACTGCCCAAGTATGTCCTGTCCACAAAAAGCAGGACAAATTCAATTCGGCCAATTACCACCCCATCAGTCTACTCTCAGTCATCAGCAAAGTGATGGAACCGTCGTCGACAGTGCTATCAAGCGGCACTTACTCACAAATAACCTGCTCACTGATGTTCAGTTTGGGTTCCGCCAGGACCACTCGGCTCCAGACCTCATTACAGCCTTGGTCCAAACATGGACAAAAGAGCTGAATTCCAGAGGTAACGTGAGAGTGACTGCCCTTGACATCAATGCAGCATTTGACCGAGTGTGGCATCAAGAAGCCCTCGTAAATTTGAAGTCAATGGGAAACAGGTGGAAAACTCTCCACTGGCTGGAATCATACCTAGCACAAAGGAAGATGGTTGTAGTTGTTGGAGGTCAATCATCTCAGCCCCACAACATCACTGCAGGAGTTTCTCAGGGCAGTGTCCTGGGCCCAACCATCTTCAGCTGCTCCATCAATGACCTTCCCTCTATCATAAGGTCAGAAGTGGGGATGTTCGCTGATGATTGCACAGTGTTCAGTTCCATTCGCAACTCCTCAGATAATGAAGCAGCCAATGCCCGAATGCAGCAAGACCTGAATGACATTCAGGCTTGGTCTGATAAGTGGCAAGTAACATTCGAGCCACACAAGTGCCAGGCAATGACTTTCACCAACAAGCGAGAGTCTAACCACCTCCCCTTGACATTCAACGGCATTACCATCGCCAAATCCCCCAACATCAACATCCTGGGGGTCACCATTGACCAGAAACTTAACTGGACCAGCTACATAAATACTGTGGCTACAAGAACAGGTCAGAGGCTGAACATTCTGCGGTGAGTGTCTCACCTCCTGACACCCCAAAGACTTTCCACCATCTACAAGGCTCAAGTCAGGAGTGTGATGGAATACTCTCCAGTTGCCTGGATGAGTGCAGCTCCTGAAGGGATATTTACTAGTCCTAGCCCCTTTAGGGCTACCCCGGATCAGGCGTATTTCTCAGACGTTCACTTTCAACTAAAGTATGAGGTAGCCGAATCCTAAAGTTGCTTAATTGGGTCTAAAGGTCCGGGCTATCTCTCCCTAAAGGAAAGGAACAACCCGAGAATGTTACCGTCCTCCAGATAGCGCTTTTAATAAGTTTAGCTAGACTGTCACGTCCCAGATATTATGAGGGTCCGGAAACCTCCCTCAGAATTCTGTAACTCTTCACCAAAGAGTGTACAGAAATTGAGTTTGCGAGTTATTGATACAGAAGACTTATGTGAGACAATTCTAAAAATATATAGAGATTTATTAAAGAACCGACATGCAATTTACAGTTGGTGAATCAGTCAATCGCAACATTAACAGGTCTAAAAAGAGAAAAAATACTATCTTTTTAACAGAGAATCTTACTTTTAAATCTTAACTTCGCTACAGTATTACAGTTCTTAAAGGTTTCTATACAGGATATCAATCAATATCAAATACCTTTGATCCCCGAGGTACAAAGAGTTGGAGACTACAGAGCAGCCTCTATAGCCGAGAATTGCTTTGCCCGATTAAAGTGAGTCTGATATCCCATTTGAAACTTCAATATTTATACCCTTTTCCAATGGTATTTCCTTTAAAGTTTCTGCTAATGCAAGTCAATTATCCCTATTTTTCTTTCTGCCGACCTCTGCAATTCTTACTGCTACATCAGCCAGAATCTTTTCTCATCTCCAGGTGTTCTAGGGTCACCATATAAAACGGTGTGAAAGGCAGGTGTTCCTTATTTTATGTCATCTTTACGAGGGCAAATGTTCCTTATCTTACGTGCCATCTTTACGAAGTTTAAATTAGAACACCTTATCCAGGGTGAACCATTATTTTTGTTCCCAAAGGTCAGCCTGTCGGAGCCATGCACCTTCTGTTTCAATAAGGTTATTTATTCAGAGTCAACAACTGTCTTATCTCAATAGCCAGAATTCTTTCATAGCTATTTCATAGTTAGGTTTCTAAATTTCCAAACCCAGTTTGTCATGTTTTAATAAGGCCAGAATTCTTTCATAAGATAGTGTATTTTTCTGAATAGGTTATATGGCTTATTCCTTCACACTCCAACAGCACACAAGAAGCTCAACACCAACCAGGACAAAGCAGCCCGCTTGGTTGGCACCCCATCCATTACCTTAAACATTCATTCCCTCCACCACTGGCGCAATGTGTCTACAGTGTGTACTATCTACAAGATGCACTGCAGCAACTCGCCAAGGCTTCTTCAGCAGCACCTCCCAAACCTGCGACCTCTACCACCTAGAAGGACAAGGGCAGCAGGCGCATTGGAACACCATCACCTGCAAGTTCCCCTCCAAGTTACACACCATCCTGACTTGGAAGTATATCGTTGTTCCCTCGTCGCTGGGTCAAAATCCTGGAACTCCCTCCCTAACAGCACTGTGGGAGTACCTTCACCACAAGGACTGCAGCGGTTCAAGAAGGCGGCTCACCACCACCTTCTCAGGGGCAATTCGGGATGGGCAATAAATGCTGGCCTTGCCAGCGACGCCCACATATGAATTTTTAAAAACTCTGCATCAAGATATTGATCTGCGTAGATCTTTCTCCTGTTAGCAAGGGAGGTTAGAACCTTCTGATAAAAACCAAAATAGAATGCAAAAATAATTATATCCAGAACCAACACCCAGATAAAAATATTCCTATCAGTCTGCTAAGCGCAGCAGAACCAAGTAATAAGTTAATTAGTGGCCCATCTATTAAGATATCCACTTGAACAACTCGGTGAACAAAAAGTCCACTGCCACTCAGACTCTGAATTTAAACATTAATTTGATTGAGATAACCTACTTGCCTAGTTGGAGGTCCTGTGTTGTAACCCAATTGGCAAGTTTAGTTCTAAGAGTTGGAAATCTTTGGAGCTGGAAAAGACAACTATGGTTCAGTTAGTTTCTCATGTGGAAGTAGAAATTTCGGATTACTGTGTATGCCAACTCTGTTGTTTTATAATTCTGCTCTGAAAGATATAGTGGATGACAGCAATGGCTCTGGACAATAACAACAGGCAGTTTTTTGGAACATGCAATAGAGCAAATATACATTGAGAACATAGTTTTTCCCCCTGAAGGTGATGAATCTTTCCAATAAAATATCAAAGAACTATCCAGTGGCTGGTCTTTGTGCCACGCCTGTAATGAAACTTACTCTAGTGTCATTTTTAGTCAGTATCTTAGAATATAGGCATGGCATGCACAGCTTTATAACCATTTGTACTAAATGTAGTAAAGCAACTGGTTATCAATCAGCAGCCTCTCACTATGCTAAACATATACTTAGACCCAGGGAGAAATCAAAAATAGCATTCCCTGTAAAGCTTGTTCAGAGGCTTTTTCTTCTAAAATTAGACCTGGCTAACATTTAAGGCATAAATGTCCTGCTCTTTTGCAATGAGCAAAGTATTGAGAAGATGGAGCCCAAGAATCAGTCCAGGGCTAATTCGATATTGTCTGAGGAAGAGGTTATGGCAACTGGAAAGAGAATTTACCGTTTTGTGAAATATAAATGTACCCATAGCTAAAATGTAAGGCACAAAGACAAACCAGCAGGTAGGTGATAAACAGGAAAACGTGAGGTCCAATAAAAAGTTGTCTCCAGTTAGGGCTGTTGCAGGGACTGTTGAGAATTAAAGAACAGACTCAGATTTCAAGAGCTTTGGTATAGGGCACTGAAAATCTCAATTACAAGATCAATATAAATGGCTATAGGCACTCTGTTTCATTTCTTCTCATCTAATATTAAACATAAGCAATAATTGCCAGTTTATGAACTGAGAATCCGGACCCTAAAGATATTGCTGACTCAAGTTTAAAATATCATAACTTTATAAACAAATCTTGCAAGGAGGGTCAAATATTTTAGTAATATACATCTTTGATTTTAGTGTCTTGCAGCAAAATCTATGACAATGCATAACAAATTGCTGTCTGAGATAAACGAGACCTTCAGCTTTACATAAGCGCACAAATCTATGCAAATTTGGGTGAGTCTTAGAAAAATATTCTCATAATATATGTATTATTGATTATTGCAATAAAATATTCATAAGAATTTGCCTCCTAACAAGTACGTGATAAGGTTGTGCAGAAAACAGGATATCTGCAGTGAAAGATTCTACTTAATTAAGAAACCACACTGTACTTTGATTAGCAGAGTAAATAAGAATACAGGTCATTATAGCTTCTATGGTATGACACTACAAAATTGCAACAAACAGCATAATCATTTTTTTCTTAAACTGTAATATTTTCAATTTTTTGATTTTAAGCATTCCTTCAATAGGTCACTGAAGATGTGTCTTGAGTAGCCTTTTGTTCTCTTTTCTCCTGTTTGTTCTGAGTTTTTACCTATGCTCTTTTTCAATGGATGAGACTCTGGATGCCTGGACACCTCGGCTTTCAGGATTGCGCTGCTCTGCTGGACTACATTTTATGCCTCGGCTGCTATGACTCTGCTCTGCCACTCAAACTCTTCAAATTTAACGTAACGGGTTTGGACAAAGTCAACATGGATTTACAAAAGGTAAATCATGCCTGACTAATCTACTGGAATTTTTTGAGGATGTAACTGATAGAATAGATAAGGGAGAACCAGTGGATGTGGTGTATTTGGACTTTCAGAAAGCTTTCGATAAGGTCCCGCATAAGAGATTAGCATGCAAAGTTAAAGCACATGGGATTGGGGGTAAGGTACTGATTTGGATAGAGAACTGGTTGGCAGACAGGAAGCAAAGAGTTGGAATAAACGGGTCATTTTCCGAGTGGCAGGCAGTGACTAGTGGGGTACCGCAGGGATCGGTGAGAGGACCCCAGCTATTCACAATATATATTAATGATCTAGATGAGGGAACTAGATGTAATGGCCCAGAAATTTGACTCGGAGGCTTGCCGCGGGGGTAAGGATCGCACGCGATCTTACCTACCGCGCCTGCCGTTGTGTTTTGGGCCCACAGGAACTTCGGGTCCTGGGCCTCTCCCTGGTGCCAGCACGCAGTGCTTGCGTGTCCCAGGGCGCAGTTAGTGCGATGCGACTCCTGGGATCACATGGGCCATGGAGAGCCAATGGCAGCAGGCCATCTTTCATTCATAGATTTGACAGGAGACCTGTCAAATCTATGAATACAAATCGCCCCCAAAAGAACAGCTAAACCTCAAATAATTTTTTTTTAAAAACCATCACATTAATAAAATAACTATAGTTAAATAAATTAACCACTTTAAACAAAAATTTAAATTTTTGAAAAAATTTAAATTCTTTTTAAAAGTTATAAAAATAAACTTACCTTTCTTTAAAGTCTCTAAAAAAGATAAACCTGTTGAAAAAAATTTAAAATTATACTTAATTAACTACTTACCTTGTTAAAAGAGGGTCTTCCGCCTCCTTTTTACTTGTGTAAAATCTTCCATACTTACCCTCGCGTTGAAACCTGAAAAAAAACCTAAGTGTGCTGCGTGCGCACAGCCTGTAGTGCGCACGCGGTTCACCTAGGAACCGCCCCCTTCGCCATACCGGAAGTGCCGGTTTCCCGCGCATGTGCAGTGCATGCAGGAAACCGGCACTTCAGAACCGAATACGGGTGAGTACGCAGCGGGTACTCTCCCGTATTCGGCCGAATTTTTGGGCCAATATCTCTAAGTTTGCAGACGACACAAAGCTGGGTGGGCGTGTGTGCTGTGAGGAGGATGCAGAGAAACTCCAGTATGATTTGGACAGGTTGGGTGATTGGGCAGATGCATGGCAGATACAGTATAATGTGGATAAATGCGAGGTTATCCACTTCGGTGGCAAAAACAGGAAGACAGATTATTATCTGAACGGCAATAGATTGGGAAAAGGGGAAGTGCAACGAGATCTGGGAGTCCTTGTGCACCAGTCACTGAAGGTAAGCATGCAGGTGCAGCAGGCGGTTAAGAAGGCAAATGGTATGTTGGCCTTCATAGCGAGAGGATTCGAGTACAGGAGCAAGGATGTCTTGCTGCAGTTGTACAAGGCCTTGGTGAGACCACACCTTGAGTATTGTGTGCAGTTTTGGTCGCCTTATCTGAGGAAGGATGTTCTTGCCATGGAGGGAGTGCAGCGAAGATTTACCAGACTGATACCTGGGATGGCAGGAATGACGTATGAAGAGAGATTGGGTCGATTAGGCTTATATTCGCTAGAGTTTAGAAGAATGAGAGGGGATCTCATTGAAACTTATAAAATTCTAACAGGACTAGACAGACTAGATGCAGGAAGGATATTCCCGATGGTGGGGGAGTCCAGAACCAGAGGTCACAGTCTAAGGATAAGGGGTAAGCCATTTAGGACTGAGATGAGGAAGAATTTCTTCACCCAGAGAGTGGTGAACCTGTGGAATTCTCGACCACAGAAGGCAGTTGAGGCCAATTCATTAAATATATTCAAGAAGGAGATAGATATATTTCTTAAGGCTAAAGGGATCAAGGGATATGGGGAGAAAGCAGGGACAGGGTACTGAATTTGTATGATCAGCCATGATCTCATTAAATGGCGGAGCAGGCTCGAGGGGCCGAATAGCCTACTCCTGCTCCTATCTTCTATGCTTCTATGCTAAGGTAACCTGTTCCAGCCTACAGTGCACATCCCCCACCTGTTTTCTGGGGCAGTAGGTGAGTCTTGAACCCGACCTGCTACCCATTCACTCGAAGTTAAAATCGGGACCATTGTTCTACAAAATGGTCCTGAAAACATCATAGAATATACTGGGGGCTAAATTCGATAAGGCCCGAAAACGGGCGTGGAGATCGCAATGTTGCGATCTGCCCGCGCCAATTGAAAGTAATGCAGGCAGTAGGTGAAATTCGTGCTGCCTGCTAATTAACACGATTGAAGCACTGAGCCCAGTGCTGAACATGCTGCTGGTTGGTTGAGCGCTCAGCTGGGGGTCCTATTTCGTGGGAAGTGATCTCTATTTAAAGCTAGCCTGCAGTTTGAAACACAGTCTGCACTTCTTAAAAGGGAGGAGCTTTCTGAATTAAGCACCTCATTGTAATTGTTGCAGAGGAAAATGTAAGGTAGCTATGGCTCAACAGGGCAGAGAAAGGGCATCAAGGTTCTCTGACACAGCACTGGAAGCCTTAGTGCAGGGAGTCGAAAGGAGGAGACAGGTCCTCTCCCCACAGGGGGCCAGAAGGCCCTCCAGAGTGACTGTAAGAAGTCAGTGGGAAGAGATGGCTGAAGCGGTCAGTGACACCAGTCTTTCCCCCAGGAGCTGGAATCAGTGCCGAAAGAAGTTTAATGACCTCACACGAGTGGTCAAGCTCAGTGAACGTATCTTCAAATGCCATATCCCACCAACTGCACCACTACCCTCACATACTGCTCAATGCACCACACCCCCATCACTCACCTACCAACAATCTCTATCAACCAGGACTCATACCTCATAATCATAGCTTTACCTCACCCTCACACACTTACCACAATTGCAAGCCTCACACCCACATCTCACACCTTGCACACACGGCCAGCTATTCAACCATGACAGGCACATTACCCAAACGCATTGTACCACACTCACTGACACACTTCCCTCTCTCTTGCACGCCAAGGTGGTACATAACTGGCACCAGCAGCAGCTAATAGGCAGGGGGCTGGCACGGCAGCATATCCTGACCCAGCTGGAACAGACAGGGCTAGACATCATTGGAGGGGCCGTCACTGAGGCTGTGGCGATCGGTGAGGCTGAAACCATTAATGACAATGGTATGTTCACACCTAATCCTACTTCTCGCATCCAAGCAACTGATGGTGTAAGCAGGCACGTCTTGATGTCCCCCTTCTCCTGACCATAACACTACCCTTGTGCCTGTTTCCTTTCAGATATCCAAGAACTCCAACCAGCCCAGCCAGTGCAGGAAGAGCAAAAAGAGAGTGATGGAGAAGAAGAGACATCGTCACTCAATCTGACACTTGCAGACACCAGTTCAGAAAATGGCACTGTGCATAGTTTAGAGGGTAGTACAGAGGCAGGATCAGCACGTGGTGAGTCACTGGGCACGAGTAGGCTGCAACCAGAGCAGGGGGAAAGGGTAGGGCAGGTGTCAGCTCACTGGATGGCGGGGTTGCATGCGAGTTCTGCTGCACAGGACTCAGATGATGACTTCGATGGGCGGCCTTTAGAAGAACAGTGATGGGCAGGCACACAGAAATGTTGGTGGTGCATTGGCAGGCTTGCCAGAGAGCCTGTTGTCACTGTCAAGGAGCATGGAGGAATCCAGCTCCAACCTTGCACAGCGCTTTGTGCAGAGCTTGGAGCCCATGATTTCCAGGATGGAAGTGATGGGCAACTCTGTTAGAGCACTTGTGGACCCAACCATGATGTAGGGTCTGATGGGTGATGTCTCAGCTTCCATTGCAGCACAAGCGGAAGCGACTCAACATCTGAGTGCTGTAGTGGAAGCTCAGGCTTCTGTCATGCAAGCTCAGACTGCTGCCATCATGGCTGCGTTTACAAGTGTGGAAAGGGGCTTGCAGGGTCTCACAGCAGTTCAGCAATCTGTCCTCCAACAGATTACTAGGATTGATGAGGTACTGCCCCGGGGGGGGTGTGGCAGTGGCTCCGTGGAGCATGAACCAGCTGTCCTCTCTTAGGATGACAGCATTCGTACTTCCATCACTGCCACTCCGCCAGTGCACTTGCTGTCGCCTGTCAGCCAGCCAGTTCAGACTACTGCTGCCCATGCTGAGATGGTGCAGTCTACAGCTGGGCCTTCTCGGCCTAGAGCTGCTTGAGATCATCATGCAAGATCATCTGCAGTCTTGCTCACTGAAAGTCAGCAGCCTTCCACCAGCCATGCTGCAGCCGCTGGGGTAACACTTCATAGGAGCACTAGGATAGGCAAAGGCACACGAAAGACAGGCACTAAGGGAATGCAGAAGTGTGATTAGTTGACTTTGTTATGTATTATTGGATTAATCATTTATAAATTATGTTTGGATTGTTTGTTTTGTGGTGGCTTTCATTTCAGCTTTGTAGCCAAGAGGACGCTGTGATGTTCCGTGACAGAGGGATGGTAAGGTGGGGAACTGATGAGCAATGGGGATGTGGGGTTTCATTCAGGGGCAGTTGCGTCTGATGATGGGCTCATGGAAAGTCCATCCAGAACATGCTGCTGCCTCCTCCCTTCCTCCTCCTCCTCATCCCGGAGATGGTTACGGAACCCATGGTAGCTAGGGCTGCGCCCTCATGATGGCCAAGTTGTGAAGCATGCAGCAGACCACCACGAAATGGGACACCCACTCCAGCGAGTACTGGAGGGCTCCTCCCAAGCGGTCAAGGCAGCAGAACCATTGCTTGAGCACCCCGATGGTCTGCTTGATGACATTCCTGGTAGCAGCATGCTGTTATCATATGAGTGCTGGCCACGAGTGGTGGGGTTGCGGAGGGGAGCCAGCAGTCAGGTATGGAGCAGGTAGCCCTTGTCGCCTAGCAGCCACCCTCAGATTCAACGTGGTGGCTGGAAGATTGCTGGCACAGTGGACTGGCGCAGGATGAAGGCATCATGACTACTGCCAGGATAGCGGGCATTCACCATCATGATGTGCTGGGCATGGCCACACACCAACTGCACATTAAGTGAGTGATACCCTTTGCGGTTACGGAACATCTCACCATTGATATGCGGCGCCTGCAAAGCCACGTGTGTGCAGTCGATGGCGCTCTGCACCATGGGGAAGCCCGATATCCTGGCAAAGCCGTGAGGATGCTCCTCCTGCTTCTGTCTGTTTTGAGAGAAGACAATGAAGTTGCCTCTCCTAGAGTACAGAGCCTCGGTGACCTCCCGGATGCAGCGATGGACAGCGAACTGCGAGGTTGCCTGTTCCAGCCTGGAAGGATCCGCTGGTGAAAAAAATTCAAGGCCACGGTCACCCTGAGGGCCACTGGCAGAGCCATCGTCGCCCTGCTCTGATGCTGCAGGTCTGGTTCCAAGAGGTGGAAAAGTTCTGTGACCACCTCCTTGGTGAAGCGGAGCCACCAAACACACTGCTCCTGGCTAAGGTGCAGGTCGGAGAAGTGCTCCCTGAAGGCCCAAGGTAGGTAAAGCCTCCTGCTGAGAGCCTTCCTCCCCTTGCCTCTGCAAGTAGCTTGTCTTTGCTGCCTCTGCTCCATCTCCCTGTCATGCTGCAGCGCAATGGGGGACTGCAACTAGAGCCCCCATGACTGGGAGCAAGTGGTGTTCTCAATGGCCTTCCAGTAGCAGCCAACACCTTCCTAGTGTCCAGCAGGACTCCTGCACACTTTTACAACTTTTTAAATGTCTTCAAGCAACCCAATCTTCATTCAAACTCTGTGACATGAATCTTGTCATTCATGGGAAATGACTTATGACATAATACTGGGCGGCCTGCTGGTGGCGCTGTCCAGGGAGAGTATAAATAGAAACATAGAAGACAGGAACAGGAGTAGGCCATTCGGCTCCTCGAGCCTGCTCCGCCAATCAATGCGATCATGGCTTATCATCCTGTCCCTGCTTTCTCCCCATATCCCTTGCTCCCCTAAGCCTTAAGAAATATATCGAACTCCGTCTTGAATATATTTAATGAATTGGCCTCTACTGCCTTCTGTGGTCGAGAATTCCACAGGTTCACCACTCTCTGGGTGAAGAAATTCCTCCTCATCTCAGTCCTAAATGGCTTATCCCTTATCTTTAGATTGTGACCGCTGGTTCTGGACTCCCCCGCCATCGGGAACATCCATCCTGCATCTAGTCTGTCTAGTCCTGTTAGAATTTTATAACTTTCAATGAGATCCCCTCTCATTCTTCGAAACTCTAGCGAATACAAGCCCAATCAACCCAACCTCTCTTCATACGTCATTCCTGCCATCCCAGGTATCAGTCTGGTAAATCTTCGCTGCACTCCCTCCATGGCAAGAACATCCTTCCTCAGATAAGGCGACCAAAACTGCACACAATACTCAAGGTGTGGTCTCACCAAGGCCCTGTACAATGCAGCAAGACATCCTTGCTCCTGTACTCGAATCCTCTCGCTATGAAGGCCAACATACCATTTGCCTTCTTAACCGCCTGCTGCACCTGCATGCTTACCTTCAGCGACTGGTGCACAAGGACACCCAGGTTTCGTTGCACTTCCCCTTTTCCCAACCTATTGCCGTTCAGATAATAATCTGCCGTCCTGTTTTTGCAACCAAAGTGGATAACCTCGCATTTATCCACATTATACTGCATCTGCCATGCATCTGCCCAATCACCCAACCTGTCCAAATCATACTGGAGTTTCTCTGCATCCTCCTCACAACACACATGCCCACCCAGCTTTGTGTCATCTGCAAACTTAGAGATATTACATCTAGTTCCCTTGTCTAGATCATTAATATATATTGTGAATAACTGGGGTCCTAGCACCGATCCCTGCGGTACCCCACAAGTCACTGCCTGCCACTTGGAAAAAGACCCGTTTATTCCAACTCTTTGCTTCCTGTCTGCCAACCAGTTTTCTATCCAAGTCAGTACCTTACCCCCAATCCCATGTGCTTTAACTTTGCACGCTAATCTCTTAAGCGGGACCTTATCGAAAGCCTTCTGCAAGTCCAAATACACCACATCCACTGGTTCTCCCTTATCTATTCTACCAGTTACATCCTCAAAAAATTCCAGTAGATTAGTCAAGCATGATTTACCTTTTGTAAATCCATGTTGACTTTGTCCGATCCTGTCACTGTTTTTCAAGTGCTCTGCTATTACATCTTTTATAATGGACTCTAGCATCTTCCCCACTACCGATGTCCGGGTTACCGATCTATAATTCCCTGTTTTCTCTCTACCACCTTTTTTAAATAGTGGGGTTACATTAATTACCCTCCAATCCATGGGAACTGTTCCAGAGTCTATAGAGTTTTGGAAGATGACCAGCAATGCATCTACTATTTCTAGGGCCACATCCTTAAGTACCCTAGGATGTAGATTATCAGGCCCTGGGGATTTATCGGCCTTCAATCCTGTCAATTTCCCTAACGCCATTTCCCTACAAATACTGATTTCATTCAGTTCCTCCCTCTCATTAGACCCTATGTCCCCCGACATCTCTGGGAGGTTATTTGTGTCCTCCTTTGTGAAGACAGAACCAAAGTATGTATTTAATTGGTCAGCCATTTCTTTGTTCCCCATTGTAAATTCCCCTGATTCTGACTGCAAGGGACCTATGCTTGACTTCACCAATCTTTTACTCTTCACATATCTATAGAAGCTTTTACAGTCAGTTTTTATGTTCCCTGCAAGCTTACTCTCATATTCTATATTCCCCCTCTTAATTAATCCCTTTGTCCTCCTTTGCTGAATCCTAAACTGCTCCCAATCCTCAGGTTTGCTGCTTTTTCTGGCCAATTTATATGTCCTCTCCTTGGATCTTATGCTATGCCTAATTGCCCTTGTTAGCCACAGTTGAGTCAACTTTTCTGTTTTATTTTTATGCCAAACAGGGATGAACAAATTCTGTAGTTCATCCATGTGATCTTTAAATGTTTGCCATTGCCTATCCACCGTCAACCCTTTAAGTAACATTCCCCAATCCATCCTAGCCAACTCGCGCCTCATACCATCGTAGTTTCCTTTATTTAAATTCAGGACCCTAGTCTCTGAGTCAACTACTTCACTCTCCATCTTAATGAAGAATTCTATCATATTATGATCGCTCGGGCATGGGCCCAGCTTGCTCAGGACATTCTTTAACAGGAACTAGTGAAGGACAACTAGATCTCCATGTTGTAAAACAGTTGATTAAAGCTTTGTTTAAAGCTGAGACCAAGTGCCTAGTAGATTTTTTACGTCACTCTGCAAAAGCCAGTACAAGAGAAATAATCAACTTACCTGCAAGTTGGATGTTTCCCTTTAAATAGCGCTGGCGGGGGGTCCCTTGTGCAGGTGAACGCATGTTCAGCTGTGCGTGTTTAGGAGAGGGCGTTGAATGGAGTGGTGACATCCAAAATGGAAGGTTGTGCGTCAACTCAGCATTTCATGCTGACTGACATCACGATCTGCCTACTCTTTATACTGCCAGTGTACGCACGTACTGCCCACGCTATCACCCTCACCAAGATGGTGAACAGTGCAGGCTGTGCCAGGAATGGACGGATGCGAGGCGGATGCCATTTAAAAAAAAAACAGTCTTAACTACCGGTGCTAAGGTGCCGAATTTTGGGCCATTGCCTTTACTGCTTGAGCTGTACTGCTTCACCCAGGATATGTTAAAATGAATCACCCGAAAATATTTCGCTTTGGCCACACTTTTCACTATGTCCCAACTCAATGTCCATCACTCTCCCCACAGTGAAACAATTTGTGATGTTTTGCTTCATCTTCACCTGGGCTGGAGGATCTCTTCTACCCCATGTGTCAGGTGGAATTGACAGCAGTCTGAGATTCAGACTTTCCTCTCCTCTCCATCTTAGCACAGAGACAGCAAATGTGGCAATATAGGAACAGAGACATCTTTAAATTTGCTTTTAAGCGGTGACCCTGAGGATTGGGAGCAGTTTAGGTTTCAACAAAGGAGGACAAAGGGATTAATTAAGAAGGGGAACATAGAATATGAAAGTAAGCTTGCTGGGAACATAAAAACTGACTAAAAGAGCTTTTATAGATAAGTGAAGAGAAAAAGATTAGTGAAATCAAGTGTAGGTCCCTTGCAGTCAGAAGCGGGGTAAGTTATAATGGGGAACAAAGAAATGGCAGACCAATTAAATGCATATTTTGGTTCTGTCTTCACAAAGGAGGACACAAATAACCTCCCAGAGATGTTGGAGAACATACGGTCTGATGAAAGGGAGGAACTGAAAGAAATCAGTATTATCAGGGAAATGGTGTTAGGGAAATTGACGGGATTGAAGGCCGATAAATCCCCAGGGCCTGATAATCTACATCCTAGGGTACTTAAGGAAGTGGCCCTAGAAATAGTAGATGCATTGCTGATCATCTTCCAACATTCGATGGAATCTGGAACGGTACCCATGGATTGGAGGGTAGCTAATGCTACCCCACTATTCAAAAAGGGTGGTAGAGAGAAAGCGGGGAATTATAGACCGGTAAGCCTGACATCGGTAGTGGGGAAAATGCTAGAGTCCATTATAAAGGATGTAATAGCTGAGCACTTGAAAAACAGTGACAGGATCGGACAAAGTCAACATGGATTTACAAAAGGTAAATCATGCTTGACTAATCTACTGGAATTTTTTGAGGATGTAACTGGGAAAATAGATAAGGGAGAACCAGTAGATGTGGTGTATTTGGACTTTCAAAAGGCTTTCGATAAGGTCCCGCATAAGAGATTAGCGTGTAAAGTTAAGGCACATGGGATTGGGGGCAAGGTATTGACTTGGATAGAGAACTGGTTGGCAGACAGAAAGCAGAGAGTAGGAATTAATGGGTCTTTTTCCGAGTGGCAAGCAGTGACTAGTGGGGTACCGCAGGGATCGGTCCTTGGACCCCAACTATTCACAATATACATTAATGATCTAGATAAGGGAACTAAATGTAATATCTCCAAGTTTGCAGATGACACAAAGCTGGGTGGGAGTGTGTGCTGCGAGGAGGATACCGAGAAACCCCAGGATGATTTGGACAGGTTGGGTGATTGGGCAGATGTATGGCAGATGCAGTTTAATGTGGATAAATGCGAGGTTATCCACTTTGGTGGCAAAAACAGAAAGGCAGATTATTATCTGAACGGCAATAGATTGGGAGAAGGGGAAGTGCAACGAGATCTGGGTGTCCTTGTGCACCAGTCACTGAAAGTAAGCATGCAGGTGCAGCAGGCGGTGAAGAAGGCAAATGGTATGTTGGCCTTCATAGCGAAAGGGTTTGAGTATAGGAACAGGGATGTCCTGCTGCAGTTATACAGGGCCTTGGTGAGACCACACCTTGAGTATTGTGTGCAGTTTTGGTTGCCTTATCTGAGGAAGGATGTTCTTGCCATGGAAGGAGTTCAGTGAAGATTCACAAGGCTGATACCTGGGATGGCAGGAATGACATATGAGGAGAGATTGGGTCGATTAGGCTTATACTCGCTGGAATATAGAAGAATGAGAGGGGATCTCATCGAAACATATAAAATTCTGACATGTCTGGACAAACTAGATACAGGAAGAATGTTCCCGATGGTCGGAGAGTCCAGAACCAGGAGTCATAAGCTAAGGATAACGGGTAAGCCATTTAGGACAGAAATGAGGAAGAATTTCTTCACCCAGAGAGTGGTGAACCTGTGGAATTCTCTACCACAGAAGGTAGTTGAGGCCAAGTCATTAAATATATTCAAGAATGAGTTAGATATATTTCTTAAAGCTAAAGGTATCAAGGGATATGGGGAGAAGGCAGGTACAGGGTACTGAGTTTGGATGATCAGCCATGATCTCATCAAATGGCGGAGCAGGCTCGAGGGGCCGAATGGCCTACTCCTGCTCCTATCTTCTATGTTTCTATAAAATAGATTTTCTTTTTTAAATGACATAGAATAGTTCATTAAACTCTCTGAGGTCGGAATATTGTTTTCTTTTTAAGTACTGCTTCAAATGAGTCACACAGAGTGGGAGTTCTCTGAACAGATAAATTGAGTTAAATAGTTTTCGACTACAAAATTAATTATATCATTTTCCGAACAACAAATGTGAAGCCTTTTAATCAGAGTAACAATGGATCAGGCCATGACCTCGATAAAATAACAGTAAAATTACAATATAAATATCGGGCACCTACACAATAGTGTTTAAATCCCACTCTCAACCATCCAGCTCATAATTCTATACGTTTTTTTCCTGAAGCATTTCACTCAATTGAATTGAGTTGAATAAGTGGTACATGTCGACCTTTGCAATGAGTTAGTAAACAGTGAATGTAGTTTATATATTCAATGTATCATTCTGTTAAGTTATACTTGTCATAAGTTGTAAGTGTTTATTTACAAATGGGTGCAGTAAATTTCGAATAAAATTGGAGAACCAGAGCACTAATTGCTGTGGGAGTTATGATGTCATAGCTTTGGGAGCAATTGAGGCTTGGATTTTTCTGATGTCGTTGGTAAAACGGCAGGGTGGGACTTCCGCTCTCCCACATGATCCTGCAGGCATCTAATAACATTCTCCTCGGGACCTCATTTAATATGCAGAGCAGGATCTCCACTGCTGTGAGGTAGGGAAATTGGGGCAGACTGCAACAGTTAAAAGGCTGCTGCTGTTTAAATGGCCATAGCACAGCACATTACTCAGACGGAGGAGAAAGAAAGCTGAAGCTGCCCAAAGATTGAAAAGTAATGGCAGAAGCAGAGCACCAACTTGGGGGAGGGAGGGGGTGGCGATGTCTGCAATGACTAAGACCCCAAGATTCTCAGAAGCTGCAGTGGAGTTAATGCTGGTCGAGATAAGGAACAAAAGACAAATGGGCTGGATTTTCACTGACCCGTGGAGTCGGGTTTGGAGGCGTGTGGGGGGTTAAAGTTGCAGATTCGGGGGTCCTGACCCCATCCCGCCCCCAACCCGCCTCCATGCCAGTTTCGCTGGCGGCGGGTACCCGACCTGTGCTGGGACCCGACTCCCCGAAGCGGGAAGGGATTAGTGACAATTAACTGCCTGTTAACAGGTAGTTAACAGGCAGTTTTTTGCCTAATCCCTATTTTAATCGCTGAAATGTGGGCTTCCCGACAGGTGCCAACCACGCCAAGTTATCGGGGCAGACCGTGGGTCTGCAGGGGTTGGAGGGGTCGATATGTCCGGTGGGCAGGTGAGTGATGGGTGCATGTGTGCAGAGGTAAGTGTGTCAGGTAAGTGCAAAGTGTGGGAAAAAGTTTTACTTACCTTAACTTCCTCCTGCAGGTGTTAGCCCTTCAGTTCTCGGGAGTCAGAAATCTCACTGGCACAGAAAGCAGAAAAGCCGTGGTGCTGTCAAAAACTGCAGCCTTCTGTTTTCTGTGCTGGAATGATTTCTAACTCAGCCTGAGAGGAAGGACTCAAGTTAGAAATCATATTGTCAATGTTTGACAGCTTCACAGAGCTGTCAAACGCTGATATTTCATCTGTCAAAAGCTCTTGACAGATGAAATGTCAATCTGTGACGTCACCTGTTGCCGGGTGGCCCTTAATTGGCCTGCTGAGCCCACTGGGCGGGCTCAACAAGGTCAATCAAGGGAAAATACAGTGGGTTGGCCACAAGTCGATGGAGGCGGGTCTACAACCCAAAAAGTGGGATTCACGACACCAACCCGACCCCAGTATCAAAATCCAGCCCAAAGGGTCTTTGGCACCCAAGGAGTTATGATGCAGAAAATGATTTGCCAGTAGTCTGGAAGGATGTGGCTCTGGTACTCAGTGCCAACTTTACCCCCACCTCCCAACGAACAGTTATAAGTGGCAGAATTGTTTTAATGACCTCACCAGGCTGGCCAATGTAAGTAGAGGGACGAGTGCCCATGCAGATGCTAAGATATGATTGGAAGCATGACTCACCTCCACGTCATCCAGTACCATATAGTGTAAAAGAAGAAATGAATAAAACCTTTAGTAGGCACGAGACCACCACAACCACCTCTTCTACAATTCCACTGTACTATACATAACACATTGTGCAGTGTTTGAGCGAGAAATGAATAGACTGCTGCATTGCCTTTACTTGATAGCATGTTCGCAAGGGGATGTCTGCAGACAACTGGCTGAACAGACATTGTGAACTGGTCTGTTCCCTGTCAAAATCTTTGTGTTCCTTGTAAAGGAGAAACACCAGAGTCAAATGGTTGCTGCGGGGTGACTGCCATCAGAGCCGTCAGTAGGCTTGCGGAAGAAGCTCTTCAATTCCTGGGCAGACACACCTTGGGCAGGGGGGTTTTTGGGAGATAAAGATGTTGGAGGCGAGCTGTCAGGTTCAGGTTGCTAATGGGATGGAGCACTTACAGAATGGTGAGTTTTTGCTGTCTGCAGAAACTTTGATGATTCGAAAGACCTCCTGATATTGCTCCCTCACATCTTCTGACTCAAGTCAGAGAACACCTTCCTAAAATTAATGTCTTTCACAGGTGCTAAACAGTTATAGAATAAAACATCTGATGAGCAGTTTGACACCTCCAGAGGGACCTGCCCGCCATCTGATTCATCCACTCTGTCATGGCACCTTACTTGCTCAAGCACCAGTCCAGAGACACCCACTTGGGGTAAGTGCATTACTGAGATATAGGGGTTATCACCAATGTTCCCTTTAAGCTGCATGGCCGCGCAGCTCTCTGAAGGTCCTGCGCAGCCGGTGAGCCGGCTTTTAAATAGAAAAACCGAGCTTGCGCGGAATTTTGAATGGCCTGCGCAGCCTGTTAAAGGGGCCACGTGGGCCAAAAAAGAATTAGAGTGAACATTGGTTATCACTGGGTGAATCACTGGGTGAATCACAGAGCACACATGAGCAGGAAGAAATACGTTTCTCCCAAGACGGGGCAGAATTGGCTGCACTTGGCTGAGGAGCCCAAGAACCAAGATCGCAGGGGCCCAGTCTTTAAAAGATCTATGGTTTGGGAGTGTAGGCAATGGAAACACTCTTGTCTCATATGGTGCAAATGGTGGAAAAGTTGGAGGAGTCCACAACCCGCATCAGCAACACAATGCAGGAGCTATGACTTGATGTGAAAAACACCCTGGTGACTGTGGCATTCCAGGACATCAATGCAGCCTCAAAATGTTAGGAAGAGGTTCTAAGGGCAGTTGTCGCTTCCATAGATAGGCTGAGAAGCAAGTGGGTGCAAGGAGTGGGTAAAGATGTCACAGCTTCTCACAGCAGTGCGAATACACTGGCATCAATGCAGTCCCCTCCAAAGCCAGTATAGGAGGGAGCTTTTTGTCTGGGCCCAGTAGGCATTGGACAATTAAGAAGATTACATACCTTTTTAGTTACCCAGCACAAGGGAAACCAAGTGATCCTGAGACTGGACAGGGGCAGTGGTGGCAGGGAGCTGGGGAGGCCTGGAAATTCTGCCCTCATATTTTTTTGCTTTCCTTGTTTACTCCTGTACTCCAAAATGAGCTCATTGCATTAATCCTACAATAAATCATTAACCTATCCTTTTCATACTGACCTACACTGGCTCTTGCTCCCCCAAGTCTCAATTATAAAATTCTCTCCCTTGTGTTTAAATCCCTCCATAAGTTTGCCTTTCCCTATCTCTGTAACTGCTCCAAACTAAAACCCTGAACCGTCCATTTCTCTAACTATGGGCTCTTGTGCAGACTCCCCTTCCTTCAGCCCACCATTGGCAGCAATGGTTTAAGTCACCTAAGCCCCACACTATGTTCTGCAGCATTGACAAACACTGCACAAAGGTGCACGGCTGCACCCAGGCTCTCCCTTGACTCCCTCCATATGGTTATGGAGGGAGTCACAGTACGCAGGGAGGTTCTCTTCCCTTCCAATGGGCGGAAGAGACCTCCCCAGGAGATCAACACCGCCTGGTTGCACATTGCACAGGAGGGCACAAGCAGGGATGTCATCAGGAGGACCAGGCTGCAGTGGCGCAAACCTTTCAACGATCTCAGTAGATCACAAAATGTTACTGCAAAGCCACACTCAACCTCATCCTGCTGTGCCACTCATCACATCCCCATCACGCTGCCTTCCCTACCCTACTCCTGCACAGCCTTACTCACACCAACTTACCTTGCTCCTCCACCCATCCCTCTCTCTCTATCTATATTATCACTTCTCCATCTCACTAGCCACCCCTCACACTCACCCTCATCCTAGTCCAATCATACCGACTAACAACACCCAAGGGTAGGCACTTGGGTGTTTTAGCCAATCTTCATGTAAACTTTCTGTTAATGCGTTGTCAAGCATTGAAATCCTTATTGTCACCACTTTGCTTTCTTGGACAGATCTGTGTGCACCTTTGAAAGTGTCTTAGTGAGTTCCAGTGAATGGTGAGACATAACGTCCCCCCTCCCAATGGTGATGAGTGTGAAAGGAATGGCTTGGACATTGTAGGGATGCTTTATGGTGCTGAGGTGGGGTGGTGCCAACCTGGTGCATCATGTGGCAGCCAGGGTGTACAGAGTTAAGTGAAGCAAATCTGGACATGGTGAGGCCATTGCTGGCATCCCAGGCAGCAATGTGCATGGGTGATGCTGTCCTGTGTCCAGAGCAGCATCAGTTGATTGCAGAGTAGGTTGGTGTTGTTGGTGCTGCTGGTGTGCCCAGTGATGCTGGTGTTGGGGCTGATCGTGTTGGGATTCTGAGGACCAAGGTGAGATTTTTTCAAGGGCACCGATGCTGATGGAATAGATGGCAGGTGAGGTTGAGATGACAGAAGTAATCTGTCAATGTTGAGATAGGTTGTTCCAAGGAGGTGACAGTAGATGGAGAGATTACTCCAAACACTTCAAAAGTGCATAAAGCTCAAAAGTGGGTTCCAAATCATTAATGCTCCAGCTTCTAAGATTGGGAAGTAAACAGCTGTGAAATGGTAGTTTTTATACCACATTTGCAGCTTTCACCTATTCACAGCAATCCACAGTCATTGAGAACCCGACATACTTACCTGACGTGATAGCCGCTCTCTGGGAACCTCGTTGAAAACCTGGTAAAATGGTAAGTATATGGGAAAATGGTTCTTAACTACCCTGTAATAAGCTCTGAACAATCTAAATTGGCTGGCCCGCCGCTTGGTGTCGGATCTGTTCAGGTATGACAGACTCGACACTTGGGAAACTGACAAGGAGGCGGGTTTACAGTGGGATATCGACCCGCTGTCAATCTTGGTGATTTTGACAGCGGACCCGCCTCCAAACCCGCACTCTGAGCGCCGGTAAAATTCAGCCCTATGGAATTTCTTTTTAAGCCACTTTGTCTCTCCACCTGCCTCACCTTAAAACCCATCTCTTTATAAAGCTTTTGGTTACAACGGCTCCCCCACCACAACATCTCATTCTTTGGCTCAGCGTCTATTTTTCAAAATTGTGCATCGCCTTTGAATATTTTTTTGCATTCAAGGCACTATACAACTGCAAGTTGTTGTTGTTACTTCTAATATTCAACTTCTCTCTGCATTGTATTTTTTCTGATCTTCATTAATATGATCATTACTCCTTTGAAACTTCCTCTCCTGTTCCACCTAAGCTGTAACTATATCCCCCTTTTTAATATTGGGTGGTGTAAAGCCATGTTCTTCTTCCATTCTGTAACTTCAATATGTTAAAATTAAGATTTTAAGACCGATCCTCGTCTTGCTGACCTTGTAGAAGGGAAATGTTTGCTGACTGGCTGATCACAAGTTTGCACCCAGTCCCTGCTCAAATCCTCCGATCTGAGCCAGGCTAATTGCAGGGCCTAAGGCCCGCCTTCATACAAATATTTGTCTAGTGTTGAGGCAGGAAAATGAGGCAGAAGAAACACTTCATTGTTTGCACCTGTCCCGGGTGCAAGCCCTCTGACTCCCTGCGCTCCCCCACACCCCCGACCCCCGGGGGAAAACCTGGACTCACAGGACAACGCAAAGTGGATGGAGATCTAGCATCACCAGTCTCTGCTGCTATTTCCTCTGCTTTGCAACTGCGAACTGAGTGATCCCAGGTACAAGCAGTAGAAAACTTTCCTCTTATTACTCATTGTGGAAGTTACATTAATAACAATAGCAAAGATTTGTTAGGTAGATGTTCAATAAGAAACGTGCTGATACTCAAATAATAGCCTTTACATTGAAGGACTAACTTTGCCTAAAGCATTCTGCAGGAGATTAACCCTTGCACATAATTTTAAGGCATACCTTGTTCGAGTGGCCCAGAGAGAAGTATTACCTCAGGATACACTGGCTGAGGAATCATAATAAGTTTAGCTAATGTTAGAGACATGCCGGCATACTTGGAAGGATTTATGCTGACAGTTGGACTGTTATGATATGGAAGTGTCAGAGACAGAAATGTGTTTTTGTTGGCAGTCAGTTGATTGTCCTCTTCGGCATTCAGATCAACAATGACCAACTTGGCTACTTTGCAAATGACTAACTCCATACTCAGCAGGTCCGCAGTAAATAAAAACATTTTTGAAATAAAAAGAGAAAATGCAGGAAACACTCAGCAGGTCAGGCAGCATCTGTAGAGAGAGAGAGAGTTAACGTTTCAGGTCGATGACCCTTCGTCAGATGCCCTTTTTGAAGTTAATCTTATATTGAAAGTCAGCCCTGATCTCCATGGTGTAAGAATCCATTTCTTCATTTATTGTGCTTCACACACCACAAACAGAGCACTTCCTCCTGATACAATCATGTAATTTTTACTTACAATGTACGAATGTCTCTGGAAATTCTGCCACCTTATAGGTTTCATCACAACTGAGGCTTCTCTATTAAAAACTCGTCATCCATGCTTGTTTACCTCAATCAACTTAACTCCAAGAAGCTTTATTAAAACTGAAATTGAACACAAGTGGGCTTAACTACTCTCGCTGAAGCGATAGAAACTTTCAGCTCCTCCTTAGCTTTCCTAGGCTTTCTGTCGCCCCAGCTTTTTCCATGTTGACCTGGCACCAACATGGCTTGCTATTCAGAAGGACAGAAGTGCTCAATTAACTGGTGATGTTCACCCAGGCTTACTTAAACAATGAATAATAATGTATCATTGGTGAAGCATTCTTTTCTGGATGGTTCTAGTTAAAATTTCAAAGATTCCAATCGGTACATGTGGATTTGCAATCAATTCATTCCTTTTAGGGGTCAATAGTCTCATCAACTGCTGGTTAAGGTGTAAACTGAGAAAACTGCAACTTACCTCTAATTAATCCATGAACAGTGTACCTCATGGGGCTGCTCAAAGGAAATGGCAGTGTTTATTGCAAGAAGAACTCCTCAATTAAATCCCCGAGCAGTTGACACCTACAACCTTATTCTGAAATCTTGATGATTTTCCAAGTTCTGCTTGGAATGGAAACCAAAAACCAGACTGCCTAAGCAAGAGCTATAGTCCAGCTTCCTGAATTAACTCTGCACAAAGAAATGATATTCCAATAGTTGTAACATTGTCGATTACAAGCATAAATCAGAAAATCTAGAGTTTGACATTCCTCAATTCATAATAAATGAAACCCGCATAAAGCTTGTTTTCTAAACTATTGATGGATTTGCTACTGCAACACCCTATCCTTAGTGGTGGCTGTGAAAAATATGAATTTGTAAGTTGCAATGAAAAAGGAGTATCCAATCAGGATGCAACTGCAATATTATTATTAATTAGCGTATGCAGACTCGGCATATAATTCCAGCTATTTTAGAGCATTGCCATCACCAGCATGCAAAGCATGTAGGTCACTAGATAGTTTAGTTAGTTGTTTTCATCATGAACGTCACATAGGTGATGACTTGAGGTGCCGGTGCTCAAAGGGTGGGTTTGGAGGCGGGTCAGAGGTTAAATTCGATTTGATTGACGGCGGGTTCTGAATCCGCCATCAACCCGCCTCCAAACAGCTTTCCCAAGTGTCGGGTCCCCAATTTGCAAATGGACCCGACAGCTAGCGGTGGGAAGCGGATTAAAGGCAATTACCTGCCTATTAACAGGTACTTGTCGGTAGTTTGCAGCCTGTTTTTGGATTTTCCTGCTTCTGGGTCGGGTTTCCCGATGTCCGGACACCTTGCCAGGTAAGTGTGGTGTGTTGTGAGTCTGGTGTAATGTTTGTGAAAAGATGACAGCTGCAAAAGTGGTGTGAAGGATCCAATGTTGCACATGGTGAGTTTCAGAGCAAAGAAAATGTTGGTTACTGCATTTTTAAAACATTTACAGATTTTTTTAGCTTACAAGTTTTTAAATCCAACTATATGTCCAGTGCCACCTCATTGGGAGAACCTCTCTCACCAGTGACAGATCGCTTCTGTCACCTCACCTGCAACTGCCATCTATTCCAGCATATGGAGGGAGTCATTGGAGTCATTTGTGCAGTGATTGTCAGTGTTTTCAGCACCTCAATGCTGTTAAACACTGAGAAATCAACCGTCAAAATAAAATTGTGCGTGGTCCCTTTAAGGAAACCGGTAGATGACGCATCATCAAATGACGTCATCAGACCCGCTTCCTGTTAATTGGCTGGCAAGCCCGCAGGGCGGGCTTAACAAGGTCAGTCAAGGGAAAATCACGTCTGTGGCGCAGAGGCAGCTGGGGGCGGGACTGGAAGCCGATAACCAGCTGTCCCGCACCCATCCTGACACCGCTGACAAAAGCGTGGCCTATATAGTTCCTGACCAGTCCGAAAGCGGTTAAGAAGTGCCTAACTATCATTTTTTTTAAAATATTCATTCATGGGATGTGGGCGTCGCTGGCAAAGCCAGTATTTATTGCCCATCCTTAATTGCCCTTGAGAAGGTGGTGGGGAGCTGCCTTCTTGAACCGCTGCAGTCTGTGTGGTGAAGGTACTCCCACAGTGTTGTTAGGGAGGAAGTTCCAGGATTTTGACCCAGCGACGATGAAGGAACGGCGATATACTTCCAAGTCAGGATGGTGTGTGACTTGGAGGGTAACTTGGAGGTGGTCGTGTTCCCATGCGCCTGCTGCCCTTATCCTTCTAGGTGGAAGAGGTCGCGGGTTTGGGAGGTGCTGCCGAAGAATCCTTGGCAAGTTGCTGCACTGCATCTTGTAGATGGTACACACATGATATGGCCAATTGAAACCTGGTTGACGGTCTGTAGAGTTGGAAATGATATGATGATTCATAGGAGCAACTGCTGTCCACGCTTCACACCAGCAAGTTGGTAAGGAAAAGTCAAAGGAATCAGAAAAGTTTGACCATATTGTGTATCTCAAAGTGAGTTGTACTTTGGGTGGATAGAACAAATCCGACTGAATTGACAACATGAGCATGGATTGGTACTTGGGACTACGATGTGGTGGCCATTACGGAGACATGGTTAGAACAGGGACAGGAATGGCTGTTGGAAGTTCCGGGGTATAGATGTTTCAGTAAGAGTAGGGAAGTTGGTAAGAAAGGTGGAGGAGTAGCATTGTTAATCAAGGATAGTTTAACAGCGGCAGAAAGGCAGTTCGAGGGGGATCTGCCGTCTGAGGTAATATGGGCTGAAGTTAGAAACAGGAAAGGAGCGGTCACGTTGTTAGGAGTTTTCTACAGGCCCCCAAATAGTAATAAAGATGTGGAGGAAGAAATTGCAAAGCAGATTATGAATAGGTGTGGAGGTCACAGAGTAGTTGTCATGGGTGACTTCAACTTTCCAAATATTGATTGGAACCTTTATAGGTCAAACAGTTCGGATGGGATAGTTTTTGCACAGTGTGTGCAGGAGGGTTTCCTGACACAATATGTGGATAGGCCGACAAGAGGTGGGGCCACGTTGGATTTGGTACTGGGTAATGAACCGGGCCAAGTGTTTGATTTGTATGTGGGAGAGCACTTTGGAGATAGTGACCACAATTCGGTAACTTTCACTATTGCAATGGAGAGGGATAGGGCCATACGGCAGGGCAGGGTTTATAATTGGGGAAGGGGTAATTATGATGCGATTAGGCAAGAATTAGGGAGTATAAGATGGGAACAGAAACTATCAGGGAAAGGCACAAACGAAAAGTGGAGCTTTTTCATGGAGCAATTACTGCGTGTCCTTGATAGGTATGTCCCTGTCAGGCAGGGAGGAAATGGCCGAGTGAGAGAACCATGGTTCACAAAAGAGGTTGAATGTCTAGTCAAGAGGAAAAAGGAAGCGTATGTAAGGATGAGAAAACAAGGTTCAGTTGGGTCGATTGAGGGGTACAAGGTAGCAAGGAATGAGCTAAAAAAAGAGCTTAGGAGAGCTAGGAGGGGGCATGAGAAGTCCTTGGCGGGTCGGATCAAGAAAAACCCCAAGGCTTTTTACTCTTATGTGAGAAATAAAAGAATGACCAGGGTGAGGGTAGGGCCGGTCAAGGACAGTAGTGGGAACTTGTGCATGAAGTCAGAAGAGATAGGAGAGGTGATGAATGAATACTTTTCGTCAGTGTTCACCGAGGAGAGGGGCCATGTTCTTGAGGATGAGAGTGTGATAAAGGTGGATAGGCTGGAGGTGGTAGATGTTCTGAGGGAAGATGTTTTAGCAATTTTGAAGAACCTGAGGGTCGATAAGTCCCCTGGGCCAGATGGGATATATCCTAGGATTCTTTGGGAGGCAAGGGAGGAGATTGCAGAGCCTCTGGCTTTGATCTTTGGGTCCTCACTGTCCACGGGGATGGTGCCAGAGGACTGGAGAGTGGCGAATGTTGTTCCTCTCTTCAAGAAAGGAAATAGGAATGACCCTGGTAATTATAGGCCGGTTAGTCTTACTTCGGTGGTTGGTAAGATAATGGAAAAGGTCCTGAGGGATAGGATTTATGACCATTTGGAAAGGGGCAACTTAATCAGGGATAGTCAACACGGATTCGTGAAGGGTAAGTCTTGCCTAACAAATTTGATTGAATTCTTTGAGGAGGTAACTAAGTGTGTAGATGAAGGTAGAGCAGTTGATGTCGTATACATGGATTTTAGTAAGGCGTTTGATAAGGTTCCCCATGGTCGTCTCATGAAGAAAGTAAGGAGTTGTGGGATAGAGGGAAATTTGGCCGATTGGATAAGTAACTGGCTATCTCATAGAAGGCAGAGGGTGGTGGTGGATGGAACATTTTCGGACTGGAGACCAGTTACCAGCGGTGTGCCACAGGGGTCGGTGCTGGGTCCTTTGCTGTTTGTGATTTTTATCAATGACTTGGAGGAGGGGACTGAAGGGTGGATCAGTAAATTTGCTGATGACACCAAGATTGGTGGAGCAGTGGATGAGGTGGAGGGCAGTTGTAGGCTGCAAAGAGACATTGATAGGATGCAGAGCTGGGCCGAAAAATGGCAGATGGAATTTAACCCTGATAAGTGCGAGGTGATTCATTTTGGTAGGGCAAATTTGAATAAGGATTACAGGGTCAACGGCAGGGTTCTGAGGAACATGGAGGAGCAGAGGGATCTGGGGGTTCATATCCACAGATCTCTGAAGGTTGCCACTCAAGTGGATAGAGCAGTAAAGAAGGCCTATGGTGTGTTGGCGTTTATTAACAGAGGGTTTGAGTTTAAGAACCGTGAGGTTATGCTGCAACTGTACAGGACCTTGGTGAGACCACATTTGGAATATTGTGTGCAGTTCTGGTCACCTCACTATAGGAAGGACGTGGAAGCATTGGAAAGAGTGCAAAGGAGATTTACCAGGATGCTGCCTGGTTTGGGGGGGAGGTCTCATGAGGAAAGATTGAGGGAGTTGGGGCTTTTCTCTTTAGAGCGGAGGAGGATGAGAGGCGACTTAATAGAGGTTTATAAGATGATGAGGGGGATAGATAGAGTGGATGTTCAGAGACTATTTCCTCGGGTAGAGGCAGCTGTTACAAGGGGGCATAACTATAAGGTGCATGGGGGGAGATATAGAAGGGATGTCCGAGGTAGATTCTTTACTCAGAGAGTGGTTGGTGTGTGGAATGGACTGCCTGCTGTGATAGTGGAGTCGGACACTTTAGGAACTTTCAAGCGGTTATTGGATAAGCACATGGAGCACACCAGAGTGATAGGGAGTGTGATAGCTTGATCTTGGTCTCGGACAATGCTCGGCACAACATCGAGGGCCGAAGGGCCTGTACTGTGCTGTACTGTTCTATGTTCTATGTATGTTCTATGATTTTGTCTCAAAGTCTATTCACCAATTTTACTATTGCATCTGAACAACAAAGATGTGGATGATATATGTTGCAGAGGACTGATAACCATGGGAGGGGAGTAGGGCACAATGTGCTTGACACAAGACACATAGCAGCATACAGTTAAGTATTCACTAGCTTATTGTGCAGTGAGCAAGCCCAAACAGGAGCACAACATTCCATAATTGAGTAACGAAATGTGAGACCAGATGAGCATAAAGTGGAATCGTTTGCCTCCCAGTTAGAGCTGGTAAGTTTAGCAATGAGGTGACAAGTAAGGATCTAGCTTTTTCGATGTGAGTGAGTAATGTCCATCTGTGAAGTTGATTATTCCCCATGAGCTCGTTGAACAGCATCAAGTGACTCGAGTCTAGTACTTCCAGTGAATTTATATCAAAGTTGTTGATTCTACTTGGGTTGTCACAACTTAGCAAGGAAGTGTTGCTCATATATTACCTTGTGAATATTTAGTACATTTACTATCTTATTCTCATTGTCGGTTTCTATCTCATTTGCATCTTTAGGGTTGTTGGGATGTTTTTCTACATTAAAGGGACTTTAAAAATGTAAGTTGTTGTTGCCTCTTTTCTTACTGTTATGTTTAATGTCTGTCATTCTAACCACCTTTTATAACATGCTTCCAAATGTTCCTATCTTCATCCCAGTTAAGCTCTTCACCATTCTTCCTGCAGGATTTCTTGTTCCTTATTTTGCATAATAGTGATTAATTTGTTGAACCACTTAGGGTCATGCTTATTAGTCTGAGGTATGTGTTTATCCTACATGCTCAGCTCTCTATAAAATTGTTTTCTTTGTCCTTTACTGAGGCATTCTGCGATATCTATTGAAAAGGGGATTGAGGGTTGTAAAGATATTAATAGTAGTACTTATTTTTCATGTCTTTTAAAGTAGAGCCAACAGATGGGGAATGGGAAGTCCATAACAGAATAATCATACCTAGATGATTGATGGAGCCTGGACAATGAGTTAAATGGTCTTTTTCTCACTTTTTCCTTTGTGCTCATTCTTTACATAACATAAAGACATACATGCATGAGGAAAGGTTGTTGCAAGAGAGATATGCAAAAAAATTACTGGCACACAGAAATGTTAATTGTGTGTTCTTAAACTGTTATAATCTACAGCTTCTTGAAATCTATCGCACCAAACCATGACTTGTTCATCTTGATAAATGTATCTTTTTTCTTTTTTAACCTTGATGTTGTCTGGCACTTGGGGGCTTTGCCCTTCAAAAGATTTCTTTATGTTCTCCTTTTATCTTCCTGTTGTAACTTTCTCCTCCACTCACATCATCCATCATTATCTATCTGAGAAGACAGTCCTGCCAACTTTAGGGAAATGCTAGATGAGAGATTTTGTCATAAATCAGCCATACATATGTGGCATCGCCTCATGCCAAAATCTCATCTGTCATCAGCTTTCATCATTGGGATGATGTGGTGGAAATGTATTGGAAACTGAAAGTGACATTTGCTGCAAATAATTGCAGCTGGCTATTTTGCATCACATTTAACCTCTTGCGAATGCATCAGAACCAAGGCAGTAATGCAAAAACATCTGGCAAACATCACTATGAGTGCTGAAGAAGACAGGGAGAAGTGTTGCACATGAGCAACATGTGATAACATAGAATATTACAGCATAGAAACAAGACATTTGGCCCATCAAATCTGTGCTGGCATTTTCTCCAAATCAGCTACTTAATCTAAACCCACTCTCCTGCTTGATCCCCAAACCCACAATCTTAGCTCACTTGGGGTGGGAGGAGGCAGATTGATGCCCCTGGTGCAGGGGGGCAGCACCTGGGTATTAATCTGTTTACTCTTTTTAGGACTGGTAAACCTATTAGGAAGGAAGTCTTACTACAATTGTACAGGGTTCTGGTGAGACCACACCTGGAGTACTGTGCACAGTTTTGGTCACCTTATCTGAGAAAGGACATACATGCCTTACATGCGAAGGTTCACTAGATTGATTGCTGAGATGAGAGGGTTTTCCTATGAGGAGAGATTGAGTAGATTTGGCCTGTTCTCTCTGGAGTTTAGAAGAATGAGAGGTGATCTCATTGAAACATACAAGATTCTGAGGGGGATTGACAGGGTAGATGCTGAGAGGTTGTTTCCCCTGGCTGGAGAGTCTAGAACTAGGGGGCATAGTCTCAGGATAAGGGGTCAGCCATTTAAGACTGAGATGAGGAGGAATTTTTTCACTCAGAGGGTTGTGAATCTTTGGAATTCTCTATCCCAAAGGGCTGTGGATACTGAATGTTGAGCATATTCAGGCTGAGATAGAGAGATTTTTGGACTCTAGGGGAATTAAGGGATATGGGGATCGGGCGGGAAAGTGGAATTGAGGTCGACGATCAGCCATGATCTTACTGAATGGCAGAGAAGGCTCGAAGGGCTGTATGACCTACTCCTGCTCCTAATTCTTATGTTCTTATGTATTTTTAGCATTTCCTGTTAAAATTTCCAACCTCATGCCTTTCCTATACTTTCACCATCTTAGCTATTTGCAAGTTATTTTGTTTTTCTTATGTCTTTTCATAATCTCACGGAAATGATCCTTTATGTAATTTAACAGGTTCCCGTTTCTCTATTATGCAATTTGCAGATCATTCAACCCATTACTTACCTCTTGGTCATTTTAATATATGTTGTCAGCTTTTCTTCCACCTTTTCCATTTTTTTCTTTACCACCTCATCGAGGGGCTTGTTTATCCTTCAATTTTCAATTCTGAACAAGGGTCTCACATCCAAAATGTTCAGCTATCTTTTGCTTTTACGGATGCTGACTGACCTGCTGTGTATTTCTAACATCTTGTGTTTTTATTTCAGTTCAGTTTAAAGCTGCTTCTCATTGAATGTGGACACTAATTAGAAAAGAAATAAAAGTCCTCGAGGTCCCCTCTTTATTCCCTCACTCTGCTTGTCCACACGCTCTTTCAGAACATCCAAATCCCCTCACTCCACTATTGTGTTTCTATTATCTATTGCTATGACTATTGTGTTACAATCTTCTCATTCTTTAAACTCACTAGTTTTGTGACTGCAGAATTGTGGAATGTCGAATGACTTCCTCATTAATGCCTTAACCAACAAAAATCTACTCTTTTCTGAACTTTTCACTAATGTTCATTGATCCATTTTTTGAATCCATAAATCCTCAGATCAATATTAAGCACAGACAAATGATTTATTAGGGTTTCTACACAACAAGCCACCACTTTTTATTCTTGTCTACTTTTTCCTTAATATATGGTGGAAAAGTGCTTTTTCATTTGAGTGTCACCTAATGAGAATGCTTCCCCATGAAGTCAAGAGGTTATTACTTTGATGGTAGATTGGCACCAAGTCAAACCTCCATAGCAGAATTGGTAATCTGATGTCTGATGTTCAGAGCACATTTGATGGTTGACCAGTCAGCCTGGTTCATTAATGATACCTGAAGGGATAGAGACCTGTCAGTAAATGCTGATATACTTCCCATTTGTTTCCAGATAACCCCGTCAGTCAGTGCCCAATGGCGATCCTGGCTGAACAAGCAGCAGAAAGTTTATCAGTGTTCTGTGCAGATTTCGCTGGTTAGATTACCCTTCCTCACACACTGGGGCCTAGAAATTGGATATGGCCACAAAACGGGTATGTTGACAGGCCACAAGTTCCGGATTTTGTGCATGCACAAGTGGAAATCCCAAACTTGCGGTGGATTTCAAAGGGAATACGAAGGCGTACTCTGAGAGTACGCCATCATACACACCACAATTTCAGGGCCATTAATTTTGTTTGGAATCTTTTGTGGTGGCTCTCATTTCAGCTTTGTGCCCAGTAGGACACTGTGATATTCCATGACAGAGGGATGGTATGATGGGGATGTGGTGAGCAACGGAGATCTAGGGTTTAATTCATTGGAATCGGAGTCTGATGAGACATTCAGGGACAGCCTGTCCAGAAGGGGAACTGGCTGCCTGCCTCCTCCTTCCCTCCTCGTCCTCTTCCTCTTGCTCATCTTACTCTTCCTCCTCCTCCGCTCCCTCGTCCGCTTCCTGAAGTGGTCCTGCAATCCCTGGTGGCAAGGGGTGCGCCCTCACAATGGCCAAGTTGTGAAGCATGCAACAGACCACCATGAAATGGGATACCCAGTCTGGCGTGTACAGGAGGGCTCCTCCCGAGCAGTCAAGGCAGTGGAACCATTGCTTCAGTAGCCCAATGGTCTGCTCGATGATGTTCCTGGTGGAAGCATGGCTCTCATTATAAGACTGCTGGGCATGAATCATAGAATCATAGAAATTTACAGCATAGAAGGAGGCCATTTGGCCCATCTTGTCCGTGCCGGCCGATAAAGAGCTATCCACCCTAATCCGACTTTCCAGCACTTGGTCCGTAGCCTTGTAGGTCATGGCACTTCAAGTGCATATCCAAGTACTTTTTAAATGTGATGAGGGTCTCTGCCTCTACCACCCTTTCAGGCATTGAGTTCCAGACCGCCACCACCCTCTGGGTGAAACAATTTCTCCCATTTCTCCAATTTCAATATTCAGGAAAGACAGGCAAAAAGGAAAGGAGGTGGGGTAGCATTGCTGGTTAAAGAGGAGATTAACACAATAGTAAGGAAGGATATTAGCTCTGATGATGTGGAATCTGTATGGGTAGAGCTGAGAAATACCAAGGGGCAGAAAACGTTAGTGGGAGTTGTATACAGACCCCCAAACAGTAATGCTGAGGTTGGGGATGGCATTAAACGGGAAATTAGAGATGCGTGCAATAAGGGCACAGCAGTTATCATGGGTGATTTTAATCTACATATAGATTGGGCTAACCAAATTAGTAACAATACTGTGGAGGAGGAATTCCTGGAGAGTATATGGGATGGTTTCCTGGACCAATATGTCACGGAACCAACTAGAGATCAGGCCATCTTAGACTGGGTATTATGTAATGAGAAAGGATTAATTAGCAATCTTGTTGTGTGAGGCCCCTTGGGGAGGAGCGATCATAATATGATAGAATTCTTCATTAAGATGGAGAGTGAAGTAGTTGACTCAGAGACTAGGGTCCTGAATTTAAATAAAGGAAACTACGATGGTATGAGGCACAGGTTGGCTAGGATGGATTGGGGAATGTTACTTAAAGGGTTGCCGGTGGATAGGCAATGGCAAACATTTAAAGATCGCATGGATGAACTACAGAATTTGTTCATCCCTGTTTGGCATAAAAATAAAACAAAAAAGGTGACTCAACCGTGGCTAACAAGGGAAATTAGGGATAGCATAAGATCCAAGGAGAGGACGTATAAATTGGCCAGAAAAAGCAGCAAACCTGAGGATTGGGAGCAGTTTAGGATTCAGCAAAGGAGGACAAAGGGATTAATTAAGAGGGGGAAAATAGAGTATGAGAGTAAGCATTCAGGGATCATAAAAACTGACTGTAAAAGCTTCTATAGATATGTGAAGAGAAAAAGATTGGTGAAGTCAAGCATAGGTCGCTTGCAGTCAGAATCAGGAGAATTTATAATGGGGAACAAAGAAATGGCAGACCAATTAAATACATACTTTGGTTCTGTCTTCACAAAGGAGGACATAAATAACCTTCCAGAGATGTCGAGGAACATAGGGTCTAACGAGAGGGAGGAACTGAATGAAATCAGTATTTGTAGGGAAATGGTGTTAGGGAAATTGACGGGATTGAAGGCCGATAAATCCCCAGGGCCAGATAATCTACATCCTAGGGTACTTAAGGAAGTGGCCCTAGAAATAGTAGACTCTGGAACAATCCCTATGGATTGGAGGGTAGCTAATGTAACCCCACTATTTAAAAAAGGTGGTAGAGAGAAAACGGGGAATTATAGACCGGTAAGCCTGACATCGGTAGTGGGGAAGATGCTAGAATCCATTATAAAAGGTGTAATAGCAGAGCACATGGAAAACAGTGACAGGATCGGACAAAGTCAACATGGATTTACAAAAGGTAAATCATGCTTGACTAATCTACTGGAATTTTTTGAGGATGTAACTGGCAGAATAGATAAGGGAGAACCAGTGGATGTGGTGTATTTGGACTTTCAGAAGGCTTTCGATAAGGTCCCGCATAAGAGATTAGCGTGCAAAGTTAAAGCACATGGGATTGGGGGTAAGGTACTGACTTGGATAGAGAACTGGTTGGCAGACAGGAAGCAAAGAGTTGGAATAAACGGGTCTTTTTCCGAGTGGCAGGCAGTGACTTGTGGGTTACCGCAGGGATTGGTGCCAGGACCCCAGTTATTCACAATATATATTAATGATCTAGACGAGGGAATTAGATGTAATGGCCTAGAAATTCAGGTGGCCGGGTTGCCGCGGGGGTAAGGATCGCACGCGTTCTTACCTACCGCGCCTGCCGTTGTGTTTCGGGCCCACAGGAACTTCGGGTCCTGGGCCTCTCCCTAGTGCTGGCGCACAGTGCTTGCGTGTCCCAGGGGCGCAGTTAGTGCGATGCGACCCCTGGGATCACGTGGGCCATGGAGAGCCAATGGCAGCAGACCATCTTTCATTCATAGATTTGACAGGAGACCTGTCAAATCTGTGAATTGAAATCGGCCCCAAAAGAACAGCTAAACCTCAAATAAATTTTTTAAAAACCCATCACATTAATAAAATAACTATAGTTAAATAAATTAACCACGTTAAACAAAAATTTAAATTTTTGAAAAAATTAAAATACTTTTTAAAAGTTATAAAAATAAACTTACCTTTCTTTAAAGTCTCTAAAAAAGATAAACCTGTTGAAATTTTTTTTTAATTATACTTAATTAACTACTTACCTTGTTCAAAAGGGGTCTTACACCTCCTTTTTACTTGTGTAGAATCTTCCATACTTACCCTCGCGTTGAAACCTGAAAAAAAACCTATGTGTGCTGCGTGCGCACAGCCTGTAGTGCGCACGCGGTTCACCTAGGAACCGCCCCCTTCGCCATACCAGAAGTGCCGGTTTCCCGTGCATGCACAGTGCATGCAGGAAACCGGCACTTCGGGAACGAATACGGGTGAGTACGCAGCGGGTACTCACCCGAGAACGGCCGAATTTTTGGGCCATTATCTGACTACACAAAGCTGGGTTGGCGTGTGTGCTGTGAGGAGGATGCAGAGAAACACCAGTATGATTTGGACAGGTTGGGTGATTGGGCAGATGCATGGCAGATGCAGTTTAATGTGGATAAATGCGAGGTTATCCACTTTGGTGGCAAAAACAGAAAGGCAGATTATTATCTGAACGGCAATAGATTGGGAAAAGGGGAAGTGCAACGAGACCTGGGTGTCCTTGTGCACCAGTCGCTGAAGGTAAGCATGCAGGTGCAGCAGGCGGTTAAGAAGGCAAATGGTATGTTGGCCTTCATAGCGAGAGGATTCGAGTACAAGAGCAAGGATGTCTTGCTGCAGTTGTACAGGGCCTTAGTGAGACCACACCTTGAGTATTGTGTGCAGTTTTGGTCGCCTTATCTGAGGAAGGATGTTCTTGCCATGGAGGGAGTGCAGCGAAGATTCACCAGACTGATACCTGGGATGGCAGGAATGACATATGAAGAGAGATTGGGTCGATTAGGCTTGTATTCGCTAGAGTTTAGAAGAATGAGAGGGAATCTCATTGAAACTTATAAAATTCTAACAGGACTAGACAGACTAGATGCAGGAAGGATGTTCCCGATGGCGGGGGAGTCCGGAACCAGGGGTCACAGTCTAAGGATAAGGGGTAAGCCATTTAGGACTGAGATGAGGAGGAATTTCTTTACCCAGAGAGTGGTGAACCTGTGGAATTCTCTCCCACAGAAGGCAGTTGAGGCCAATTCATTAAATATATTCAAGAATGAGTTAGATATATTTCTTAAGGCTAAAGGGATCAAGGGATATGGGGAGAAAGCAGGGACAGGGTACTGAATTTGGATGATCAGCCATGATCTCATTGAATGGCGGTGCAGGCTCGAGGGGCCGAATGGCCTACTCCTGCTCCTATGTTCTATGTTTCTATGTTTCCTCAAATCCCCTCTAAACTTCCGACCAATTACTTTAAATCTATGCCCCTTGTTTATTGACCCTTCTGCTAAGGGAAATAGGTCCTTCCTATCCACTCTATCTCGGCCCCTCATAATTTTCTACATCTCAACTAGGTCTCCCCTCAGCCTCCTCCGTTCCAAAGAAAACAACTCCAGCCTATCCAATCTCTCATCATAGCTAAAATTCCCCAGCCCAGGTAACATCCTCGTAAATCTCCTTTGCACCCCCTCTAGTGCAATCACATTCTTCCTGTAATTCTTCTGTGAGTACCTCCTTGGTGAAGCAAAGCCTCCTTATACACCGTTCCTCATTTAAGTGGATAAAAGAGGAGGGCTCTCAGAAGACCCAGGGTGGGAAAGGCCTCCTCTTGAGTGCCCTCCCGGCCCTCCTCCTCCTCCCTCTGCACACATCTTCTCATCTTCTTCGCTGCCTCCGGTCCCTGTCACTAAGATACTTGAGCATGAGGGGGACTGCAAGTAGAGCCCCCACGACTGTGAGCAAGTGTTGTGAGTAGAAGCCTTTAAATAATACTGAAGGTGTTCTTCACTTGCAACAACATTCCCTGTTACCTTAAAACATTGAAAGAAGTTTAGAAAGTTGTTGGAGTTGCAGAAAGTTTCACAGAGCCAGTCAAACTGAACAAACATGTCAGGTGCATGTAGTTGTTGACGATCCCTTTAAATAACGCTGCTGAAGCCTCCTTCCAGCCTGTCAACAATTGTTCAGCTCATCGCACTGAAGGCATGCCAGTAAGTGGAGCGGCAAATTCAAAACTCACAGATCGGGCGTCAAGTGAGCGTTGCACATTCACTGACGTCACGATCTGCATAATCTACATATCCCTAGCGAGCGCGGACATCGGCAGCGCTGCCGGCCATCTGAAAATGGCGGCCTCCGCAGGACCCGCTGGCAGCGGGCAGAAGAGTGGCAGCCGCCATTTTTTTACCCGAATCTGGCAGTAACGGGTGGCACTAGACCCCCAAATTTATAGGCCAATGTCCCAAAACTTTGGGTGCAAAATTCAGTTATGCCCCATTTGGGGGCAGTAACCAAGTTAAGGCCGGTCATTTAGCCCCTAAATTCAGCTTACCGCCCTGCACAGGAAGTGGCGCGCAACCTCGGGCGCTCCACTTCCTGGTGGGGCGGTAACCGAGGCGATGTCAGGGCGTGAGCGGCAGCACTCCATGGAGGCTCCGCAGAGCGCTGCCGCATTTCAACAACCCTCCCCTCAAGTTAAAGGGGAGGGCCGCTGCGCACTCTGCGGGCCTCTGATGGGCCCAACTATGCCACCAAGGTGGCGTGGTGCCATGGCAGCAGGTTGGCACCGAGTCGCGGTGCCGGGCTGCGTGATGGCGGCCAGGATCACGCCACAGCACACCACGGTGGGCCGACCTGAAGGTCAGCCAAAGAAAAAATGGTGGCGCAGAGTAGACCAGCGCTTAGGGCACACGCTGGAACAGAGTGCTAGTCTGCATAACAAACAAACTAGAAAATTATGTCTAGAAACAAGTTCTTTTCCAACAAAAAAATCCATTGACCCTTTAGAAACTAGAGATGAATTTCCGTGGCGGTTATCCCGCTTATCTATTGTAACTTCAATGGAAGAGTCGTAGAAATGCCTGAAGTACGGTGTAAACAGACAGGAGAACATTGGCAGAAATTCACCCCCTTACAAAAAGAACAAACTTCACTTGGCAAAGGGCCCAGTGAAATACAGAATAGAAACTACATAGACCTCAATGGAAATACAATAGTGCCAAAACTAGCGAGTGGCACAAGTCAGAGTTAAACCATGTGCTATCTCTAGGGCAAGTATTTTGTCGTGACAAGTCCGATGAGTTTCTGCACTACCACACAATGTGCCTTCCAAGTAGCAGAATTTTGCAGAAAAGTCCAGACAGCAGTGGGAATGGCGGTTTATGGTAATTTCCAATGATCTGTGTATACCTGTGTGCATGCATCTGAGGAGCAACAGGAAAGAGGGAGCATTGTGCCAGCACACTTATGCACAGCATCAGGGGCTGACTGCATAGACCAAGCAGGAACAAGGAGAAAGGCTGGTGTGGAGAGCCCTTGAGGAGAGAGAAACTGGGCTAGAAATTCGTGGCCTTAGCGCCACTCCGAAGGGCCATTAAATGGCACTAAAATGGTGGCCGCTGTTCTTTCGCCAGGTGCATAAGGTTCCCACGGCGGCAGACGTTTTTGTGCTTACCTTTGCGCTGTCGGTAACTGGCAGCACCATGCTGGAGAAAATGGCAGCGTTGTGATGTAAATCGGCGTGCAATCGCCGACTTTACGTCACAATCGCGAACTTCGACCCTCGCGCTGAATTCAGCGCTGGGTCCTAAGCACACCAGGGCATGCAGGCTGACAGTGGAGATGTCTGCTCCTCTTAAAGGGACAGACACATCGTTCAAGTAAGTTTGGATTTAAGATTTTGGACTGAGTTTTTTTGATTTTATTGAACTGGTGGCTTGCTGCAATAGATGTGAAAAGTCTTTTAAGTGTGTAGGAAGGGCTGCTGGATGCTTGCAAGGGCTCAGATGATAAATGAAGGCCTTTGAGAAGACAGAACATGCTGCAAATACTCAACAGGTCATGCAACATCTGTGGAGAGAAAAACAGATCTCACGTCTCAGGTCGAGATGCTGCCTGACCAGCTGAGTATTTCCAGGATTTGATGCTGTCATTTCACATTTACAGCATCCGCTTGCAGAGGAAAATACAGAGAGAAGGAAGGCGCAGAGGAGGAAGCCGCAGAGGAGGAATCAGATGGAAGGATGCATCCCAGATAGCCCTTTTGTCGTTGGAATATCTGGGATGGAATCATCCGCCTCCAGTCCCTGTGACCACAACCCCAATTCCCCTTTCAACATTTGTCCCACACCTTACCTTCCCTCTGTTACTGACCATCACAGCGTCCTCTTGGCCACGATGCTGAAATAAAAGCCACCACTAAACAAACTTTCCAATCCACCTATATACGTCTATCCAACCAATCTGACATCAAAAAATCAACTCATCACCCGTATGCATTCTCTTAGTGACTGTCTTGTGTGTGCCTTTGCCTATCCTACTGATGTCACACAGTGCTACCCCAGTGGCTGCAGCATGGCTGGTGGAAGGCTGCTGGCTTTCAGTGGGGGACACTGCAAATGTCCTTACTGGTTGACCTTGAGGAGCTGTTGGCTGAGAGTGTGAAATCAATCTTCTAACGATCAGTCCTCAGCAAAGGCCTGAGCTTCATCCCCTTACGCCCCCATCTCAATGAATTTCGAGCTCGGCACGATGCTGAGCTCTTTTTCCGCCGCCTCCGTCTCCGTGCCCACTTCTCTGGCCAGGAGTCTTCCCCCCGCACGGCTGACCCTTTCTCCCGCTTTCAGAATTCTCGTTCCACCTGGACCCCTCCCTCTGGCCTCTTACCCTCTCTTGATCTTTTCATTGCTAACTGCCGCCGTGACATCGGCCAGCTCAATTTCTCTGCTCCCCTCACTCACTCCAACCTACCTCCCTCTGAACTTGCAGCACTCCATTCTCTCCGATCCAACCCTGACATTGTCATTAAACCTGCTGACAAGGGTGGCGCTGTTGTTGTTTGGCGAACCGACCTCTACCTAGCGGAAGTTGAACGCCAACTCTCTGACACCTCCTCCTACCTCCACCTGGACCATGACCCCACTACCGAACATCAAGCCACCGTGTCCAAGACTGTCACTGACCTCATCTCCTCTGGAGATCTTCCCCCCACAGCCGCCAACCTCATAGTTCCCCAACCCCGCACAGCCCGCTTCTACCTCCTTCCCAAGATCCACAAACAGGACTGCCCCGGTAGACCCATCGTTTCAGCCTGTTCTTGCCCCACGGAACTTATCTCTTCCTATCTCGACTCTATTTTTTCTCCCCTTGTCCAGTCTCTTCCCACCTACATCCGCGACTCTTCCGATGCCCTCCGCCATTTTAACAGTTTCCAGTTTCCCGGCCCCAACCGTCTCCTCTTCACTATGGACGTACAATCCCTCTACACCTCCATTCCCCACCAGGATGGCCTGAGGGCGCTCCGCTTCTTCCTTGAACAGAGGCCCAACCAGTCCCCATCCACCACCACCCTCCTCCGCCTGGCTGAACTTGTTCTCACATTGAACAACTTCTCCTTTGACTCTACCCATTTCCTCCAAATTAAAGGTGTTGCTATGGGTACCCGCATGGGTCCTAGCTATGCCTGCCTTTTCGTGGGATATGTGGAACACTCTTTGTTCCAGTCCTACCCGGGTCCCCTCCCTCACCTCTTTTTCCGGTACATTGATGACTGTATCGGTGCCGTCTCCTGCTCTCGCCCTGAACTAGAACATTTCATTCACTATGCTTCCAATTTCCACCCTTCCCTCACCTTCACATGGTCCATCTCCGACTCTTCCCTTCCCTTCCTCGACTTCTCCATCTCCATCTCTGGGGATAGGTTATTGACTAACATTCACTACAAGCCCACCGACTCCCACAGCTACCTGGACTACACTTCCTCCCACCCCGCCTCCTGTAAGGACTCTATTCCATTCTCCCAGTTTCTCCGTCTCCGCCGCATCTGCTCTGATGATGCCACCTTCCATACCAGTGCTTCCGACATGTCTTCCTTTTTCCTCAACCGAGGATTCCCCTCTACCGTGGTCGACACGGCCCTCGACCGTGTCCGTTCTATCTCCCGCACATCTGCCCTCACCCCTGCCCCTCCCTCCCGGAACCACGATAGGGTTCCCCTTGTCCTCACCTTTCACCCCACCAGCCTCCACATTCAACGGATCATCCTCCGCCATTTCCGCCACCTCCAGCGTGATCCCACCACCAAACACATCTTCCCCTCACCTCCCCTTTCAGCATTCCGTAGGGACCGCTCCCTCCGCGACACCCTAGTCCACTCCTCTACCACCCCCAGCACCCCTTCCCCTTCGCCCGGCACCTTCCCGTGCACGCGCAGGAGATGCAACACATGCCCTTATACCTCCCCTCTTCCCACTGTCCAGGGCCCCAAACACCCCTTCCAGGTGAAACAGCGATTTACTTGTACTTCCTGCAATTTAGTATACTGTATTCGCTGCTCACGATGTGGACTCCTCTACATTGGGGAGACCAAACGCAGATTGGGTGACCGCTTTGCGGAACACCTCCGTTCAGTCCGTAAGGGGGACCCCGAGCTCCCGGTGGCCTGTCACTTTAATTCACCGCTTCACTCCCACTCTGACCTCACCGTCCTCGGCCTATTACACTGTTCCACGGAAGCTCAGCGTAAGCTCGAGGAACAGCACCTCATCTTTCGTTTAGGCACGCTACAGCCCTCTGGACTCAATATCGAGTTCAACAATTTTAGATCATAACCTCAGCTCCAATCACATTTATATTTTATTTTATCCACCCTTTTATTTGTCCCCCCCCACCTTTTTTTTTCCTCCTTGAAGCTGGCAGCTGTCCTTCATTCTGCCAGTGGATTTCACACTTCATTCAGCCTTAATCTGTCACATTAACACCACCTCTAGCCTTGCATATCTCTTAATGTCTCTTAATGTCTCTTCATCTCCTCCTTTGTTCCTTTATCCCCTCCCCCTTTTCCCAGCTTTACCCTGGCCTTAAATCTATTTGATTTCCGGCTCTTCCCAGTTCTGATGAAAAGTCATCGACCTGAAACGTCAACTCTCTTTCTCTCTCCACGGATGCTGCCTGGCCTGCTGAGTTTTTCCAGCGTTTTCTGTTGTTATTTCGGATTTCCAGCATCCGCAGTATTTTGCTATCGTTCTTCTTGTTCTTCTTCACTCTTCTCTCCCTCTTCTTGTCACCAACTGGCTGGGCAGGCTGCATTTTTTGGGTGTGTGAAATGAAGAAGGTACAAGGGTGGAGTTGTGATGGGAGGGCGGGAAAGCATGAGGTGTATGCCAGAAGGAGGATAACGTATGAGGAAACCAGCATCTTGTATCCTTTCAGCCCCGCCACTGGCCAAGGGCTCAGCCATGCTCCTGCCAAGAATGACCTGCACCGTCTCCTCCAAGGTGGTGAGGTGAGGCTAGGAATGTGAGATGTGCCTCGTGATTGGTGCAGATTGTTGGTAGGTGAGTGATTGGGGATGGGGGTCATGCATTGAGCAATGTGTGAGGCTAGTGGTGCAGTCGGTAGGAGACGGCTTTTGAAGCTGCATTCACTGACCTTGACCAGTCATGAAGCTTCTTTGTGCACTGGAGCCAGGTGGTGGGGGCGACATTGCTGGCAGTGACGGCCTCGGTGATGTGTTCCCACATCGTTCGTTCTGGAGGGCCTCCCGGCCCCTGTGGGTAGAGGGCCTGTCTTGCAATATTGACCCCCTGCACAAAGCTGGAGTGCTGTGTGTGAGACCCTGGGTGCCCCATCCCTGGCTTGCTGAACCATTTGTGTTAGGGCTGAGGCATTTTTCCCATTTTTTGAGGTTAGGAAGGGAATTCAGCTTTAAGAACTGAATATTCACATTTGGGACTTCTTTTTAATGTGGAATATTTTTTAAAAGGCAGGAAGGACTGAAAACTGCATTGTTTCACTTCATTTTAATTTGCATTGTTTCAGTGTGCATGGGCCCTTTAATTCTCAGCCCTCTTCATTACCCACAATTCCTTGCAAGCTCCCTTCTGGAGCCTGTGCGAGGTTCCAATGCCGCTCCTGGACAGGAACTTCGCCTCGGATGCCTCCAGCAACCCCACCAGGATGGCATTGCACGGCAGGTAGGTGCTGCGCCAACAATCTCCATTCCCACAGATCAATTTTGCTCCGTTAACATTGTGGCCATTTTCAGCAGCTGTTAACTCCAGTTGCTGATGACACCGCCAACTTTACAGGCTAAAACAAATTTCTCCCACACTGACTTAGCCTGAGAAACACCTCAACTGCTCCTGCAATTGTAATCATATTTTTGCCACAACAGAATCACTGCCTCTCTGTCCCACAGTGGTTTATGTTTAACAGCTGTGAAACAAAACTCTAATAGTACTATAAGCAGAAAAGTATGTCTTAACATTTCTGAAATAAAAGTAAATGTACAGGAGAATTGTCGTATTTGAACCAGAGACTATTATGTGGACATCTGAACAGTAAACAACTCTTTGATTGCTGATCTTGCTGAAAACATTTATTGACTTTATTAATATGATCTTTTTATTGTGATTCTGATCATTATATTACTCACTGGTTTGTGATTCTTATCATGGTATCAGTTGTTAGTTTTTGATAATGCCTGTTTGTGTCAAATTCAAGTCGAGAAGCTCAAAAGGAAATTGGGATAATATTCAGAGAAACATCAAGCTACAGGCTACAGGCTACAGGACGATATAGACGGGTTGGTTAGATGGACAGAACAGTGGCAAATGGAATTTAACCCTGAAAAGTGTGAGGTGATGCATTTTGGGAGGACTAACAAGGCAAGGGAATACACAATGAATGGTAGGACCCTAGGAAGGACAGAGGATCAGAGGGACCTTGATGTGCATGTACATAGATCCCTGAAGGCAGCAGAACAGGTAGATAAGGTGGTTAAAAAGGCATATGGGATACTTGCCTTCATTAGCCGAGGCATAGAATATAAGAGCAGGGAGGTTATGATGGAGCTGTACAAAACGTTTGTTAGGCCACAGCTGGAATACTGTGTGCAGTTCTGGTCACCACACTATAGGAGGGATGTGATTGCATTGGAGAGGGTGCAGAGGAGATTCACCAGGATGTTACCTGGGCTGGAGCGCTTCAGCTATGAAGAGAGACTGGACAGGCTGGAGTTGTTTTCCTTAGAGCAGAGAAGGCTGAGGGGAGACCTGATTGAGGTGTACAAAATTATGAGGGGCATAGATAGGGTAGATAGAAAGGAACTTTTCCCCTTAGTAGAGGGATCAATAACCAGGGGGCATAGTTTCAAGGTAAGGGGCAGGAGGTTTAGAGGAGATTTGAGGAAAAACTTTTTCACCCAGAGGGTGGTTGGAATCTGGAACTCACTGCCTGAAAGGGTGGTAGAGGCAGGAACCCTCATAACATTCAAGAAACATTTAGATGAGCACTTGAAACGCCATAGCATACAAGGCTACGGACCAAGTGCTGGAAAATGGGATTAGAATAGACAGGGCTTGATGGCTGGCGCGGACAGGATGGGCCGAAGGGCCTGTTTCTGTGCTGTATAACTCTATGGGCTGGATTTTGAATGACCCGTGGAGTCGGGTTTGGAGGCGTGTGGGGGGTTAAAGTAGCAGATTCGGGGGTCCCGACCCCATCCCGACTCCAACACGCCTCCACGCAATTTTGACAAAATGGGTCGCGGGGTTCCCGACTCCATCCCGCCTCCAAGAGGTGTGAGAGGCCATTAACGCTCTTAACTATCCTTAAATTGGCTCTGTAATGCCATTTTGAAAAGTTTCAGCTAGTTTAACCCTTTTCTGACGTGAAGTACGCCTGATGTGAAACACGCCAGTGAAACCTGGCGGGAGCACAAGTGGATAGCTGACTATCAGCTGCAGGTCCACTATTACAACGGAGATGTGTTGAAGGTAGTAGTAGTATTAGGTCTGAAAGTCGCCTCTAATGCTGCTGCATTGAGACTGCCTGGCCTTTGCTGTGAGAGGACCTGGATGCAAAAACAATTCATTCTCTCTCTCTCTCTCTCTCTCTCCTTAGAGCTGCTGCTCATTTTGCATCCAGGTCCTCTCACACCAAAAGCCAGGCAGTCTCTGAGACCAGGCAGGCAGTCTCTGACCTGCAATGATGACATCATCAGAGGCGACTTTCAGACTCAAACCACTAATTGGTTCATGGGTTCCCACATACTGGAACTCAATTGCCCAATTAAGTGAAAATTGCATCATTCATCCACATTAATCTGGAGTCGGGGGGGCAACACGAAATGTGGGTAACACAAACCCAACCCGACCCCAAGACAAAATCCAGCCCTATGACTCTATGGGCTGGATTTTCATTGACCCGTGGAGGTGGGTTTGGAGGCGTGTGGGGGGTTAAAATTGCAAAAACTGCTGGGCGGGCATAAGCCCGCCTCCATCCTGCCTCCACGCAATTTTCATTAAATCGTGTCTGCTGGTCCCGACTCTGTCCCACCTCTAAGAGGCGGGATAGGCTGTTAAGGCCCTTAACAAGCACTAAATTGCCTCTATGATGCCATTTTGAAAGGCCTTTGTGATTTTAACCCTTTTTCTACGTGAAGCACGCCTGTTCTGAACCACAAATGTGAAACCTGGCGGGAGCACATTTGGCTGGCTAGCTGGCTGGCATATCTGGATGGATGGATGAGGAGGAGACATATCTGGATGGATGGATGAGGAGGAGACATATCTGGGAGTGGTGGTGCAAAATAATCTGGGAGCAGACTTAGGGCTGCTGCTGCTCATTTTGCATCCAGGTCCTCTCACAGCAAAGGCCAGCCAGTCTTTGCAGACCTTCAATGCAGCAGCAATGATGACATCATCAGAGGTGACTTTCAGACTGAAAACACTAATTGGGTCATGGGTTCCCACATGCTGGAACTCAATTGCCCAATTAGGTGAAAATCGCATCAATCTCCCACATCCAATAACACGAAAAGTGGATGACACGACCCCAACCCGCCCCAGTATCAAAATCCAGCCCTATGACTCTAAGAAGTAGCACAAGGAAGTAAATAAATATTCTTATTTTGAATAAAATATACGAAAAGGATTGCATCAGTTAATTGCACTAATTTGTCCTGTTCCTTGTATATTTTCCTTTACAGTGAGATAGTTTTAAGATTGGATACATGAGGTACGGTCTGTGACTGATGCTCATGATAAAGGGTCATCAACCTGAAACGTTAACTCTGTTTCTCTCTCCACAGATGCTGCCTGACCTGCTGAGTATTTCCAGCGTTTTCTGTTTTTATATTAGTGAATTAACTGGATGGGCTCATTGAATTCTATATCCTTTTAGAAGGCAAAAAGCTGACATATTTTCTGCACTCAGTTTCCTTGATGAGGTATTCCAGACCTAAAGCTATCAATTCATACCGAATTAAGAAAATTGTGATATTTTATGGTGTCCTTTACTGAAGGCACTTCTGTCTAAAATTACTCCTATTACTTCTTGCACTGAAACATCCTCTTACTTCTACAAATTCATAAATGTAAAGCTGCCTTTGTCGACTAGACCTGAGCACAAAGTGAGCCACACATTTGCTTGTAATCAGACTTGTCACAGAATGCCTCATACACATTCAGTCATGAAGTGTGAATAATGTGGCAACAGGAATGGGATAGTTTTAGTGAGTGGACTCTATGTTAAAATAGTTTGACTGTTTAATTTATTGTGTGTCAGAAAGAAGTGTAAGATGTCTAATCTTATACTTGCAGGTGGTTGAGATAATTGACTGTTCTTACAGTGCAGACTGAAAACTAATTATTTTTAAGCTTGGGGTGCTGACTACACAGTATTGTAATGGGCAGAACAGTCCTCAGTCCCATCATTCTCGGCCATTGGTGAGGTTAACCATTGGTGAACTTTATTTAAAATGTATCCCCTTGAAAAAACCATATAAAGACATCTTACAAGGACATAGGAGATGAAGTCATATCTGAATATAACTCAAGTAAAATACCAGCAAAATTGCTATTGATAATACATAATGCAGTGGAAGAAACTGCTATCAGTTAAAGTCAAGGTACATTAATCATCCATAGTGACATGGGTTTCTGCTTCTACTATCTTCACCTCAGGCACTTATTGGAACATAATGACTTAAGTCCAGATATATTGTACATGCTTTTATGCAGTGACAAGTACAGAGTTGGCTAAAGCTAATTAAATCCTATATCATTACTATACTTAAACAAAAATGTATGGAAATGTTGGTATGTGCTTGCTCATTGTCACCACTTCAGCTGTCGTACAACAGATAAATGAAAGAATGTAAACTGATAACTCTGAGTAATAGCAGTTATAATTGTAACTTGCTGTTGCTAGGAGGTTAATGCCAATGGCTTTGTTTCTCTTCCTTACTGCAGAGATATAAAATCAAAGTATAGCAGAGAATAAACAAAAGATTTCATAATTAGCATTAGCATAAATGCTTTAGGGGGAATTTTAACCCCAAGAAACAGGCGGGTTTGGATCGAGTGGGAGGTAAAAGTGTTAAAAATCTGAATCTCAACCCCAACCCGCTTGCTTCCTGTTTTAACAGAGGCAGGACGGGGGTGCCGGCAACCCACTTGCTCCCAGGAAGCGGGTTGGCAATTTACATATTATAATGAGACTGCGTGCCTCATTACAATTCACAATTTCAAATTTAACTCTGGACAGCCGGGCTTCACAGGCCTCGGGAAATCCGCCAAATAAAGGGAGGCGAGGACTGCTGGATCCAGGAGGTAAGTGCCTTTCCACTTACCTGCTGGATCCAGCATACCTGCCTCGCCAATCTCCCATGATCGGACACCACCCCCTGACCCTTCCGATCTCCCCCCGACCTCACCCACAAGGCCTCCGACCTCTCCCCCATGCTCCAATCCCTCAGGCCTACGATCTCCGACCACCCCCTACCATCTGGCCTCCGATCCCTCCCTCCCTCTTCTCCACTTCCCAGCTGCAGCCTTGTGCCAAAGGCCCAACCACCCAACAGCCATCCAGCCATCCAGCCTTTCAATCTGGCTGGCTGTGGCTTGGAAACAGAGAAAAAAAATGTTAATAAGGTCCTACCGTTAAAGTCGGCAGAGCCAACCTCAATCCAGCACCCACTGCTCCCTCCCCATCTCCAAGTAAAAATTCAGCCCCTTAGGTGTGTGTTAGAAAAATACTCCCCAGTGCATGCAAAACCTTAGCTAGATGGGGGAGGGCAAAGAATGGTGACTGGCTGCTTGATCTCATGATCCAGAAATTGTTGGAAAAATAATGGTGAGTTCATGGCGCCCATCATTATTAATGTATAAAACGCTCAGCAATTTGTGGTGAGGAAGAGACTCACCAAAATTACATAAGGAAAATACAGTACAGAAGAAAATAATGGCACTAAAGAGTGACAAATTCCTAGGACCAGATGGTTTTCATCCCAGGGTTTTAAAGGAAGTAAGTGAGAACATTGCAGATGCCCTAACTATGATCTTCCAAAGTTCTCTTGATTCAGGAACCGTTCCTTTAGATTGGAAAATTGCACATATCACTCGGCTATTTAAGAAAGGTGAATGAGGGAAACCAGAGAATTATAGATCAGTTAGCCTAACATCTGTTGTCGGGAAATTACTAGAGTCTATAATTAAGGATAGAGTGACTGAACTCCTTGAAAATTTTCAGCTGATCAGAGAGAGCCAGCATGGATTTGTAAAGGGTAGGTCATGCCTGATGAACCTGATTGAATTTTTTGAAGAGGTGGCAAATGTAGTGGACAGGGGAATGTCCATGGATGTTATTTATATGGACTTCCAGAAGGCATTTGATAAATTCCCTCATTAGAGACTGTTAGCTAAAGTTGAAGCTCATGGAATTGAGGGAAAATTAATAACCTGATTAGGAGATTGGCTGAGTGGCAGGAGACAGAGAGTAGGGATAATGGGCAGGTACTCTAATTGGTCTAATTGGCAGGATGTGACTAGTGGCGTCCCACATGGATCTGTGTTGGGGCCTCAACTATTCATTGTATTTATTAACGACTTAGATGATGGGTTAGAGAGCCAAATATCCAAGTTTGCTGATGACACAAAGGCGGCATTGTAAGCAGTGTAGATGGAAGCATAAAATTACAAAGAGATAATGGGCCAGAAATTCGGCTTTCAGGCTTCCTGCGGGTGCAAGCATCGCGCGCATACTTGCCTACTGCACCTGCAGTTGTGCTTTGGGCCCACAAGGACTTCGGGTCCTGGGCCTCCTGCAGCTGCCGGCGCACAGTGCTTGTGTATCCCAGGGGCGCAGTTAGTTCGAAGCGTCCCCTGGGATCATGTGGGCCATGGAGAGCCAATCCTAGCAGGGCATTTTTATTTATAGATTTGACAGGAAGACCTGTCAAATCTATAAATAGAGATCGGCCCCAAAACCACACTTAAACTTCAAATAAATTTGTTTTAAAAATCACATTTTTAAAATAACTATAAGTTACATAAATTAACTACTTCAAACAAAAATTTAAATTTTGAAAAAATTAATTATACTTTTTAACGGTGCTAAAAATAAACTTACCTTTCTTTAAAGTATCTAAAAAAGATAAACCTGTTGAAAAAATGTTTAAATTGTAATTAATTAACCACTTACCTTGTTAAAAACAGGCCTTGCGCCTCCTTTTTAAAAGCGCAGCTTCTTCATACTTACCCTCCCGGAGAAACCTGAAAAAAAAAACGAAGTTCGCTGCGTGCACGCAGCCTCTCCAGCGCACGCGTTCGACTTCTGAACCCCTCCCTTCAGGGGAACGGAAGTTCCGGTTTCCCGCGCATGCGCAGTGCATGCAGGAAACCGGCACTTCAGGTGGCCTTACGGGTGAGTACACAGCGCGTACTCACCCGACAACAGCCGAATTTCTGGCCCATTAATAGATTAAGTGAATGGGCAAAACCGTGGCAAATGGATTTCAATATATAAGTATGAGGTCATCCACTTTGGACCTCAAAAGGATAGATCAGTGTATTTTCTAAATGGTGAAAAGCTAGAAGCAGTGGCGGTCCAAAGAGACTTAGGGGTTCATGTACATAGATCATTAAAATATCATGGACAGGTACAGAAAATAATCAAAAAGGCTAATGGAATGTTGGCCTTTATATCTCAAGGACCAGAATACAGGGGGGTAGAAGTTATGCTGCAGCTATACAAATCCCTAGTTAGACCACACCTGGAGTACTGTGAGCAGTTCTGGGCACCACACCTTAGGAAGGATATATTGGCCTTGGAGAGAGAGCAGCATAAATTTACCAGAATGATACCCGGACTTCAAGGGTTACATTACGAGAAGAGATTGCACAAACTAGGATTTTATTCTCTGGAATTTAAATGATAAGGGGTGATTTGATTGAAGTTTTCAAGATATTAAGGGGAACTGATAAGGTAGATAGAGAGAAACTGTTTCCGCTGGTTGGGAATCTAGGACTAGGGGACATAGCCGAAAAATTAGAGCCAGGCTTTTCAGGAGTGAAGTTAGGAAACACTTCTACACACAAAGGGTGGTAGAAGTTTGGAATTCTCTTCCGCAAAAGGCAGTTGATGCTAGGTCAATTGTTCATATTAAGTCTGAGATTGATAGATTTCTGTTAACCAAAGGTATTAAAGGAAATGGGGCAAAGACGGGTATATGGAGTGAGGTCACAGATCAGCCATGATCTCATTGAATGGCGGAGCAGGCTCAAGGGGCTAAATGGCCTACTACTGTTCCTATGTTCCATGAGTTGCGTATCAACAACAAAACAAGAACAACTTGTATTTATATAGCGCCTTTAACATAGTAAAACGTCCCAAGGTGCTGCACAGGAGCATTTTAAGACAAAAAATTTGACACCGATCCACATAAGGATAAATTAGGGCAGGTGACCAAAAGCTTGGTCAAAGAGGTAGGTTTTAAGGAGTGTCTTAAAGGAGGAAAGAGAGGTAGCGAGGCGGACAGGTTTAGGCAGGAAATTCCAGAGCTTAGGGCCTAGGCAACAGAAGGCACGGCCACCAAAGGTTGAGCGATTATAATCAGAGATCCTCAAGAGGGCAGATTAGAGGAGATATCTCAGGGGGTTGTGGGGCTGAAGGAGATCACAGAGATAGGAAGGGGCGAGGCCATGGAGGGATTTGAAAACAAGGAAGAGAATTTTGAAATCGAGGCGCCGCTTAACCGGGAGCCAATGTAGGTCAGCGAGCATAGGGGTGCTGGGCGAACGGGACTTGGTGCAAGTTAGGACACGGGCAGCTGTGTTTTGGATGACCTCAAGTTTACGTAGGGTGGAATGTGGGAGGCCAGCCAGGACTTGGAATAGTCAAGTCGAGAGGTAACAAAGACATGGATGAGGGTTTCAGCAGTGGATGAGCTGAGGCAAGGGCGGAGACGGGCGATGTTATGGAGGTGGAAGTAGGCGGCCTTTGTTATGCTGCGGATATATGGTCGGAAGCTCATTTCAGGGTCAAATATGATACCAAGGTTGCGAATAGTGTGGTTCAGCCTCAGACAGATGTTAGGGAGAGGGATGGAGTCAATGGCTAGGGAACGGAGTTTGTTGCGGGGACCGAAAACAATGGCTACGGTTTTCCCAATATTTAATTGGAGAAAATTTTTGCTCATCCAGAACTGTATGTCGGACAAGCAGTCTGACAATTTAGACATCGTGGAGGGGTCGAGAGAAGAAGTAGTGAGGTAGAGCTGGGTGTCGTCAGCATACATTTGGAAACTGACGCTGTGTTTTCAGATGATGTCGCCAAGGGGCAACACGTAGATGAGAAATATGAGGGGGCCAAGGATAGATCCTTGGGGGACACCAGAGGTAACGATGTGGGAGCGGGAAGAGAAGCCACTGCAGGTGATTCTCTGGCTACGATTAGATAGATAAGAATGGAACCAGGTGAGTGCAGTCCCACCCAGCTGGACGATGGTGGAGAGGCGTTGGAGAAGGATGGAGTGGTCAACCGTGTCAAAGGCTGCAGACAAGTCAAGAAGGACAAGGAGGGATAGTTTACCTTTGTCACAGTCACAAAGGATGTCATTTGTGGGAAAGATGTACACGGATTTGGGAGGCAACAACACGTTCAAGAACTTTGGAGAGGAAAGGGAGGTTGGAGATGGGGCAGTAGTTTGCAACGACAGAGGGATCAAGCTTTGGTTTTTTGAGGAGAGGGGTGGTGACGGCAGATTTGAAGGGGAGGGGGACAGTACCTGAGGAGAGAGAACCGTTAACAATGTCAGCTAACATGGGAGCCAGAAAAGGAAGTTGGATGGTCAGCAGTTTGGTGGAAATAGGGTCGAGGGAGCAGGAGGTATGTCTCATAGACAAGCTGAGCGCAGAGAGGTCATGAGGGGAGATCGGAGAGAAACTGGAGAAAGATGTGAGTTCAGGGCTAGAGCAGGGGGGAACCTTAGAGGAAGTTTGGCCCAGTGGGCTAGGGGAAGGAAGGGAAGTGGCAGAGGCAGTTGAACGGATGGTCTCAATCTTTGAGACAAAGAAGTCCATGAGCTGCTCACATTTGTTATCGGAGTTGAGGGTGGAGGAGACAGGGGAGAAGGGTTTAAGAAGACAGTTAGCAGTAGAGAATAGAGCCGGGTTTATCTTTGCATTCCAGAATGATTCTGGAATAGTGAGCAATTTTGGCAGACGAGAGCAGGGCCCAATAATGCTTTATGTGGTCCAGCCAGATCTGGCGGTGAATGGCTAAACCAGTTGTCCGCCATATCCGTTCGAGTCTGCATCCCTTGGATTTAAGGGAGTGAAGATGAGGGCCATACCAGGGGGAACGGCCAGGGTGAGAGAGGATAATTATTTTAGTAGGGACTAGGGCATCAAAGATAGTGGTGAGGGTGTGGTTGAGCAGATCGGTAGTTGCAGAAATGTCATGGTGAATGGAGGGCCAGAGGCTGGACAGTTGGGATTTCATAAGTGCAGTTGTAAAAGAGTTGGGAGAGAGTTTTTTTCCAGGGGCGGACACAGAAGGACGTAGGGTTGGGGGGAGTGGGTGGAAGGGGGATGTGGGTGGAGAGCGATACGAGGAAATGGTCAGAGATGGCTTTATCTGCATTTGACAAGATGGGAGTAGCGAGGCCACGAGAGATGGCAAGGTCGAGGGGGTGGCCATGGATATGGGTTGTGGAGTTTACATGGAGGGAGAGATTAAGGGAGGATAGGAGGCTAGTGAACTCAGAGGAGAGAGAGCATGATGAATTGAGATGGAGGTTGAAATCACCGAGGATGAGAAGTCGTTCGGTGCAGAGGCTGAGTGAGGAGAGCAGTGAAGATACCCCAGTAATAAAATTTTTATGGTACTTGGGTGGGCGGTAGAGAATGAGAATTTTAAATGAGAGGTGAGAGGGGTGGAATAAGGTGAGATGCTCAAAGGAGGAGAAACTGCCGGAGGAATAGGGGGACAGACCAAGGTGTGATTTGGTGATGAGCCACACCGCCATCACGGCGGTCTGAGCGGGGCAAGTGATGGAAGGTATAGCCAGGTGGGGAGGCTTCCTTTAAGGGTAAGGTGTCATCACCCCTCAACCAAAATTCCGTCAGGGCCATGATATCGATGCAGTCATCCGCGATAAGCTCATGGATGGCAAGGGCCTTGTTCGCAAGTGAACGGACATTCTGGAGGGAGGTGCAGAGAGGGTCGGTGATGGCTGCCCTACTGCCAGCATCCACAGGGTCAGCGCTGGGAGGGGTGAATTGGATGGGGCGGATATTGGCAAGATTTGCCCCCAGTGGGCGCGCTGGGCGGGAAGGTCGTCAAGAGTGTAGGATGGAACAGTTGGGGTTGCTGCTCGTAAGGCGGCAGTGACGAGTGCCTCGATGGGCCCTTCGTAGGATGCCAAGAGGGGCACAGAGGGAAGCTGTGGGCTTTTCTAAGAGGGAGTCAAGCCTGGGACGGCGGCAGGAGAGTAGGAAAGTCGAAGAGTAATGAAGGATTGGGGTAGGGATTTGGGAGGGCAGTGTATCCGAGAGAGGAGAGATGAAAGGAGGCATAACGACAGGAGAGTGCTTTCAGGGAGGGATAGAGAGAAAAGGAAAATAGGGGAAAAAGTGGAATGGCTCAGGTCCAGAGCGGCAGCCAAAGTGTGCATGCGAATGGACACAGGAAAAGCTTAGGTTATCACCACTACTTGCTAGACAGTTTGCACTGCTCCACCATTAGCCTCACAAAAATGGGAGCTCACCGTCAACCTTCCCATGAGTTTCAAGGAATTGCAGTATTTGCGGCGTAAATATGAATTAAACTCACTGCAGAAAGTTGGGCTGGTACGTAACTACGTAATGACTTTTTAATGACAAGATTTATGCTCCTGCAATGCCACTAAACCTCTCTATCCCAAAAAGGGAACAATTGAAACTATGGAGTCTCATTCCTGCAGGTAGTAAATTGTTCTTAGAGCTTTTTAAAACTTTAAATGTAAATTTTTAACTCTCAATCCAATCTTTCTTTTCCTCTCTTTATTTCTCTTTCTGGATCTAATCTGACTCTAATTCATCTTATTTCCTTCTCCGTCGTTCGCTCTGTTTCTTTCTCTACCCTTAAATTGAATTAGTTAAGGAGATAGACCATTGGACCGAATGTTCAGGAGGTTGCAGATGCCCCGTCGACCTCACCGCACCGTTATCAATTCACATTTCCAGCAATTTGATGTGCAAAAGTAATACGATCTGAATGGTGAGGGAAAAAATCCAATTCATAGTGTTCGCCACGAGATGTCCCACTGCAACAAATTCTGGGCCGATGTCTCTGGGGTTAGACGTGAAGTAAAGAAATTCTGTTTTAAAAAAAATGGAAACATTTGAAGCCAGATACAAAAGTTACCTCACTGATTGCAATAAACAGCTTTTCACATCAATGACAAAATCCTACAGATCTTGTTGCTGTATGTGGCAGCCATGAAATGAAACAACAGGAGGCATCACAAAAGTGATCATTATAATGAACAGGGACACAATTCTAAATGATTTAGTTAAGGCTAGATTTATCACCCATTCATAGTGAATGGGTGGAATATCCAATCCGTGCTAAACTATGTGTGCATTTGACATTAGGGCCGGAATTTTTACCTGCAGACCCGCTGGGAGCAGGGGGGCGGGGGTCCGGTAGTGCGGGAAACCCAGAAGTTTGGGTTGCCCCGCGCGCTGTGGAGATTTAATTTCACAGCGTACGTCTGACGTCATTGGCAGGTTCCCCGCCCGGAAGTCAGCCTGACTGACAGGCTTGGTTTCCAGTCGAGCGGGGAGCACTCCAGAGGAGGCCGCAGGACCACGTCATCCAATCCACGACCCCGGTGGGGACGGAGGGGTGGGGGGTGTCCGATCCTGGGGTGGGGGGGCTGTATGGGGGGAGGAGCTGATGGTGATGGGGGGCCGGGAGGAAGCACTCATGCTCCTCGTGGCCCACAATGAGTGCTCCAAGAGGCGGTCCTCGAGACCCGGGAACCCCGGCTGGCCACAGTAAATCCTGCACAGCAGGTTAAATCCGAGGCTTCCAGCCTCATTATCATATGTCCTGCCTCGGGTAAAACACGGAAGTCAGCGGGTTGGAGCCGGCTTCCCGATATGCTTCCAATATTTCCCCATTTAAATCCCCACCCACACCCACTCCTACCTGCTCACCTATGTTAAAATTCCCCCCTAAATGTGGCCAAATGATGCATAAAGCAATTATTTCCTTAACGATTTCTATATTTCTGGTAATCTGTCCTTTCTACGTGTTACTAAATATTAATCAATAGAGCACTGCTTCATGATTACTTCCACATAATTTTCTGCTTTTATCCCCAGAAGTCAGATTATTGATAGCAAATGATCTAATCTTTTTATTCCTCTACATTAAACTTGGTTCCTTGTGCCTTAAGCATTTTGATTTTTGTGTTGCCCAGATCTTTTCCCTATGAATCCTTTTGCTGCCTGGAGTGTTCTAATTTGTCTTTCTCCCTTATTTCTGGAATATTCAGTGAATTTAGACCGGCCCCAAATTACTGCCAACAGCAAGAAATTAAAAACTCCCAAGTGTCTAATTTACAAAAGCAATAACAAGAATATACATGTCCAAAAATGTAATTCTCCTCCACTTAGCAATGTTCTTGTATGGCCTCTCTGGTTCATTTCCAATACAGTGCAGTCGTACATCACTGCCAACTGGTATGTTCTTATCAACCTTGTAAGTTTTCTATTCTCGCAGCAATGAAGATGTAAACAGTGGCCGGAATTTTCTGTACCTGAGCGGGTTGTGTGCGGACAGCCGCCATGACGGGTCGCGACTCCATTCCTGATTCCATCCCGCTCCTGAGATCAATTTTTCATTAATGGCGCCTATTAAGGCAGCCTTGCGCGTTTCCCGGCCCTATTAAAAGGTGCGGGTCTGACGACGTCATCGATGACGTGTTTTCAGCCGGGATATTCAAAGGAGCCACGGCCACATTGCATTTGAAGGTTCATCTAGGATTGTGCAGGCACTGCACTGCACCTTTGGAGTGTTATAAACAGTTTTAAACATGACTGCACAGAGGCAGAGGGCTGCACCCAGGTTCTCAGAATAGATGGCTATCTATGGAGCATAGATGGCAGAGGCTCATAGACCTCCTCTCTAGGAGGGATGTCAACATAGATGTGGGTCCTCATGGCCCCACTACTATGCAGCAAGGTGCTCTCCAGCTCCTTGCTAGCAGGGAAGTGCGAGTGGCCCATGAGAGGGATGATGGTGAGAGGGGACATGGAAGTGGGGGCTCCTCTCAAAGCGCTCACACTTCTCCCCCATTGCCGCCCCCCTCAGTCAGAGCCCCAGATGACTCCTCGGATTGCAATGGCCGAGTCTGCCCCTGCACAGTCGCAGGAGGAGCAGACTTTGACGGGGCCCTCACAGGCTCAAAAACCCAGAGGACGTCTGCCAAAAGTGTATATTCATTCACAGCAGGGAAGTGAGCAGGCTGCCTCTACCTCTGCTGAAGCCACAGGGGTAGCACCTCGTAGAAGCACACGTAAGAGAAAGATGAAACATGAGTAGATGCACAAGGGTAGCCACTTGGGTATTTTACTAAACGTTCCTGTAAAGTTTCCGTTTCTGTGATGTCATGCTTAAAACTATTTATTTTCACCACTTTCTGATCTTGGACAAGTTTGTGTGCAACATTGGAAGTGGCTTAGTGAGTTGGAGTGAATGGTCAGACATAGCGTTACCTCCAGCAATGGTGGTCAGTGTGAAAGGAATGGCTTGGTCATTGTAGGGATGCTTTATGGTGTTGCTGTGGGGTGGTGCCAACCTGGCGCAGCATGTGGCAGCCATATGGGTATAATGCGTGAAGTTAAGTAAATCTGGTTATGACGAGGCCATCCCTGGCCTCCCGGCAGCAATGTGCTCGGGTGTTGGTGGGATCTGGACCGCAGGTTCTTCCTGCTCCTCCTCTGAAGAGGCTGTGCGCTCAGTGCCTTGCTCCTCAGGCAGCGCTAATCCTCGCTGCTGCATTTGTTGTGCAGCGCGCAGCAGACCACGACAATTCTGGAGACCCTGGCTGGTGCGTACTGAAGGGCTCCTCCATATCTGTCAAAGCATCTGAAGCGCATTTTGAGCATGCCTATTGTCTGCTCTATGACACATGTGGCTATCATTATCTCTCTCCTTGGCCTCAGTACTTGGTCTCCTCAAGGGTGTCAGGAGCCACGGCTTCAGTGGATAGCCATTGTCTCCAAGCAGCCAGCTGGAAAGTCTGTTTGGAGGAGCGAAGATCTGAGGGAGGGTGGACTGGCGCAGGACGAAAGAGTCATGGCAGCTGCCAGGGAATTTGGCACACACATGCATGATGATCTTACTATGGATGCAGACAAGCTGCACATTGAGGGAGTGGAAGCCCTTGCAGTTGACAGACTCCTGAGTTATGATGGGGTGCCCTGATGGCCACACGTGTGCAATCGATGACACCCTGCACCCATGGGAAGCCAGCCAGAGTGGCAAAGGCCAGCGTCTGCTGAGTTACACTGGCTTCATCAGTGGTAAAGTTGATATAATTGGCTGAATTGTCAAACAGGGCATCGGTGACCTGTGTGATGCATCTGTGGGTGGCCGACTATGTGATGCCGTGAATGTCTGCTGCAGATCCCTGGAAGGAGCCTGAGGTGAAGAAGTTGAGGGTGCTGGTGACTTTGACAGCCATTGGTAAGGCGTGTCCATCCATTCCTCTGGGCTGCATGTCTTGCTCCAGCAATCTGCAAATGTCTGTGACAACCTGGCGCGATAGCCTGAGCCTCCTTTGGCACTGCTGCTCAGTCATGTTGAGGAAGCTCATCCTCTGCCTGTATACCCTGTGTTGGGAGTATCGCCTCCAGCTTGGTGCAGCCCTGCACTGATGCCCTCTGTCCTGTGTAGCATCAGTGACATCTCCTTAGGATAAAACAGATGGCAGCTGCAGGTGAGGTTACAGAAGTGATCTGTCACTGGTGAGAGAGGTTCTCCCAATGAGCTGGGACTACACAAACACTTCAAACCTTATTACCTACAGAAAAGTCTAAAAACATTAAAAATGATTTTCCCAGCATTTCCTTACCTCTGAAAGTCACCAGTGCACCATTGGATCCTTCACACCACTTCTGCAGCTGTCATCAATGAAGAAACATTACAGTAGACTCACAGCACGCCACACTTACCTGGCGTGGAGTCCGAACGTCGGGAAGCCCGCAGGCAACCTGGCAAAATTGGAAAAAGCCTCTTAACTGCCTGTTAACTACCTGTTAACAAGCAGTTAAGTGGCTATAATCCTCTTCCTGCCACTAGGAGTCGGGTCCCTGTACAAATCGGGGACCCGACTCCCGGGAAGATTGATTGGAGGCGGGTTGGAAGCGGGTTCGGGACCTGCTGCCAATCTTTTTGATTTTGCCAGCCTCCAAACCCAACCCCTGAGCGCCAGCAAAATCGAGCCCTTTGTATCTGTTCATGGAAGAAGACGCAAAAAACTTCCCAGAAATAGTGGAGAACCAAGGGTCTAGCGAGAATGAGGAACTGAAAGAAATTAGTATTAGTAAAAAATAGTACTGGAGAAATTAATGGGACTGAAAGCTGATAAATCCCCTAGACCTGATGGCCTACATCCTAGGGTTTTGAAAGAGGTGGCTATAGAGATAGTGGATGCATTGGTTGTAATTTTCCAAAATTCCAGAGATTCTGGAACGGTTCCTGTAGATTGCAAGGTAGCAAATGTAACCCCATTATTTAAGAAAGGAGGGACAGAGAAAACGGGTAACTACAGACCAGTTAGCCTGACATCAGTAGTAGGGAAAATGCTGGAATCTATTATTAATGACATGGTAACAGGGCACTTAGAAAATAATAATAGGATTGGGTAGAGTCAACACGAATTTATGAAAGGGAAATCGTGTTTGACAAATCTGTTCGCGTTTTTTGAGGTTGTAACTAGCAGTATAGATAAGGGGGAGCCAGTGGATGTGGTGTATTTGGATTTTCAGAAGGCATTCGATAAGGTGCCACAAAAGAGGTTACTAAACAAAATGAGGGCTCATGGGATTGGGGGTAATATACTAGCATGGATTGAGGATTGATTAACAGACAGAAAACAGACAGTAGGAATAAACGGGTCATTTTCAGGTTGGCAGGCTGTAACTAGTGGGGTACCGCAAGGATCAGTGCTTGGGCCTCAGCTATTCACAAACTATATCAATGATTTGGATGAGGGAACCAAATTTAGTATATCCAAGTTTGCTGATGATACAAAGCTGGGTGGGAATGTAAGTTGTGAGGAGGATGCAAAGAGGCTTTAAGGGGATATAGACTAGCTAAGTGAGTGGGCAAGAACATGGCAATGAAATATAATGTGGAGAAATGTGAAATTATCCACTTTGGTAGGAAAAATAGAAAAGCAGAGTATTTTTTAAATGGTGAGAGATTGGGAAACGTTGGTGCTTAGAGGGACTTGGGTGTCCTTGTACATGAATCACTGAAAGTTAAAATGCAAGTACAGCAAGCAATTAGGAAAGCAAATGGTATGTTGGCCTTTATTACAAGAAGATTTGAGTATATGTTTTACTGCAAATATATAGGGCCCTGGTAAGACCACACCTGGAGTATTGTGCACAGTTTTGGTCACCTTACCTAAGGAAGGATATACTTGCCATAGAGGGAGTGCAACGAAGGTTCACCAGGCTGATTCCTGGGATGGGGGGATTGTCCTATGAGGAGAGATTGAGTAGACTAGGCCTATATTGTCTGGAGTTTAGAAGAATGAGAGGTGATCTCAGTGAAACATACAAAATTCTTACAGGGCTTGACAGGGTTGATGCAGGGAGGATGTTTCCCCTGGCTGCAGAATCTAGAACCAGGGGTCACAGTCTCAGAATACGGGGTTGTCCATTTAGGACTGAGATGAGGAGGAATTTCTTCACTCAGAGGGTGGTGAATCTTTGGAATTCTCTACCGCAAAGGGCTGTGGAGGCTCAGTCGTTGAGTATATTCAAGACAGAGATCGATAGATTTTTGAATATTAAGGGAATCAAGGGATATGGGGATAGTGCAGGAAAGTGGATATGAGGTAGAAGATCAGCCATGATCTTATTGAGTGGCAGAGCAGGCTCAAAGGGCCAAATGGCCTACTCCTGCTCCTATTCCTTTTGTTCTTATGTTCTTATCACCTCACACTTTTCTGCACTGAATTTCATCTACCATGTGTCTGCCCATTCCACCAGCCTGTCTATGTCCTCTTGACGTCTATTACTATCTTCCTCACTATTTACTATACTTCCAAGTTTTGTGTCATCAACAAATTTCAAAATTGTGCCCTATACCCCCAAGTCCAAGTCATTAATTTCTATTAAAAAAAGCAATGATCCTAGTACTGAACACTGGAGAACACGACAGTATACCTCCCTCCAGTGCAAAAAAACAGCCATTCACACCTATTGAGGTGGGGACGTTTCTACCTGTGTGAGCCCAGCATGAGGTCAGTTTTTTTATTTAGAAGTTGTCTAGAAAAAAAGATAATGGCCTAGAAATTGCGGTCGGAGGCGTACCTCCAGAGTACGCCTCCGACTCGCTAAACAATTCCGGAAGTGCCTCTTGGTGCCCAGACTGCAAAGTGTTGTGGTCTCAGGCCTTGAGGTGGACAGCAGCATAAAGGCCCACAGATCCCAGGGTCACAGGTGGTTCGGAAGCGTCCCTGCGATCATGTGGGCCCGGTCCTCTAATGACAAAGGAGAATTCCATTGTAATCATTTACGAAGGGAATCCCCTAATGATGTGCAATGGAATCCCCAAATAATCATACAATGCACAGAATTCTAAAAATTAGACAATGTACTGAATTGCAATTTTATTCATAAGTTCCTTCATTGCACCAACCTCAATAAAAATGACATTTTATGATAAATAATTTTAAACATTTTAATCTGGGCCAATATGTGCATAAACTCATTTAAAGTGTATGTGCATAATTTTGGATGTTTAAATCTTTGATTTAAGCCTTATATATACCCTTACGCTGATGCAAGCAGGCCCTATGCCTGCTTTTACCAGCAGTAAGAGTTGCATGGGAAATTGCTGGGCAGTTGTTGGGCAATTAGCCCAAATCTGCACCAGCAATATTCAGTTTTCAGGCAGCTTGGATGATCTGTCAAGGCCTACCTTTACAGAGCGCAAGTTCCGGATTTTGCGCATGCGGAAATCCGGAACTTCAGGGACCTTTCAAAGGGAATACGATGGCATACTCTGAGAGCATGCAGTCGCAGACACTGCAATTTCAGGGCCATGGCCAACAACAAGTGAGTCAACCCATGAAAAGGAGCAGGCACATGGTTTACTATTCCTTTTATTTTTCAAGGCGAGGAGTGAGATTGAGTGAAGTAAGTGGGATTTGCTTTGACTCTTGTCCTGTACATTCACTAGCTGTCTGTAAACTAAAGAAGCTCAATGATTTGTATATTTAAGCAGCCTCCAGCCAGTTTCAGCAGGTGCATTAGGTAGGCCTTGGGTTCAATGGGACTGCTGAGGTGCCTCCCTACTTCGATTTTCAAGTGAGAAACGGGTGTCCAGCAGTTGAAAACTGCCCTCTCTCTGTATAGAAGCATAGAAGCATAGAAGATAGGAGCAGGAGTAGGCCATTCGGCCCCTCGAGCCTGCTCCGCCATTTAATGAGATCATGGCTGATCATCCAAATTCAGTACCCTGTCCCTGCTTTCTCCCCATATCCCTTGATCCCGTTAGCCTTAAGAAGTATATCTATCTCTATCTTGAATATATTTAATGAATTGGCCTCAACTGCCTCCTGTGGTAGAGAATTCCATAGGTTCACCACTCTCTGGGTGAAGAAATTCCTCCTCATCTCAGTCCTAAATGGCTTACCCCTTATCCTTAGACTGTGACCCCTGGTTCTGGACTCCCCGCCATCGGGAACATCCTTCCTGCATCTAGTCTGTCTAGTCCTGTTAGAATTTTATAAGTTTCAATGAGATCCCCTCTCATTCTTCTAAACTCCAGCGAATATAAGCCTAATCGACCCAATCTCTCTTCATACGTCATTCCTGCCATCCCAGGTATCAGTCTGGTGAATCTTCGCTGCATACCCTCCATGGCAAGAACATCCTTCCTCAGGTAAGGCGACCAAAACTGCACACAATACTCAAGGTGTGGTCTCACTAAGGCCTTGTACAACTGCAGCAAGACATCCTGTACTCGAATCCTCTCGCTATGAAGGCCAACATACCATTTGCCTTCTTAACCACCTGCTGCACCTGCATGCTTACCTTCAGCGACTGGTGCACAAGGACTCCCAGATCTTGTTGCACTTCCCCTTTTCCCAATCTATTGCCGTTCAGATAATAATCTGTCTTCCTGTTTTTGCCACCAAAGTGGATAACCTCGCATTTATCCACATTATACTGCATCTGCCATGCATCCTCCCAATCACCCAACCTGTCCACATCATACTGGAGTTTCTCTGCATCCTCCTCACAGCACACACGCCCACCCAGCTTTGTGTCGTCTGCAAACTTAGAGATATTACATCTAGTTCCCTCGTCTAGATCATTAATATATATTGTGAATAGCTGGGGTCCTAGCACCAATCCCTGCGGTACCCCACTAGTCACTGCCTGCCACTCGGAAAAAGACCCGTTTATTCCAACTCTTTGCTTCCTGTCTGCCAACCAGTTTTCTATCCAAATCAGTACCTTACTCCCAATCCCATGTGCTTTAACTTTGCACGCTAATCTCTTATGCGGGACCTAATCGAAAGCCTTCAGGTTGTGTGATTGGGCAGATGCATGGCAGATGCAGTATAATGTGGATAAATGCGAGGTTATCCACTTTGGTGGCAAAAACAGGAATACATATCTAAGTATATGTATGATATGAATCAAGAGAATTATTCGATACTCCGTTAAGATAAGAGAATGAACCTCACATATTGGGCCAAAAATTGATCCCGCATACGCTGAAAACCGGCACTTGGTCTTTGGAAAAGGGGGCGGTTCCTCGGTGCACCGCGTGCGCGCTACAGGCTGCGCGCACGCTGTGCACTTAGTGCTTTGGACGCGCAGGTAAGGACGGAAGATTTTAGAAATGAAAAAAGGAGGAGTAAGACCCACTTTTAACAAGGTAAGTAGTGAATTAAGTATTATTTTGAATTTTTTTTAACAGGTATATCTTTTTTAGAGACTTTAAAGACAGGTAAGTTTATTTTTATAACTTTTTAAAAGATTTAAAAGTTTTTCAAAAATTTAATTTTTTATTTAAAATGGTTAATTTATTTAACTATACTTATTTTATTAATGTGATGGTTTTTTTTAAATTTAATTGAGGTTTAGCTGTTATTTTGGGGGTGTGTAAGATTCATAGCTTTCACAGCACGTATGTGAAACTTATGAATGGAAGATGGTGTGCTGCCATTGGCTCTAACTGAGTCACGTGATCCCACAGCTCGCACAAATTCACTACGCCGGTGGGATACGCAAGCACTGCCCAGCTGATGTCTAGAACATCAAGTTCGTGCGAGCTGGATCTGAAAAAGCCAATGCGGAGTGAGAGATCGCGCCTGCTCCTTACCCCCGCGGGAACAGAGCGAGATAAATTTCTGGGCCAATGTTATTGCCCAGGGGCGCTATCTGAAGTCCTATGTTGCAGTACTAAGAATATTGTTGAACTGTCAGCCCCGATTTTAGCTCAGGGCAGGAATTGGGCAAGTGAGGGGGGCTAGGTGAGCGGCACGCCTCCATGATATCAACAACAACAATAACAACTTGTATTTATATAGCGCCTTTAACAAAGTAAAACGTCCCAAGGCGCTGCACAGGAGTATTTTAAGACAAAAATTTGACACCGAGCCACATAAGGATAAATTAGGGCAGGTGACTAAAAGCTTGTTCAAAGAGGTAGGTTTTAAGGAGTGTCTTAAAGGAGGAAAGAGAGATAGCGAGGCGGAGAGGTTTAGGCAGGGAATTCCAGAGCTTGGGGCCTAGGCAACAGAAGGCACGGCCACCAAAGGTTGAGCAATTATAATTGATAGCATGAAGCCCAAGCAATTTTAAATCCCGGGCCTCATTTTAATATGATGGATGGACTGCTGACCTAATCACGTTGGGAATTAAGTAGCCTGCCCATCTTGGCAGAGCAGTTTCCAGGCCAATTTAAACCAGGAATGCTTCTCTTCGAGGGAGGTTGCATTTCCTGCTTTGGGCTTTCGTTGAAACACTGCTGGACAGAATTCTGCGACCGCAAAAAATTCACAGCACTGCCCCTGGATTTTCAGATGCCTCTCTGAGGTCCTGGTGGAGGAGATCCTGTATTCCAGAGCCTGCAGGAGCATGTCCAGGGCGAATAACATACAGTTACAATGTCCACAAGTTTCTGAGAAAAATTGCTTCTAAGCATGAAAAAGATGTATTAAAACCATTACAAGTAAGGCAGAAATAAATTTAGATAAATGACAAATGGCCAATATTTTTTTGAAACTTCTAATATTTCTTTGAGTTAAGTATGTCAAAACATTATATTCAAGATTTAAGGTATTCTGTTGGGTGAATTAAAACTAAATTCAGAAAGGAGACATTATCAAGTAGAGCATTTATAAAGTTGAAAGCTCTATTGTATGGTGTCCTTGAGCACAGTCTTACGTGCCTGCTGTCGATGTGCTGATCCATAAAATAGTTTTTTTTTGCTTCTGGTAACCCTGGTAACGCAAGATACTTATATGGCTTTTTTTTTAACTTCTCTGTGCTACTCCCTATTTTCCACCTTCTTCACCCTCCAAAAAAGGAACTCAAATTGGCACATTCAGGGAGTGGAAGCCCTTCCTGTTGAGGAAGTTAAGGGGGTTTTCTGCAGGAGCTCGCAAAGCAACATGGGTGTCATCTTTTGCACTCTGGCCTATGGGAAAGCCAGCAACCTCGTAAAACTGGATCTCGCTGCTGTGATGTCAAAGGTGATGAATTCCCCAACTCTCCTGTAAAATGCGTCAATCACCTGACAAATGCACGGCCATACTGTTTCTTGGCTGATATTTCAGAGATCCCCGTAACTGCCTGAAAATAGCCTGTGCTTTTTTTTATTCGTTTATGGGATGTGGGCGTCGCTGGCAGGGCCAGCATTTATTGCCTATCCCTAATTGCCCTTGAGAAGGTGGTGTCATAAAAGTCCGGTGCGGTTGTCACCTTCATAGCCCCATAGAGAGCAGTGTATAATCTGAATGTGGCTGCAGGTCCTCACGGTAGTAATGTCCTATTGCCTCTTTGGTGAATTGCACTTTTCTTACACACATCCTCTCACTAGGGTCCTCGTATAACCTGTAATTCCTATAAATTCTATAGAGGGGGTAATATCTGGTGGGGTCCAACCTCCTTAAATGCTGTCTAATACACCGTTGCTCCATCCAGTGCTGTTGCTTCTCCTCCTCGTGATAATGACATACAAGAGGGTATGCCCATAGGGAATGACATACCTTCTCCTGAAAATCCCTCACTCTGAGGAGCGGCAAGTGAAAATCTACTGGTGGTCTCACTCCATCAGAAACACTCAAAATTAAGTCCAGGTACATGTAGGCAGCACGGCCAAACAAAAACTGCAAAAAGTGGTTCCCAGCTGCAGAAATCGCTAGTGAAACTATTCAATTGCAATCTGGAATCCCCAAAAGGCCGTGGATGCTGGGTCAAGTGAAATTTTCAAGACTGAGATTGATAGATATTTGTTAAGTAAGGTTTTCAAGGGCTATGGATCAAAGGCGGGTAAATGGAGTTGACGTACAGATCAGCCGTGATCTAATGGAATGGCAGAGCAGGCTCGAGGGGCTGAATGGCCTACTCCTGTTTCTATGTTCCTATATTCACACTCTTCAGGCTCAGAAACTGCTCACTTCTGCCCGTCTTAGCTGATCCTTGCAACAGCTGCACCTTATAATTCTCAGTCTAAGTTATCCCTAGTGCATTGTTAGCGTAAAAGCAGGAAACTTGAAGCTGCTGCATCACTGGTCCCCATTATAATATATATAAATATGCTCACTTGGGACTAGATGGGCAGATCACAAGGGCTAGAAAGCTTGAAGGGGGATCAATTTTCAAATTGAAACCAGCGTAAGCATCTTCCACCCCATTTTACTGCTAAAGAAGTTACTTGCTGTTATTAACCACTGAAATAACGCTGAAAGCAACATGCAATTTCTAGGCCCCTGTTTTAAACACCCCGGCCTAGAAATTTGTCTCGGACGGTGGCGCAAAATGGGTAGTATTGATTGGCTGCCCATTATACACAGCAGCTGATATTCAGTTCAATATCAGGCACTGCATATAACGGGCGGCCGATCCAATACCAATCGTTTTCCATCACCGCCCGAAACGAATTTCTAGACCCTCCTGTGTCCTTTACTTTCTCATTCCTGATTGAGTTATTTTCTGTCCTGTGAACTCAGCGTGCAAGGCCCAGACTAGCTGAAGTAAAAAGGAAAGTCTGAAAAGACAAGCTTACAGGCATTAAATTATGAGCAGGAGTTGTAATATTTTCTGTATCAACATTTATTATTCTTATTTCAGAAAAAGACACAGCATACTTTGTGTCAAGCTGTGAACTTTGTTCAAAAATGGCTCTAATTCTCCTCAGTCCTTTCCCAATATTGTCTGACCTAATGGTTAATGTAACATGTATTCAATTAGTCAGACAGGCATTCAGTTTTGAGCTTGAGATATGAGACTGGAATTATACTGCCAAATTTGTATCACTGCAAAGAAGAAACAGCTTCTTATCAACACTAAAGTGGGAATACAACGGCTGCTAGAGATAAATAGTGTGTGGATGAAATTGCAATATTGCATTGGGACACAACGAGTTGTGCCTTGACATATTTCAAGACAACGCATTTGCCAGTTGCTGAAAATAACCTCCTTTTGGGAAGATATAAACTTCAAAAGAACTGAAGCTGTAAAAAGGCAATTAAATATCAATTATCCTCCCGCTCTTAGCTTTGTGAGCTCCAGAGCTAAACCGACAGCACAGCAGAGGAAATTCTACAACCTGTTCCAAACAGTGAAAATTTAATTCTTTTGAAAACAGCCAAGTTTCAGACTTCGTTCATTGAGTTAAAAGAAAAAGATAGTGAATGACGTGAGTGTTTAATAGTTCCATGTACATTATGAAATTTATCCATGTCCAGAAGCACCACACAAAGGCATCTTTAATGTTGTCATAATAAAAAATAATCAATTCCTACAAGTCTTCATATCGATAGGCCCAGAAATTTGACTCGGAGGCTTGCCGCGGGGGTAAGGATCGCGCGCGTTCTTACCTACCGCGCCTGCCATTGTGTTTCGGGCCCACAGGAACTTCGGGTCCTGGGCCTCTCCCTGGTGCCGGCGCGCAGTGTGTGCGTGTCCCAGAGGCGCAGTTAGTGCGATGCGACCTCTGGGATCACGTGGGCCATGGAGAGCCAATGGCAGCAGACTATCTTTCATTCATAGATTTGACAGGAGACCTGTCAAATCTATGAATACAAATTGCCCCCAAAAGAACAGCTAAACCTCAAATAAATTTTAAAAAATACCATCACATTAATAAAATAACTATAGTTAAATAAATTAACCACTTTAAACAAAAATTTAAATTTTTGAAAATTTTTTAATTCTTTTTAAAAGTTATAAAAATAAACTTACCTTTCTTTAAAGTCTCTAAAAAAGATAAACCTGTTGAAAAAAATTTTAAATTATACTTAATTAACTACTTACCTTGTTAAAAGGGGGTCTTACGCCTCCATTTTTCATGTGTAAATTCTTCCATACTTACCCTCGCGTTGAAACCTGAAAAAAAACCTAAGTGCGCTGCGTGCGCACAGCCTGTAGTGCGCACACGGTTCACCTAGGAACCGCTCCCTTCGCCATACCGGAAGTGCCGGTTTCCCGCGCATGCGCAGTGCATGCAGGAAACCGGCACTTCGGGATCTAATACAGGTGAGTACACAGTGCGTACTCTCCCGTATTAGGCTGAATTTTTGGGCCATAATATCATAAATAAATTGTAGTTTTGATTTTGCAATGCTGTACTGGCAGGGTGGGTGCTGGGTGAGGGCATTGGGTGCACAGGTACATAAGAACATAAGTAATAGGAGCAGGAATAGGTCATATGGCCCCTCGAGCCTGCTCCGCCATTCAATAAGATCATGGCTGATTTTCTACCTCAACTCCACTTTCCCATCCTATCCCCATATCCAGGATTCCCTCAGTGTCCAAAAAAACTCGATTTGCAGCCATTACATTCCATGGTGAAAATTTGCCAGGTAAAGAGAAGTTCCAGGAGTGGCCAATGCCAGCCTCATTGTCATATACTAATTATGGTAATCAGGAATTTCATTTTCTTGAGTGAGCTCCACCCCTGCCGATCACCTTATCCATATAAAACAGGCACATTACTAATCTGCTGTTGAAGTTGGATTCTTAAAGCTCGGATTCTGATGCAAAGATTGATACTAAGCTTGTGGTTTTTCCTGAAGAAGCATTTCTGTTTAGTTGCATTTTGCTTCCTGCATTAGTTTTTGTTGTTGTGACAGGCACCATTATTCATATTAATATTTTTTTTCCACAAGACTTTGCTCCAGTATTGCTAGTTGCTGCTATAATTGAAAGCAAACAAAGTACTGAAGATGAGAAAGACATTAGAGTGCTCCATGATTTAGTTGAGGAAGATACCAAACACAGATGCGATGACACTTGAGGCATTATGTCACACTTCAGCACTTGCATTTATAGACCCCAACATTGCCAGGGTTTTTTTTTTAGAGGAGACCTGTCTTCACAGCCTTACTTCATTTGAAAGGCTGTCATTGCGCTATGCTCCATTCGTTTTAACTGCACATATCCCTCTCTTGATTCACAGATAATCTGTGCAGCATACTGGTCCACTTTCTAACCCCATAGCTCCGCAAAAAAAATTGGACACTTGTATTGTGCCAGTTATGTTGCTTTTATACTGTGCTTTTGGCACTGGTGGAGCATCCTCTTGGGCAGTGACCCAATGCCAAAAGCATGTCAGTGCACTATTAGTCAGGGCCTGGAAGAGATGATCTTTGGACAGGTTTTGGCTGCAGTATAACAGCAGCCAATACAAAAAATAAATACCAGGAATTTCCTCGAGGATTATCCCAATTGGCTGCCGTAACTTCAGCAGAAGATCAGCAGCAATCCGTTTACGCATAAGGTAGTTACGGGGGAACTCGGTAACATCCGGGCTTCCACCTAGCTTCCACAAAAGTTACAGCAACCAACTTGAAGAACCCCAGAGGAAATTCCTAGCAAAAGCTTGTAAAGTTAAGAACAAATGACAACTCTTCATATTTAAACAATTGAAAAGAGCTGATCATCTTGTATGCAGCTTTGCTGTCTGCAACTTCACAGTGAAGTGAGCAGAAAGTGAAAACACAGCCCCATGCTCACAATGCTGTTAAAATAGAGTCAACCCATTGGTTCAATATTAAACTGATATTTATGTACTTAACCTAGTTGTGGCTAGTGCCGCTATTTATCTTTATTTTCTCTTCCAGCTCATTGGGAGAAAACAAGAATGCTATCATAAGCCAAGTGAAAAGTTTCTATTAAAATTATAGAGCCTCAATCAGTGCCATATTGTGGGAGGTTTTGGTCTGGGGACTCACAGGGGGCTAAATTTGATAACCCCCGAAAACAGGCGCCGGGATCGCGATGCGCGATTAACCCGCGCCCGTTCAATGTAATGCAGGTAGCACGCAAACTTCATGCTGCCTGCTCACTTACATGATTTCTGCCTGCAGCCAGTGCTAACTGCGCTGCTCATTAGCCGCATGCATCAGCAGGAGGCTCAAAATCGTGAGAGTTAAACTAGCCATCAGTTAAAGCGAGCTTGCACTGCTTAAAGCCAACCTGCTCCAGCATTGTGGCTGGAGCAGGTGCTGCAAGTCGTTCTACAACTGATTCTGAGCTGGGAAATACTCAATAATGTCACAACATGGGAGAGAGCAGACAGCAAGGTTTTCTGAAGCTGCACTGGAGGTCTTGGTGGAGGAGGTGGAAAGTAGGAGAGATGTGCTGTATCCACAGGGGACCAGGAGGCCCTCCGGACACATGCCAGGAGTCAAGCCTCGAGGACCTGGATGCAGTGACGCAAGAAGTGGTCACGATTGGTCAAGGTCAGTGAATGCATCTTCAAATGCCATATCCCACCAACTGCACCACTAGCCTCAGCCACTGCTCAATGCACCACACACCCATCACTCACCTACCAACAATCTCTATCAATCACGACTCATACCTAACATTCATAGCTTCATCTCACCCTCACTTAGCACTGCTGCAAACCTCACACCCACATCTCACAGCTTGCCCACACTGCCAGCTATTCAACCATGACAGCCACATCACCCAAACAGATTGCTCCACACTCACTGACACATTTCCCACTCTCTTGCAAGACATGGTGGCACACAACCAGAGGCAGCAGGAGCTAACTGCGGGGGGTGGGGGGGGGAGGTGGGGGGGGGGGGGCGGGAAGGGGGTGTAGGAGGGAACAGGCGTACCTGCATGTCCTAACCTCCATGGAGGAGACGGTGCTGGCCATTATTGGAACAGTCATTGCTGAGGCCGTGGCCAGCAGTGGGGCTGAAACCATTGAAGATGACAGTATCCTCATACCTAATCTTCCTTCTCACATCCCACTTCCCCCTCATCGGACAATCTATTCTGATTTGCAAGCTGCAGACGGTGTAAGCATGCGCATCTTGCTTCCCCACCGCCGCCCACACCCCCCCACCCACCCCCTCACCAAAACATTACCCCTGTGCCTTTCTCCTTTCAGATACCCAAGAACTGCAACCTGGCCAGGCCGTGGTGGAAGAGCAACAAGACAGTGATGATGAAGGCACATCGTCGCTTGATTTCACACTTGCAGCCACCAGCTCGGTTACTGACACTGCGCGTAATTTAGAGGATAGCTTAGAGGCAGGACTGACACATGGTGAGACACCGGGCACAAGTGGCCTGCAGCCAGGGCAGGCGGAAAGTGTAGTGCAGGTGCCAGCGCGCTGGAGGGTGGGGTCGCACACGGGTTCTGCTCCAGTGGACTCAGATGAGCACTTCGATGGGGCAGCCTATAGAAGAAGGCTGATGGGTATGCACACAGAAATGCTTAGTGTATTGGGAAGCCTGCCAGAAAGCCTGTGTTCAATGTCAAGGAGCATGGAGGAATCCGGCACCAACTTGGCACAGGGCTTTGCGCAGAGCTTGGAGCTCATCCTTTCCAGCATGGGAGTGGTGGCCAACTCCATGAGCACACTTGCGGACCCAACCATGATGCAGCATTTTATCGCCAATGTCTCAGCTTCCATTGCAACACAAGCAGCAGCCACCCAACGTCTGAGTGCTGCAGTGGAAGCTCAGACTTCTGCCATCATGGCTCTGGATTCCAGTGTTCAAAGGGGCTTGCAGGGTCTCACAGCAGTCCAGCAATCTGTCCTCCAACAGATTACTAGGATTGCTGAGGTACCGCCCCAGGGGAGTGGCAGTGGCTGTGTGGAGCATGAATCTGCTGTCCTCTCTCAGGATGACAGCATTCATCCTCCAGCAACTGCCACTCCGCCAGTGCCCTTGCTGTTGCCTGTCAGCCAGACAGCCCAGACTGCTGCCACCCGTACCGAGATGGTGCAGTCCGCCGCCGGGCTTTCTAGGCTCAGACCTGCTCGAGGTCATCCTCCAAGGCCATCTGCAGTCTCCTCCACTGAAAGTCAGCAGCCTTCCACCAGCCACCCTGCAGCCACTGGGGTAGCACTGCGTAGGAGCACTAGGACAGGCAAAGGCACACGAAAGACAGGCACTAAGGGAATGTGCAAGGGTGATTAGTTTACATTTGTATGCAATATGGAATGATTTCATTAATAAATTTAGTTTGAAATGTTTATTTTGTGGTGGCTTTTATTTTTGCAATGCTGCCAAGAGGACAATTTGATGGTCAGTGACAGAGGGAAAGTAAGGAGTGTGGGACAGTTGGTGAATGGGGAATTGGGACTGAAATTACTGGTGTCGCACTTGCCCAGGCAGAAAGGGCTGTCTAGTTTGCAGCCTCCCTCATCTTCTGCCTCCTCTTCTTCCTCCTCCTCCTTGCCGTATAGCTGATGCCAAGGGCTGTGCCCTCATGACTGCTACCAGGATACCGGGCATTGACCTGCATAATTTGCTGCCTATGGTCACACACCAGCTGGACATTGAGGGAGTGAAATCCCTTCGATTCTGGTACATGGTAGAGTTGACATGTGGCACCCACAAAGTGACATGTGTGCAGTCAATGGCACCCTGCACCATGGGGAAGCCTGCAATCCTAGCAAAGCCCTGTGCTCGCACTGCCTGCTGCTCTCTGGCAATAGAGAATGAAATGTAGTCAGCTCTGTTGGAATAGAGAGCCTCAGTTATTCAACAGTGGACGGCAGACTGTGAGACGTTGCAAATATCTCCAGCTCCAGCCTAGAAGGAGCCTGATGCATAAAAGTCCATCGCCACGGTCACTTTCACAGCCACTGGCAATGTGGTCCTTGCCCTCCTCTGAGGTTGCAGTTGTGTTTACAGCAGGTGGCAGATTTCAGTGAGGACATCATTACTGAAGCGCAGACGTCTCACACGTTGTTCATCACTGAGGTTCAGGTAGGCGAATTGCTCCCTGAACACCCGGGGCAGATATGGCCTCCTGCTGAAAGCTCTTCTCCCCCTCCTCCTCCTCCCTCTTCCAGCAGCTTGTCCTGCTCTGCGTGGCCTCTGCTCATTCTCCAAGTCATGCTGTATTCCAAGGGGAATTCCTACCAGTGCATCCTTGTCTAGCAGCAAGTGGTTTGTGCAGAAGCCTTGAAGTCAGGAAGAAGTCCTTCAGCACCTGCTACACCACTACCTGTAGATTTTGGCAACTTTAAACAACTATAGAAAGCACCAAACACTTGTAGAATTGTAGCAACAGCAACAGCCAGTAGAAATCAATCAGCAACTAACCTGTAAGTTGGCAATGATCCCTTTAAATAGCACTGATGGGGGGTCCTTCCTGCCGCTGAACATGTGATCAGCTGTGCGAAGTTAAGAGAGGGCATTACCTGAAGCGTTGAGCTCCAAAATGGCACTGCTGGCATCAAATCAGCATTGCACGCTGATTGACGTCATGATCTGCCTACTCTGCATACTTCCAGCAGACGTTCACTGCACGCGTGCTAATGCCCTCACCAATATTGCGCACTTGTAGCACTGAAAAATGTGCGCTAAGGATCCGAATTTTGCACCCACAAGGTTTCACATAAGTCAGCATAAATAGTCAGCCTCAATCATCGAGGGCACAAAGAAATGAAGTAAGAAATGGAAAAGAAAAGTGTTGATACAATAAGAAGTGCTCTTCTAAGGTTGAGGTTATGGTATGTTTTTGGGAACAGAGAAGAGGGAGCTTTACTCTAAGCTTGGCTTGTGATATGCCTTCGAGTGCTTGAATAACAAATGGGATGTGAAGCGTAGAAATGTGTTCATTCCCAGACACGGATATTCTTCATCATTGATAAGCCCAAAAACGCAGCAAAATATAGAGATGGGAAGAATCGAAAACAGACTGTCAGTCAGCAATTCTCATAAGCACCATTTTGTGCCCAGTTGCTATGGACTATAAATGAGAGCAGGTTGCCTCCCTGTCCTCATTTGGGAAGAGTACATTGTTGCCAAAAAAAAATCAAAGCACAAAAATGGGGAACAAATATATTAAAAAGAAGATTGTTCTATATCTGTGTCCACTTGTAAGATAATCAATATGAAAATATGCTTTTGATAAATATTCTCTGCAATGAGCAGTAATATAGCATTAACTTTAATTACAGTTAAATATAAAATGTAACATGCACATTTGGTTTTCAAAAATATCTGGTAAAATGTGGTAACATATTTAATGATATGCTTTAAGATCAGAGTTAAGTAGTTTCTAATTACAGTTTTGTTTATCTTAGCAATTGAAAAGGTTCAAATGTTCAGCACCAGAAATCCAAATCACCACAGTAGATTTATAATTCTGGCTATATTCCAATAACTTCTCTTTGATTTGACTAGCATCGTAAGCAAAGACTTCTCCCTAGAAACAGTTATTTGACTAGAGTGTTTCAGATTCTATTTACATAAATTATCTGATAACAATTCTGGAACCTTCTAGCTGTTAAAAGTAACATTTATAATAATTAGCAAATTGAACAGTTTCCTTGCAATTAAAGCATATTTTGCAGGTTACTCTTTCCTCATGTATTTAGGGGGAGAAATTCGGTATCGTCCCGTTTGGGGCACTATTATCGGCCGGGCGCAAAGTTTAGCGCCTGGCGCTAATTATTGACTCCGACTGCAAACTTGGCTTCTATCGCCCCTGGAGGTGATTGGAGCGCTAAATCAGGCGCTACACACCTCTCTTAAGGCGCTAACGTCGAAGAGCGAGGCGCTACCTCATAGCGCTGGTGAAGCTCATGTGATGTCAGTCAGCAATGGAACACAGACACACTGGCGCTGGCCAGTTCTTAAAGGGGAGGGTCGATCTTGCTCTCCATCCACACACTGCTCATTGCAGCCTTGAATCTCGGCCTGGAGAGACCTGTACATCAAATCTGCTGGAAAGAACAATGGAGAGGCCCAGGGAAAGAGCTCAGATTGCAGCCTCCATAGTCTCTTCTAAATTGATGCAAGGAAGTTCAAATCAAAATGAACCTGCAAAGTGCTGCTCAGTACCCAAAACTCCTTCACACAGCGTTGAATCTCTCCAGAAGTCTCTCTCTCTCTCAGATGCGTGGTGCAAAAATGTCGCCGACAAAAAAAGGCAGGAAGCGGTCGCCTCTAAATAGCGCTCCCCCAGTCCCTTCCCGACTGCAAAACACTCCCCTCAACCTGTCGTTGCTAGCGGCAGGCGGTAAGGCAGGGGGCGCCACTCAATATCCAGTCCGGGGCACTACCAGGGCGTTGCACGCTCGACTGACGTCATGATCTGCAGGCGCAGGAGATCGTGGCGGTAGTGTTTAGCGCCGCAGCAAAATGTCTGGTCAATTTTGCGAGCGGCACAAACATCACCGTGCCCAGGCGCTAGTTGCTTTGTGCCCCATTGGCGCCCTGTTAGGGCGCTAACGGGAGGCGCAAAGCAACCAGATCTTTTCCCCTTAGACTTTACTTGCATGTCTGCAATATTGCCAGTTATTGATACTTAGCTTATTTCAAAATTACCACTGCTCCTAGTTCAGATGTAAGCAATTATGTTTGCATTTTTCCATTTGCTAAATTTAAATTTACAAAAGTACATGAAAGAAATATTGCAAACTGCAAAATTAAACCAAGAAGGCAACATAACTATACATAGTAGTATACATTAGCGTAAAGCAATCTGTTCTCCTGCAAGCTCGTGTTTTATATTTCATATGCGATATATTTTACTTCTGGTTATTTTTAAAACAGCACATGATGCAGGGCGGAGAAAACTCAGAATACTTCCATAATATTTAGGAAACAGATATTGCTCCATGCATTATTACTGAGTTAGTTAGCTTTGTGTTGGTTTGAAACAAAGCGGCAGTATATTTAAAATTCAGGATTTTTAGATTAACAGATTACCAGTTACTAATAGATTATAGGGCTGATTTTGTAGTCAGGCTAATTTATTCACAGCCGCTTCTGCAGGAAGGTAACCTATTGGAATAACTGCAAAATCATGGTCAACAGCCCAAGATTGCATGCAGTAAAAATGTTGCTTGTCAACCTGTTCCACATTTACTGTTTGCCCATGCCAAGTCCTCATACAAATGTACAAGTCCATCATTGCATTTTATCTATACCCATATGTCAACAGGGCACACATGCAAGATACAATATACAATTGAAAAGTCTTACTAGACTCATATCTTCCAAGAGCTTCACACCTCAGCTCCTTGGGACACAACAGCAACATGGTGCAGGGACATTTACTGACAGCTAGGTTGGCCTACAGATTGAGCACATGTTAATCACTGTGCATGTGCTCCTTTAACTTCAAACATCTCAAGACTAATTTTCTGCATTTACAACATGATGGCACACAATTAAAGGATATAATCCCCACCTGGAAAAAAGGATTCTCTGGTAAACATGCATCTCTCCTGACATGCCCATGTAGCCTTGATGGTGGTCCATCGACTTAGATACTGATGGATCCATGCAATTACCTTACATGCAGATGGACTTCTCTCTGATCATTCCTCTGCAACTCCTCATTTTCAAGCTCCTTGAGGGCAAGAAGAATACCCCGAGGAATTTCCATCATAACACCAAAGGCCCAAGAGAGCGGAGAGCCAGAGCGGCAGAGTCCTTTAAACAGAGCGGGAGCGGAGAGCCAGAGTGACAGAGGACTTTAAACAGAGCGGGAGCGGAGAGCCAGAGTGACAGAGGACTTTAAACAGAGCGGGAGCGGAGAACCAGAGCGACAGAGTACTGTAAACAGAGCGGGAACGGAGAGCCAGAGCGGCAGAGTCCTTTAAACAGAGCGGGAACGGAGAGTCAGAGCGACAGAGTACTTTAAACAGAGCGGGAGTGGAGAGCCAGAGCGGCAGAGTCTTTTAAACAGAGCGGGAGCGGAGAGCCAGAGTGGCAGAGTCCTTTAAACAGAGCGGGAGTGGAGAGCCAGAGTGGCAGAGTCCTTTAAACAGAGCGGGAGCGGAGAGCCAGAGCGGCAGAGTACTTTAAACAGCGGGAGCAGAGAGCCAGAGCGGCAGAGTCCTTTAAACAGAGCGGGAGCGGAGAGCCAGAGCGGCAGAGTACTTTAAACAGAGCGGGAGTGGAGAGCCAGAGTGGCAGAGTCCTTTAAACAGAGCGGGAGTGGAGAGCCAGAGCAGCAGAGTACTTTAAACAGCGGGAGCAGAGAGCCAGAGCGGCAGAGTCCTTTAAACAGAGCGGGAGCGGAGAGCCAGAGCGGCAGAGTACTTTAAACAGAGCGGGAGCGGAGAGCCAGAGCGGCAGAGTACTTTAAACAGAGCGGGAGCGGAGAGCCAGAGCGGCAGAGTACTTTAAACAGCGGGAGCAGAGAGCCAGAGTGGCAGAGTACTTTAAACAGCGGGAGCAGAGAGCCAGAGCGGCAGAGTACTTTAAACAGAGCGGGAGTGGAGAGCCAGAGCGGCAGAGTACTTTAAACAGAGCGGGAGCGGAGAGCCAGTGCGGCAGAGTACTTTAAACAGCGGGAGCGGAGAGCCAGTGCGGCAGAGTACTTTAAACAGAGCGGGAGCGGAGAGCCAGAGCGGCAGAGTACTTTAAACAGAGCGGCCCCAATTGGAGACACCAGCGGCGATGGCAGGACCTTCCACGATTTCCAAAAAAATAAGCTGTGGCGTCACAGGGCAGCAGTACAGTCTGAGCGAGTGGACCTGCAGGAGGAACGGAGTCGGAGACCGGGGATAAAGGCAGCACGGAGCAGAGGCCTGGGAGTCTGAGTGAGCGGACTACCTGCGAGGGAGACAGTCGGCAAGCAACACAACGAAGGAGTGACGTCAGAATTCAAAGGTGTCGCTGGCACAAGGGAGCTGAGAGGTGAGTATAGGGTGAGTATTTGAGGTAATTTTTTTTCCTGTTTTGAGTATATTTCTGCTAATTAGTTCATAGCCTATCTAATAGAGGGAAGTGCTGATTGGTGGGTAGCTGTTGAGTGTTTCTTGTTAAGTTTATTTCTGCTAAATGACCTCCATAGTCTGGTAAATAGAGGCATGACAGGGCAGTTCAGTCCCGTGATTTGCACATCCTTTGCCATGTGGGAAATCCTGGATGCTTCTTGCGGCCTGGATGACCACGTGTGCAGGAAGTGCTGCCAACTGCAGCAACTCGAGCTCTGGGTTTCGGAGCTTGAGCGGCAGCTGGAGTCACTACAGTGCATCCGCGAGGCTGAGAAATACTTGGAAAGCACATTTCTAGAAGTGGTCACCCCGCAGCCTCAGAATGTGTAGGCAGGGAGGGAATGGGTAACCGCCAGACAGAGAAGGAGGACCAGGCAGGTAGGGCAGGAATCCCCAGAGTGCATCTCGCTCACTAACCGATTCACAGTTCTGGAAACTGGTGGGGGTGATGGCTCCTCTGGGGAGAGCAGCCAGAGCCAAGGCCATAGCACCACAGGTGGCTCAGCTGTACAGAGGGGGAGGAAGAAGAGTGGAAGAGCAATAGTGATGGGGGGATTCATTGGTTAGGGGAACAGATAGGCGTTTCTGTGGACGCAGACTTGACTCCAGGATAGTATGTTGCCTCCCTGGTGCCAGGGTCAAGGATGTCACTGAGCGGCTGCAGGACACTCTGAGGGGGGAGAGTGAACAGCCAGAGGTCGTTGTCCATATCAGTACCAACGACATAGGCAGAAAGAGGGATAAGGTCCTGCAGGCAGACTATAGGGAGGTAGGAAAGAGATTAAAAAGCAGGACCTCAAAGGTAGTAATCTCCGGATTACTCCCGGTGCCAGGTGCTAGTGAGTACAGGAATAGGAGGACAGAACAGATGAATGCATGGCTGGAGAGATGGTGCAGGAGGGAGGGCTTTAGATTGCTGAGGCATTGGGACCATTTCTGGGGAAGGTGGGACCTGTACCAGCCGGACGGGTTACACCTCAACAGAGCCGGGACCAATATTCTCGCGGGGAGGTTTGTTAGTGCTGTTGGGGAGGGTTTAAATTAGCTTGGCAGGGGGATGGGCACCAGCATATAGGAGTAGAAAAGAGAAAATAAGGTGCATAAAAGTGTGAATGTGTTGGATAGTACTAGAGAAGAAAGTAGGACAGAGGCGGAAGGAGTACCATATTAGAAAGGAGCAGACTAAGAAAGACTACGAAAAATTCAAAAATGGGTTTAGAATGCATGTACGCAAACACACAAAGTGTGGTGAATAAGGTTGGTGAGCTACAAGCACAATTAGCCGTGTGGCAATATGATTTTGTGGCAATAACAGAAATGTGGCTTAAAAACAGTGAGGGCTGGGCACTTAATATTCAAGGGTACAAGGTGTTCAGAAAAGATAGGGAAGGAAAAAAGGGAGGTGGGGTGGCAGTGCTGATTAAGGAAGACATTGTAGTGTTGGAAAGGGAGGATGTTCTTGAGGGGACAAGGACAGAATCCATTTGGTTAGAGTTGAGGAGCAAAAAGGGTATGATCACGCTATTGGGGGTATTCTACAGGCCTCCAAATAGTGAGAGGGAGGTAGAGGAGCAAATCTGCAGGGAAATCGCAGAGATATGCAAGAGCTATAGTGTGGTGACATTGGGGGACTTTAATTACCCAAATATTGATTGGGATATTGCTAGGGTAAAGGGAAAGGCGGGGGAGGAATTTCTGAAATGTGTTCAGGAGAATTTCCTTGACCAGTATGTTCTTGGCCCAACTAGTAAGGAGGCATTTCTGGATGTGGTGCTGGGGAATGAGGTGGGCCAAGTCGACCAAGTGTCTGTGGGAGTACACTTGAGTACGAGTGATCATCATATCATAAGATTTAGATTAGCAATGGAGAGGAGCAAGGAACAATCTAGAGTGGAACTTCTAAACTGGAATAGGGCTAACTTCAATGGGATGCGAAAGGAACTAGCCAGGGTAAAATGGAACCAAAGACTGACAGGAAAAACTATAATGGAACAATGGGTGATCTTTAAGGAGGAGATGTTCCAAGTACAGACTAGGTATATTCCAACAAGAGGGAAGGGTAAGGGAACCAAAGCAAGGGCTCCTTGGATGATGAGGGAGATAGAGAAGATGATGAAACAAAAAAAAGAGGGTGTATGATGAATGCCAGGTGAATTCTTCAAAGGAGAACCAGACCAAATACAATAAGTTGAGAGGGGAAGTGAAGATGAAAATAAGATTGGCAAGGAGAGAATATGAGAGTAGAATGGCAGTTAACATAAAAGTGAACCCAAAAATCTTTTACCGGCATGTAAACAGTAAGCGGGTAGTAAGAGGCAGGGTGGGGCCTATTAGGGACAAAGAAGGTGATATATGCTTAGAAGCGCAGGACAAGGCTAGAATACTCAATGAGTACTTTGTATCGGTGTTTACTAAGGAGGTGGATACTGACAAAATATCGGTAGAAGTGGAAAAGGTAGAAGCAATGGAAGGGGTGAAAATTGATAGGCAGGATGTACTAGAAAGGCAGGGTATGAATAGAGTGGACAAGTCGCCTGGTCCAGATGACTTGCATCCCAGGTTGCTAAGGGAATTGCGGGAGGAGATAGCGAAGGGCTTGCCATAATTTTCCAATCTTCCCTAGATGCGGGGGAGGTGCCTGAGGATTGGAAAGTGGCAAACGTGACACCATTGTTCAAGAAAGGTTGTAAGGACAATCCTAGTAACTATAGTTTAACATCAGTGGTGGGTAAAGTTTTAGAAACAATAATCAAGGAAAAAATTAATGGACACTTGGAGAGGTTTAAGCTAATTAAGGAGCGCCAACATGGATTTGTAAACGGCAGATCGTGTTTGACTAATCTAATTGAATTTTTTGATGAAGTAACAGAGAGGATTGATGAAGGGAATGCAATGGATGTTGTCTACATGGATTTTAGGAAGGCATTTGACAAAGTACCACATAGAAGGCTGGTTAACAAAATTGAGGCTCATGGAATAGGTGGGTCAGTGGCAGCTTGGATAAGGAATTGGCTTAAGGACAGAAAACAGCGAGTTGTGGTAAATGGCTGTTTTTCAGACTGGAGGATGGTAGACAGTGGTATTCCCCAAGGGTCAGTGCTGGGGCCACTGCTTTTTTTGAAATATATAAATGACCTGGATATTGGAATACAGAGTAGAATTTCTAAATTTGCCAATAACACCAAACTTGGGGGTGTGGCAAACAGTGATGATACCAATCGACTGCAACAGGACATAGAAAGGCTAGCAGAATGGGCAGACAAGTGGCAGATGGAATTTAATACAGAGAAGTGTGAGGTGATGCATTTTGGCAGAAGGAACAGGGAGAGGCAATATACACTTAATGGCACAGTTTTAAAGAGTGTGCAGGGACAGAGGGACCTGGGAGTTAATGTGCATAGGTCCCTGAAGGTGGCAGGACATATTGAGAGAGTGGTTAACAAAGCATATGGGATCTTGGGCTTCATAAATAGAGGTATTGAGTACAAAAGTAGAGAAGTTATGCTGAACCTTTAGAAAGTGCTGGTTAGGCCACAACTGGAGTATTGCATCCAGTTCTGGTCACCACACTTTAGGAAGGATGTGAAGGCCCTTGAGAGGGTGCAGAGGAGATTTACCAGAATGGTTCCGGGGATGGGAGATCTTAGCTACAAGGACAGATTGGAGAAGCTGGATTTGTTTTCATTAGAGCAAAGGAGGTTGAGGGGTGATTTGATAGAGGTGTACAAGATTATGACGGGTTTGGATAGGCTAGACGGGGAAAGGCTGTTCCCACTAATTAATGGTACAAGGACTAGGGGACACAGATTTAAGGTTTTGGGCAACAGATACAGGGGGGATGTGAGGGAAAACATTTTTACGCAGCAAGTGGTGAGGACCTGGAACTCGCTGCTGACGGAAGTGGTGGAAGCGGAGACACTCAATGTTTTCAAGGGGAGACTGGATAGGCACTTGAGGGAAATAAACTTGCAGGGTTACGGGGATAAAGCGGGGGAATGGGACTGACTAGATTGCTCTACAGAGAGCCGGCAAGGACTCAATGGGCCGAATGGCCTCCTTCTGTGCCGTTATCAGTCTATGACTCTATGACTATGGGAAGCTAAAGGCAGTGCTGGAGCAGGATCTCAACTGCAGCTCTAGAAGAGGATCAAGGACATCTTAAAGGGAACCATGGGGTCTTGGACTGGACCAAGTCATCCATTGAAGGCTTTGGTCAAGCCAGAGCCCAAAGCCTTCAGCAGGTGAGTGATAAAAGGGAGAGGAGGCAGATACAAGGCTTTCTCCCTCTATTTGGTTCTGTTGGGGCCATTCCCACCGCCGCCTCGAGTGAATTGCCATAGCTTACATGATTGTCCTGGGGAGCAACAGGAACAAGGTGAACGATGGTGGGTGGGGGGGTGTGGGGTGGAAATGGGCCGGGAACCAGGATCCTGCCCTCCCCAACAGCATTTGCATGTGGCAGGCTGGGAAGGAGTGGCCAGCAGAGGTCCCTGCCAGGATGCAGGGAGGGAAATTCAGTGCAGTGAGGCGTCAGCTTTTTCTGCCACTATTTTGCTTGATTTTGAGCAGGATAGTAGAGGAAAATCCATCAAATAGGTCAGCACCACTGTGTCTACCAAAAAATATATATTGGCCCGGATTTTACGGGGCCTATGATGGCGTAAAATGTACGCGGTTGTAAGTGCCCCGCAAGTTCCGGGTTTCCACATGCGATGCGCATACACGAAGACCTGGAACTTGCGATCTGTCTATGGGAGCCATTCTTTCTTCATTCTTCTGGATGGAGCAAGACTTGGAGGAGGAACAGCAACAGCAGCCTCAGCAACCACTCACACCCGAGCCTCTCAGAAGGCAACAGGTGAGGGGGACTTTGCGCAGGAGGCCATAACAGCGCACAGGCTCTACAAGCCAACAGTCACCTTCTTGGACCTAGCCAAAGAGCAGTTGGGGAGGAGGCTGCGCTTCTCCAGACAGGCTGTTGTAAATCTGTGCAACCTCCTGCAACAGGACCTGCGTCTGCACCAGGGGGCCATACCATGCCAGTGCCCCTCAAAGTCATCACAGCTCTGAATTTTTAAGGCAGGGGCTCCTTTCAGGCTGCAACAGGAGACATCGATCGCATCTCGCAGGCTGCCGATCACAGCTGCATTGAGCAGGTGACCGACACCCTCAATGCCAGGGCTGAGCAGTACATCACCTTCCCCACTGGCCTCAGCAGGCAACAGGACAGAGCTCGAGTCTTTGCATCAGTTGGTGGTTTCCCTCGTGTGTAGGGCTTGATTGAATGTACACATGTGCCCTTAGGGCACCGGAACACAAGCCAGCAACATTTATCAAAAGAAAAAGATACCACTCTGTCAATGTACCATTCCCCTTGCAATCTGACTCTGTGAGGGACATGACAGGATGGTGGCTGGGGAACAAGGGATACCCCTTGCAGACCTGGCTTGAGCATCACAGATACAATCAAAGCCAGAGCACAACCAGGATCCTTATAGAGGATAGGACTGCACAAGAAGATGTTTAAATGACTCAACCGCTCGGGGGGTGGGGGGGGCGGGCCTCCCTGCAATGTACCCCAGATAGAGTGTCACGCGTTGTCGTGGTCTGCTGCATATTGCACAACATTGCATTGCAGAGAGGCCTACAGTTGGAGGAGGAAGAACAGCAGCATTAGTCATCATCAGACGAGGAAGACCGGGGACGGGGGGGGGGGGGAGGTTTTGAGGAAGGAGGGCCACATCAGCGCCTTACAGCCAGAGATGCGAGGGATCAGCTCATAGCTCAGTGATTCCACTGACCTTCTCATAACCCTGCCCTGAGTACTTCAGTAGAGCTCCTCTGCATAACAGTTTTTGTCACATTCTTCACCATTCCCTATATCCTGCATTGCAGAACATTTAAACCATTCAGACAACTTCTATATCAATAGCATACTGACAATACAGACTCAGAAGCTGCTATGAAACCACACTGTGGACCAAATTGCCAAATGCTCAGCTTATTTATACTGGGTAGTGAGTGGTCTCACCAGCAGTCCTTAAGAAAAAACCCTGGGGAAAAATTCGGTGGCGCCCCCTTTGGGGCGCTAACATCATAGCGCCCCGAAAAAGTTAGCGCCCCAGCGCCATAAATTCAGTAGTAGCGCCCCAAGCAGGAGGCTACTGGAAGCGCTCCCCCTCCTTCTTGGGGTGCTACCAGTGATTTCTCGGCGCTACGTGCAACAGTGCCACGCGCGCCAGCACGTGGTGTTGCATCATGCAGGCCTCCCTCCCCTGATTAAAGGGGAGGGACCTAGCGCGGCATGCACTGAGGCCCTGCTGGACCACCGGGGAGCGGGGTGCCGGGAAAACAGCCCGGCACTCAAGAGGAGTGCCAGACTGAGCGATCGCGGCTGGCACCCCGAAGAAAATAGGGGCAGGGGGCAGGTGCTGGTAGTCAGCCAAAAAAAAATGGCCGCCTGATACCTGCCCTTTAACTTGCGCCGCCATGGCAGCAAAAACGCCACCCTGACCCTGTCAGACATATCGTCCGGCAGTAGGTCAGGGGGCGCAACCCAAGTTTGCGGCCGGGGCGCGAGCGGAGCGGAATTTCGCGGGAGGCATTCGCGGCACTGTGCCCGGGCGTTAGGGGCTTTGCGTCCTGTTAGCGACCCCGAGGGCGCTAACGGGAGGTGCAAAGCAACCCAATTTTTCCCCCGCTGAATTATCGGGAGAATTAACCAGTCAAAATAGGACACTGCATTCTGTATATGTCTTTTTAAAGACAGGTACAGAGCCCCACATATCCATAATTTCATCATAAAAAAGTTAATGTGCGATTCATATCAAAACTGGAGACATGGCAAGCTGAAAAATAGAGCTCTACTTCTGAATCTCTTCAACTTTTGCATTAATCATATTTCTTGAATTAGATCTGAAACATGAGCGCTATTACTTTCCTTTTGATACCGCAGGGTGGATTTTTCCACAAAAATGAAGAAGAACTCACCTGTGGGATCCTCTATCTCCGGCAAGCCACCTCCATCCAGTTCAGTCCAAATATTGTAATCGAGGTCCTGTTGACGTCTCATTCAAATTTCAGTTGGCGGGCCAACAGTCACAAAATTTCTGGCGGACCCAGTGCCTATTTAAAGTTAATGTTAATGCACGACTTAACTGTCCTGAAATTATTATTCCCAATGGGGAATTTGAGTTGAAACATGTCCCAAGCAAGAGCATCAAGTCTTAGTAACTCAGCAGAGGAGGCTCTTGTTCAGCAGGTGAGGGCATGCAGCCAGGTCTTCTTCCCCTCAGATGGCAGGAAGGCAGGTGGGTGCCCAGGCAGACTATGTAGTAGGCTTGGAAAATGGTGGCTGAAAGTGTCAACACCAGGACCATCACCCCCTTTCACCATGGGTTCAGAACATATGCTCTTCAAAGACCTGACCAAGACAGCAAGGGTGAGAATGATTTTGCCGAAAATGGGGCCTATTGACTTTATAGGAGCCGATTTGAATACTTTAATGAGGCTCTCGCCTGCTTCTGGCAGGTGTCTAGTCCACCCATTGTGAAGGCCCTGAACAAAATGGTGGCAGGAGGATCGGATGTGGGAAGGGGCGGTAAGTTCGGTGCTGTGGCGGCTGATCCATTCCCACTGACAAAGTAGTTCTGCTGCTTCTGGTCCCACAAAAATAATTTTTACACTTACCTTTTGGGGCCTCCGTTTCTTGCCCGCCATCCAAGGCGGATGCTCCACCCAGTAGGCCGTTAAAATAGCTTCAGGGTCTTATGTATATCATAGCACACTGATTTTCATGTATTTATGAGGATCCCACCTCAGTGAGGTGGATGCCTTACCCACCCAAGAAAACAGCCACTGGGCATAAAAGAACGCCCGATTTCTGCTGGATGGAGGGAGTTAAAATCTCCCTTAAATCATAATTAATGGTTAACTATGATTATTCCAAATATATGACAGTAATCATAAATTAATGATATCCCAGTGGTGTTGACCTTACTAAAGGGGGAATTTTAACTTCCCAGGCTGTCAGCCAGCGGAACACACGGGCGGCAGTTGATGTATGTGTGTAAAGATATAACAGGACTGCACTACAGAGATTTCACTCAGTAATATCAGCTGATTTTATAATACAACCTCTAAAGAGAGCTATAAACTGGGAGCATTGAACAGCATGCCTTAAGATTTTTATTCAAGCAACCTGTCAGGAACATATGATTTAAAATAGTGTCAAAAAAGCCATAAATAATGCTTTTCCTTAAATCAGTATTACTTAAATGAGAAGTCGCACAACACCAGGTTATAGTCCAACAGATTTATTTAATTTTACAAGCTTTCGAAGCAGTTCGCTCCTTCGTCAGGTAAGTTAGCAATGAGAGAATCTCCCAGAATTCACAATTTAAACCCAGACAAAATCTATTCACATTATTCCCTACAACAAAGAGCACAGCCAAGACAATGAGATGTGTCCCAGGGGGTCCAACGTGTCAAACCACCTGCTGGCTGCATATCCTGTCAATTTGTGTTCTTGTGTTAGTCTTTTTAAAAAAAAACACCTGGGAAGACCGGCCAGATTCTCTCATTGCTAACTTACCTGACGAAGGAGCGAACTGCTTCGAAAGCTTGTAAAATTAAATAAATCTGTTGGACTATAACCTGGTGTTGTGCGACTTCTCATTTTTGTCCACCCCAGTCCAACGCCGGCATCTCCACATCATGACCAGTATTACTTATGCAATGTACAGTGCTTCATTGCTGCCATCTTCATGCTTAATAATTGTATAGTTCCATTTGTCAGTGAATAAAGGACATTTTATTGCATGTCCCATTTTCACTGGACTTGACAGGTAGAGAAGAACAGCCAATTGTAAGGTATAACTAGTTCACAGGCCTCATCCAGGTTTTTGAACACCATAAATCAACGATGATGGTTGTATTTTTGTCCCCAGTAACTGGGCCTTCATAAGAGCTTAAAACTTTATTAACGAGGAATTAAAAAGTGGCACATGCAAAAAAACAGCATGTTCACCAATAAATCTGTCAGTTTGTTTCTGCGAGGGTATTTTCACACATTTTGCATTTGGTCAGTGCTGGCAGATGAAATGGTGAAGCATAAATGATGAATTACTTGTGTTCTTTACTGGGTGTCATTCTGCTGTTTTTCTCAAATACCACAGGGTACCAGGCAACAGCATGCTGTTAATTACACACAAATACACAAAGCAGTTCGAACTGAAATGCAATTCATTGTATACGGTCTATCAACTTAAACGTCATTCGAGGGTGTGTGACCTTTTGAGAATCGTCACTTTATTCTTGAGCATAGAACGTGCAGATTAGTATTTGCAAAGATTTGTGATGCACAGCATTAATTAATAAAACTACTTTACTATGCAGAAAATCTTATCTTAAAAAGGTTGGAAAGTATCTTACAATGGTTCCTGAAATGAACAAAGAAATTATATCAAGGTTTATCCGAAGAATTTGTTGGAATCCTTGAGGATACGGTTTGTTGGTTCAACAGCTCTCCTTTTTGTATTTTGTACTGCTAATTAAAGCTTTTCTACATGAAAGTCTTCATGCTGCTTTGAGCACTGATGCCTTGTTGATTAGTTTTATTTAAAGAACCAGAGAGAAAATGCTGCAGCAATCACTATTTTTCGATCTAACCAATTAATTTACTGATGAATACTGGAGCAGACCATAAAGTAATCAAAGGTACAGCCTAATAAGGACTGAAAGCAATTTTCTTTTAACACCTACTGTAATATTTTCCTTCTACAAGTGCGAACTGGAGGGCCCTGCAAGTTATCTCATTAGTATGTTTATCCTCATTATCCATTTTGCAAGTGCTATACTCTACATACTTTAAAGGGAAAAAAATGACGGAAAGCACAATTACTAATTTGTGCAAAATTATAGCAGCGCATGTAGTTGGTGCAATGAAGTTGTTGAAGCCATTATGCATTGACTGCAGACTTCGGGGCAACAATTTGCACATGTCATATGTAGTATCAGAGGGTTAGTGATATTTACCTTTCAAATGGCTTGTAATAAAGAGAAGCAAGTGACCGATGATGGCTTTTAGTTCAATCTGCATTTGCATTTTACAGCCTCTCCTATTCGGTGCTTTCCAAGTGAAAGAGCCATGCGCAGTCAGGCCCAATAAAATGCCAGACCAGTTTTCTCATTGTGTGCTATTTAAGCCATTGGCCCAAAAATTAGTGCCGCTACGCGAGAGTACGCACTGCGTACTCTCGCGTATTCTGTCTCCAATTGCCGGTTTTCTGCATGCACTGCGCATGCGCTGAAAACCGGCACTTGGTGAATGGAAAAGGGGGCGGTTCCTAGCTGAACCGCGTGCGCGCTACAGGCTGCGCGCATGCAGTGCACTTAGTGGTTTCAACGCGCAGGTAAGTACGGAAGATTTTACACATAAAAAAAGGAGGAGTAAGACCCACTTTTAACAAGGTTTGTAGTGAATTAAGTATTATTTTGAATATTTTTAACAGGTATATCTTTTTTAGAGACTTTAAAGACAGGTAAGTTTATTTTTATAACTTTTTAAAAGATTTTAAATTTTTTCAAAAATTTAATTTTTTATTTAAAATGGTTAATTTATTTAACTATACTTATTTTATTAATGTGATGGTTTTTTTTTAAAATTTAATTGAGGTTTAGCTGTTCTTTTGGGGGGGTATAGATTCATAGCTTTCACAGCACTTATGTGAAAGTTATGAATGGAAGATGGTGTGCTGCCATGGGCTCTAACTGAGTCACGTGATCCCACAGCTCGCACGAATTAACTACGCCTGTGGGATACGCAAGCCCAGCACAGCAGCTGTCCAGAACATCAAGTTCGTGCGAGCTGGAACTGAAAAAGCCAACGCGCAGTGAGAGATCGCGGGGAAGCCTTACCCTCGCACGAAGGCTTCCTCACGAATTTTTGGGCCAGTATGTTCTAATATGCCTAACTAGCTACTGCACTTGATTAACCTTCCAAATGGCCAACCATATGTTTCAAGCTCATTCAGCTTTTTAGAGCATGCCTCAGGCTTGCTAGCAGTGAGTCTTGAACTGAATTGCAAAGCTGAAGAGGTGACCTGAATCAGAAGTGCTCAGAGTATTTTGCAAAATATCCATTTTAGTCAAATAAGGACATCTTGGAGGAGAATTTGGACCATGTTGCACCTGGTGGGGCAATTTTGTGGGGCTATATTCCATGCCCCAAGGACGCCTGAAAGATATCTGACCCCATATTGGGTTGAGCGGTTTTTCAGGCATCCCTGGCAACCACCTAAAACAGGTATTAGGCCTCTTCTGTACGTTAATGAGTGGCCTAACACCTATTTTAGGACCCATTCCCGAAAATCATCTACCCTGAGTTGCCAGGCCTGCTCTGGACTACAGGTGTGCTAACCATCATTCCTTAAAGAGGCTGCTGGAGGCCGCCAACAAAAAGGTAAGTTTTCTTTATATATTTATCCCAATGTGAAGCCAGATGGAGCCGGAAAGCTTCTCCCGGCTCCTTAGCACTACTGCAGGCTACTACCAGCCTGTGTTTGACCTGTCTCCCATTTCTTCCCCCCTCCATGACTTACCTTAGGGCTGCTGCTGGTGAGACAGCTAGCCCAAATTGGAGGGCACCAAAGCGAGCTGCTTCTGAAGGTGTTACAGGCACTAACAGCATACCCGAATGATTAAGATAAAGCTTAAGGACTCATTTTGGGAGGTCCTTGTTCTGGAGTAGTAGAGTGAGGAAACCTTCCATTAAGAAAAGCACTTGTAGTTGAAAACTTGGGTGTCAAGAGATTTTAGTTCAATCTTCTGTTTATAAATAAATTCATCGCCTTTTTCACATTTGCAAGTTTGGCATCTGGTCTCTTTTTATTGCAGCTAGTTCGCCTGAATTGTTAGAATGTCACTGATGTAGAGGTTGGCTGAATACTTTCACTTTTTTAAAGCCGAATAAAGGGAGTGGTGAAGGAGTAAAATTTTTAAAGTTAATCGTTTTACATACAGACGGCAGCTTTTGACACGTTAGACCCCATGCGACTCCACCTCATTGTCTCAGTTGTATCTTGCTATGTCTTTGATGTGGTACCTTCCTGGCTGACCTGATTAACTTTATCACACCTCGGCAGATAAACAGTCAGGATGATTGAATTTAGTTGTCTGCAATTGTAAGTTACACATGCATTGTTCTCTATCTATATATGCTTTGACGATTCTGTATCTCCTCACTTCACCCGACGAAGGAGTTGTAACTCCGAAAGCTTGTGATTTAAAATAAAACTGTTGGACTATAACCTGGTGTTGTGCGACCTCTCGAAGGAGTTAACACAGAGGGGCTTTTTGTCTCTTTTCAGGTAAATTAATTGAACAGGTCAACAAACATGCTGAGAGATCAACTGCCTCTCGGGCTGCAGATGTTGTGCTCCCCCTTCTTCATTTGGTTCTCTCTCATTCCAGTGAGCTTACAGTAGGCCTCACCGCCCGGACTTTCTGGCATTCCAAAGCATGATCACACTCAAACTTACAGACAAGGATAGGTAAAGCATACAGTTTACTTGCAGTGTCAGCTGTGGCTCAGTGGGTAGCACTCTCTAGGTGGGAGTGGCTAGGAGTAGGCAGCTGCTGCTGGTTGCCTGACTGCTGCAGGGAGTTGGAGTGAGTTTATAAAAAGTTGGTGGTGGTTTTTTTTCAGGTTTTAGGGTGTTTTGGGCCCATAAACAGCAGAGAGGACAGTGTTACCAAGATGAATTTAATCAGGGGAGAAACTGTGGTTGGAAGGGAGAGAAAAAGGCCCAGGGATTTGGGTTGGGATCCTAGGAGGTTTGGAAAAGAAAACACGGTGGTGGTTCAGTGTGAGGATAAGGAGATACGAGCTTGGGATATTATCCAGGCGGTACATGAGGACTGTGGCGAGGGAAGCTGCTTTGCCTGCCGACCAAAGCTGAATGTTGGGTTCAAGGTGACGGTCAGAGGCCGAGAGGAGGTGGAAAGACTTTTACTCAGTTTGAAGGTTGGTGATAAGTTATTGGAGGTATCTCTGCTTTATTCGGAAGAGGTGGTGGTCTCATTCTTAAACTTGCCGGTTTATATTGAGGACGATGCGCTAATCAAAAAGTTGGAGTCATGGGACATTAAAATTTGCTCGGCAATAAAGAGGAGATACTATCCAGGAACACGGGTAGCAGATGGAACCCGTTACGTAAAGGTGCGGTTCCCAGAGGGGGTGAAGTCATTACCGTAAAGCATGAAATTCGAGACAATGGAAGGAGTGCAGTACTTCCGAGTACTGCATGATAACTAAGTGAAGGTTTGTTATTATTGTCTTGGACACGATCATCTTGTAAGAAACTGTCCGGACTTGTACTGTTATAATTGTGGCGAGTCTGGACACATCGCTCGGAGCTGCAAGGTGGACAGCTGTGGGGTGTGTCACAAAGGCCCCAGTGAGGCAGAAGGAAGCTCTATGAGTGATGAGGAGATGGGAGAAGGAGCAGGAGGTGTGAGTGGAACGGCCGGAGGAGCGGAGCAGTCGGAGGACACAGCTGGTGAATTGAAGGAGAAAAGAGCGCAGGAAGAGGCAGAAAATTGCGGAGCAGAGAACAGGATGGAGATGGTGGAAAACACACCAAGTACAGTGGAAAAGAACAAAGACGGTAGAGGGCAGCACGGGTCGAGGGCAGAGTCGAGCCATAATACGATTCAGCTCTCCCTAAAGAATCTGGTGTCCATGGGGGGAGAGGAGGCGGAAGCGGGGTGCATGCTAAATGTAAGTACTCCAAAGAAAGATGGGAAGTTGGACATCTCGGTGAGCAGGAGGGGGCAAAACAAGGAGAGGGTGCAAGAGGCAGGAGCCTTAAAGGGGCAGCAGGAGTGCGTAGTGGTAATGTCACTGGGCTAGTAATCGAGAGGCCTGGACTAATGATCCAGATGCGTGAGTTCAAATCCCACCACGGCAGGTGGGGAATTTAAATTCAGTTAAATAAATAAATCTGGAATAAAAAGCTAGTATCAGTAATGGTAACCATGAAACTATCGGATTGTTGTAAAAACCCATCTGGTTCACTAATGTCCTTTAGGGAAGGAAATCTGCCGTCCTTACCTGGTCTGGCCTATATGTGACTCCAGACCCACAGCAATGTGGTTGACTCTTAACTGCCCTCTGAAATGGCCTAGCAAGTCACTCAGTTGTAACTAACCGCTACAAAACAAAATAATAAGAATGAAACCGGACAGACCACCCGGCATCGACCTCGGCACCAGCTACGGACACAGCAATGGCACACCCAGCCCAGTCAACCCTGCAAAGTCCTTCTCACCAACATCTGGGGACTTGTGCCAAAATTGGGAGAGCTGTCCCACAGACTAGTCAAGTAACAACCTGACATAGTCATACTCACAGAATCATACCTTTCAGCCAATGTCCCGAACTCCTCCATCACCATCCCTGGGTATGTCCTGTCCCACCGGCAGGACAGACCCACCAGGGGTGGTGGCACAGTGGTATACAGTCGGGAAGTAGTGGCCCTGGGAGTCCTCAACATTGACTCCGGACCCCATGAAGTCTCATGGCTTCAAGTCAAGCATGGGCAAGGAAACCTCCTGCTGATTACCACCTACCGCCCTCCCACAGCTGATGAATCAGTACTCCTCCATGTTGAACACCACTTGGAAGAAGCACTGAGAGTAGCAAGGGTACAGAATGTACTCTGGGTGGGGGACTTCAATGTCCATCACCAAGAGGGGCTCAGTAGCACCACTACTGACCGAGCTGGCTGAGTCCTGAAGGACATAACTGCCAGTCTGGGCCTGCGACAGGTGGTGAGTGAAACAACAAGAGGGATAAAACCTACTTGACCTCATCCTAACCAATCCACCTGTCGCAGATGCATCTGTCCACGACAGCATTGGCAGTAGTGACCACCGCACAGTCATTGTGGAGACGAAGTCCCGTCTTCACACTGAGGACACCCTCCATCGTGTTGTGTGGCACTATCACCGTGCTAAATGGGATAGATTCAGAACAGATCTAGCAGCTCAAAACTGGGCATCCATGAGGCGCTGTGGGCCATCAGCAGCAACAGAATTGTATTCCACCACAATCTGTAACCTCATGGACCGGCATATCCCTAACGCTACCATTACCACCAAGCCAGGGGACCAACTCTAGTTCAACAACGAGTGTAGAAGAGCATGCCAGGAGCAGCACCAGGCGTACCTAAAAATGAGGTGCCAACCTGGGGAAGCTGCAACACAGGACTACATGCATGCTAAAAAGCGGAAGCAGCATGCTATAGACAGGGCTAAGCGATCCCACAATCAACGGATTAGATCAAAGCTCTGCAGTCCTGCCACATCCAGTCGTGAATGGTGGTGGACCATTAAACAACGAACAGGAGGAGGAGGCTCCAAGAATAACCCCATCCTCAATTCAATTCACTCCACGTGATATGAAGAAACAGCTGAGCGCACTGGATACAGCAAAGGCTATGGGCCCCGACAACATCCCGGCTATCGTGCTGAAGACTTGTGCTCCAGAACTAGCTGCGCCTCTAGCCAAGCTGTTCCAGTACAGCTACAACACTGGTATCTATCCGACAATGTGGAAAACTGCCCAGGTATGTCCTATCCACAAAAAGCAGGACAAATTCAACCCGGCCAATTACCGCCCCATCAGTCTACTCTCAATCATCAGCAAAGTGATGGAAGGTGTCATCAACAGTGCTATCAAGCAGCACTTACTCACCAATAACCTGCTCACTGATGCCCAGTTTGAGTTCCGCCAAGACCACTCGGCTCCCGACCTCATTACAGCCTTGGTCCAAACATGGACAAAGGAGCTGAATTCCAGAGGTGAGGTAAGAGTAACTGCCCTTGACATCAAGGCAGCATTTGACCGAGTCTGGCATCAAGGAGCCCTAGTAAAACTGAAGTCAATGGGAATCAGGGGGAAAACGCTCCACTGGCTGGAGTCATACCTAGCACAAAGCAAGATGGTTGTGGTGGTTGAAGGTCAATCATCACAACCCCAGAACATCGCTGCAGGAGTTCCTCAGGGCAGTGTCCTAGGCCCAACCATTTTCAGCTGCTTCATCAATGACCCTCCCTCCATCATAAGGTCAGAAATGGGGATGTTCGCTGATGACTGCACAGTGTTCAGCGCCATTCGCAACTCCACAGATAATGAAGCAGTCCATGCCCGCATTCAACAAGACCTGGACGACGTTCAGGCTTGGGCTGATAAGTGGCAGGTAACATTCGCGCCACAGAAGTGCCAGGCAATGACTATCTTCAACAAGCGAGAGTCTAACCACCTCCCCTTGACATTCAATGACATTACCATTGCCGAATCCCCCACTATCAACATCCTGGGGGTCACCATTAACCAGAAACTTAACTGGACCAGCCACATAAATATTGTGGCAACAAGAGCAGGTCAGAGGCTAGGTATTCTGCGGTGAGTGTCTCACCTCCTGACTCCCCAAAGCCTTTCCACCATCTCCAAGGCACAATTAAGGAGTGTGATGGAATACTCTCCACTTGCCTGGATGAGTGCAGCTCCAACAACACTCAAGAAACTCGACACCATCCAGGACAAAGCAGCCCACTTGATTGGCACCCCATCCACCACCTTAAACATTCACTCCCTCCACCACCAGCGTACAGTGGCTGCGGTGTGTACCATCTACAAGATGCACTGCAGCAACTCGCCAAGGCTTCTTCGGCAGCACCTCCCAAACCCGTGACCTCTTCCACCTAGAAGGACAAGGGCAGCAGGCGCATGGGAACACCACCACCTCCAAGTTCCCCTCCAAGTCACACACCATCCTGACTTAGAAGTATATCGCTGATCCTTCATCGTCGCTGGGTCAAAATCCTGGAACTCCCTACCTAACAGCACTGTGGGAGTATCTTCACCACACACACACTGCAGCGGTTCAAGAAGGCGGCTCACCACCATCTTCTCAAGGGCAACTAGGGATGGGCAATAAATGCTGGCATTGCCAGCGACGCCCACATCCCATAAACGAATAAAAAAAAAGGACGGGAACAGCGAGACAAAGACACCAGAAGGGAGCAATATAGGTGCGCCATTGTCCCAGAGAGAGAAGGAACAGGGAGGAAGGGTCAGCGGTGGAGATAAGGTCGAAGGGAGCAGCACTGTTGGAGAAACCGCGATAGCAGGAAGACTCTCTATAGGAGATGATGTACCTGACGGGGAACAGGATTATGTATCTGACAGGGAGCAGGAACAGAAGGTTACATTAGAGCTCGAGAGTGAGGAATTAGAGGGGGACAGAGACATGGAAGTGGGGGGTGGGGTGGCATCATGTGGAAAGGGAAAGGTTAGTGAGGGGCAGAAGGTGGGAGAAGGTGGGAGAAGGGGCAGCTCCTTGGCCCAAACTTAATGCAAGAGGCTGAAACAGCAGGGAATGTTCAAACAGGAGGTGATAAAGAGTCGGAGGCTGCAGGAAAAAGCAACAGCTGGCCGAAAAGTTGGGAAGGAGCATGAGAGGAGGGAAGGGCCAGAGATTTAATGATGGGGAGATTATCAGGCATACTTCCTTTATTTGGATCCATGATTACATTGGTCTTGATTAATGTGAACAGACTGAGGGGTGAGAAGAAATTTCAGCAGTTGTTGCAGTGTTTTAAAGGCACTGACTTGTTGTGTCTGCAAGAAACCTTTTGGGATGAGGATATCCTAGAAAGAGTTCAGAAGGTTTGGAAGGGAGAGGTGTTTGCAAGTTGTGAAAACAATAACCGTAGAGGGGTGGCTGTTTTGATGAGTCCGTTCATAAAAGAGAACGTTGCCTTGGTGGACAAGGACGCTGAGGGGAGATTTTTACGGCTAAGGGTAAAAACGGAGGAATTTAATTGCGATCTCTTTAATATCTATGCACCGAACGACCATTGCAAGCGTCACGAGTTTTTTCGGGGGTTATTCACTGAAGTGGCAGAGGTGGAAAATCCTTTTATAGTGGGGGATTTTAATGTATTTTTATCTCGGATGGACATTTCAGCCCAGATGACCTTTAAGGATGATAACTCCAGAGGATGATTGTAAATATGATGGCAAACTTAAATTTGAGAGACTTATGGAGGGACCAGAACCCCATAAAAAGGAAGTTCTCCAGAACAGGTTGGGTGGGTGATGTTTTAAAACAGAGCCGAATAGATTTTGTGTTAATGCGGGAAGGGTTAAGTTCTGAGGTGATGGAGGTTTATTATAAAAAAGTATTTTTTAGTGACCACTCAGCTTTGGTTATTAGAATTAGGAACAGCAGAGTTAAGATCGGTTCAGGGGTGTGGATTTTAAACAATCAATACCTGAAAGAAATTGCTTTTAAAGAAGGGATTTTAAATATAATAAAGAATGCTCAGAAGGAACCTTTGTTCTTGAAAGAACGAAGAGTTTGGTGGGACAATTTCAAATACAGGAAACTCTTTATTAACCAGCACCGACAGGACCGGCGTGGTGCCGGTTAATCAAAAAGTCCGGATAACGGAGAGTTATATCTCCTAACGTACGAGAGCCCCGTACACATTGACATGCGCTTGCATTCGGAGCTCCGTCTCCCCGGGGACCGCCAGCTGACCATCTGTCGTGTCCGCTGCCTACCCGGGCTGCACATTCCCCTCCCAGTCTACACGCTCCGATACAAGGCAAATGCCTCGGGGTTTTTTTTTAAAGTTAATTTTAAACGAGAGATGAAGGAAAACCCCGGTTACCTACTCAAGAATTTTGCCGGTTAAGAGAGATTTCCGGATATTTGGGTGCTGGTTAATAAAGAGTTTCCTGTATGAGGTAAAAGTTTTTTCGGTACATTATGGGAAAAAGAGAGTGGCAGCTAACTGGGGTCGAGAAGAGAATATAAACAAAAGGTTTACAGATATCTGTAAAGCAGTTGACGGAGGGGATAAGGGAGCTGAGACTAAGTTCCGGGTGTTAAAGGAAGAGTGGGAATTATTGCAAGCTGAAAAATGCAAGGGGACCATTCTCCGTGCAAAGGCTAAAGATGCATTGGAGGGCGAAAGATGCACTAGATATTTTCTAGAGCAAGAGAAGCTGCGACAGAGATTATCATTAATTGGAAAGTTGAAGGTTGGGGAGAAGATCATTCATGAAAGTGGGGAGATTTTAGAGGCGGCTAGCAGCTTTTATCAAGAGTTATATACAAAAGAAGACATTTCCAATTTGGCGATGGAGAAGGTTAGTGCTTTTATTGAAGAGGGTTTAAAAGAGGATGAGAGAAGCATGTGTGACAAAGAAGTAGGATTAGTGGAAATAAATGTCGCAATAAGTGGAATGAAGTGGGGGAAAAGCCCAGGGTCCGATGGACTAAGTGCAGAATTTTATGAAGAATTTTTCGAGATTTTAAGTCCATTGCTCTTAGAAGTTTTTAAGGAAATTAAAATTGAGGGAAGCCTGGCCCCATCTATGAGGAGAGGTGTCATAAGCTTAGCTTATAAAAATAAAGGGGATAGAAGGGATCTGAAGAATTGGAGGTCCATCACATTATTAAATGTGGATTATAAGATCTTGGCGAGGGTTATGGCAAATCGTATGAAGGAGGTGTTGCCGCAGATAGTTTTGCCCTCTCAGTCCTATGGAGTCATAGGCTGGGACATCGCAGACTCTGTTGTCTCAATCCGAGAGGCGATAGAGCTCATGGAAGAGAGTGGGAGGGAGGCTTATGTATTAAAGATAGATCAAGAGATAGCCTTTGATAGGGTCTCTCATGAGTTTTTATTGAAGGTTTTGGAAGCATTTGGTTTCGGGGAAAATTTAATTGAGTGGATAAGGATTTTTTATTCAAACATATTTAGCTGTGTTAAATGTAATGGTTTTTTATCCAAGTATTTTCCGATACAGAGGTCAGTGAGACAGGGTTGTCCCCTGTCCCCATTGTTGTACACATTGGTAGCAGAATCATTAGGTTACATGATGCGAAAGAAACAAGGTGTAGTTGGGATTGTGGTTCCCAGTTCCGGGCTGGTGTCGGTGATACACCAATATGCAGATGACACAACCTTAACATTGAGAAATGGGGAGTCAGTGAGGAAAGCTATGGACGTAGTGGAGGAGTATTGTAGAGCTTCAGGAGCCAGAGTGAATTATAGTAAGTCCCAATGCCTGGTTGCAGGAAGGGGTAGGGGGGAATGGTTGGAGGAAAGTCCCTTTAAGGTGGTGGAGGTTTTGGAAGTTCTGGGGGTGCATATGGGGTGCAAGAAAGACAGGGATGAAGTGGATCAATTAAATTGGGAACCAAAGGTTATGAAAATTAAAAAGATTTTGGGAAGATGGGAAAGAAGGTGGTTGAAAGTGCAAGGAAGAGCGACAGTGGTGTCCGCTCCCCTGCTATCTAAGCTATGGTACTTATTGACGGTGGAGGATATTCCTGAGTGGGCGAAAAAGTCCATCCGAGAGGCTTGTGTGAGGTTTTTATGGGAAGGGAAAACAGTCTTGGTTGCTTACAATACCATCATTGGACGGAGAAATCAGGGAGGACTCAATTTCCCAGGTATTGATTTGAAGAAAAAATCCTTTAGAATCAAATGGGTGAGGAGATTTCTTCAGAAGTCAAATACAAGTTTTTGGAAGAGTTGTTTCAAGCATTTTTTTAAACGAAGTGGTATAGGAGGGCAGGGGATATTGTATATGGAATACAATAATATGTTTTTGAAATCGATTAAACTTCTCCCTAGGTTTTATAAGGGGGTTGTAGAGACTTGGGCCCAATTTTTAAAAAGTGTGCAGTTTATTCCCAAGGGGGCTGAGGAATTTTTAGAACAGCCTTTATTTTTGAACAGGTGGGTCAACATTGAAGGAGAGGTATTATTTAATCAAACTTTTATAAAAGCTGGTATTATGTATGTAAAAGATGTATTATTCCAGGTAATTCCAGGTTGGTTGCCAGAAGCGATAGTGAGGGACATGGTGTGGGAAGAGGATCAGGAGGTAGAGGAAAAAGCAATAGGGATCATGTATGAGAAGATTGTGAGGGCAATGCCACAGGATTGGATGGAAGAAATAAATGCGGAAATCTCCAAAGGAAGTAAAATGCATCCCACTTTTCCAAGCTTTCTGCTGGAGAAAGGGGGAGAGTTGGTCCAATTTGACAACTGTAATACTCGAGATTTCTATGAGGTATTTAGAGAATGAAGATTCAAGACACCTGCTGGTCAGGAGTTTTGGCAGAGTATATACCCACAGCTGGACTTTAACAGGATTTGGAAGGGAGTGTGGGCGAATTTTAAATGTCCAGAGTGGATTGAACTGGATTTCAAATTGGCTCATAACTGGATTTTTACCATGACGGTCTTGTGTAAGATTGGACGAGTGGAGAGGGCAACTTGCCCAGTGTGTGGGACACGGGATGAGACACTGTCCCATTTACTGGTGTTATGTCCGCAGTTAAATGATTTTAAGTACTATGTTCGACAGTTGTGTGAAGTTTTTTTGCTGGGTGGGGACCGAAGAGCGAGAATGGGAATCCCGTGGGACTCAATTTTAAGATGGGGATTGCAGGAGAGTCTGCCCGAGTCTAGCGGAGCGGCAATTAATTTAATGTTCAGTTTGGCTAGATTCGTGATTTTGCAAAGAAGGAATGCTCTGTTTTTTAAGGGGAGGAGAATCAATCTGAAAGAGTATTTTAAATATAAGCTAAAAGATCATTATAAGGCTCTGTGGATGTTTTATTCAGAAAGGAATCTAAAGATAGTATTTTACAATCAATTAATATATGTTACGGGAGACAAATTAAACTTCAGGTTTTGATGTTAATATGTGGTGGAGGAATGGCTGTGCAGAGTGGCGGAATTGATGTGGAATGATCACGATGTTGTAAATGTTCTTAATGTTCAATAAAGAATATAATTTAAAAAAAAGTGGGTAGCACACTCACCTCTGAGTCAGCAGGTTGTGGTTCAAGTCCCACTCCAGGGACTTGAGCACATAAAGCTAGGCTGACACTCCAGGACAGTGCTGAGGGAGTGCTGCACTGTCGGAGGTGCCATCTTTCAGATGAGACGTTAAACCGAAGCCCCATCTGCTCTCTCAGGTGGATGTAAAAGATCCCATGGCACTATTTCGAAGAAGAGCAGGGGAGTTATCCCTGGTGTCCTGGCCAATATTTATCCCTCAACCAACATAACAAAACAGATTATCTGGTCATTATCACATTGCTGTTTGTGGGAGCTTGCTGTGTGCAAATTGGCTGCAGTGTTCCCCACATTACAACAGTGACTCCACTTCAAAAAATACTTCATTGGCTGTAAAGTGCTTTGAGACGTCCGGTGCAAGTCTTCCTTTTTTATGCGATTTTATGCAATGGCAGATACCACACCAAGGGAAATTAGTAAGATAAAGAATGGTCAATGGCAGTGTAAGCTCCTGTTCCCAAGGCGGTATTCAAACAGACACAGGTAGTTAAAATGTCATAATTACGATTTAATCACGTATGCCCTACATTTCCAAACCAATTTTAAAAAGGAACTATCATCATGAAAAAAGGTTGACAAACCATTTGAGTTTGGGAGTGAGAAGTCTAAGAAGAATAGTATATTATTTTCATCATAATATTATGCAGAAGAGATGTAATAATGTATTTTGAGGCAATGTGCATTATTGTCTTGTATGTCTGCAAAACAAAAATAGATTTAAGATTCTCGGGTTTAAAATTATATAGCCACATATGTCTCTGTACAATCACTTTGCAAGTTTCAACAGTCCCACAGTCCCACAGTCTTACCAACTGCTGAGCACACTATGCCTCAGTCTCTCACAGCCAGGTTGCTATGGTAACCTCCTTAATGAGCACTGTGAGCAGCCGCCTGGCCAGAGTGTTGTATTTGTAAACACAAGACTTTCTTGATCACTGTGAAGCTGCAATGCTTTTTTTAAACAGCAACACAATGAAGTTTTATGCAAAACATCCTTTGGGATTTTATTTCTAAACTGCCCAAAGGTCACCACAGTGCTCATGTAATGCTTTCTCTTAGTTGTCTTAAACGATCGCACTAAACACAAGTACATTCCTTAACATTTTAGGAATTCTGCTGGGCCCTATTTTATACTCCATTAGTGTTTAGGATCAAATGATAACCATAGATTACTGGTCATTTTGAAATTATTATAGCACTCTTGCAAGTTACTGCTTAATCTGTTGTTTCATTTTATCCAGTATCCCTTGGTTTGTATTGAAATACGAGTGCTGGCTCACTGGGGTTGAATTTCTGTGGGGGTTCTCCTGCTCATCTGCCGTACATTTTGCGGATGAGTTGTGGAAACCCCCGGGGAAAAAAAGGTAAATGCCGTTTATCCAGAGTTTCCGTGGCTCGTCTGTCGATTAGGTAAAGCACACAGTTTACTGGGAACGAGCAGGAGAATCCCTGTGGAAGCTATCTCTATCTGTGGATAATTCCTAAACCTAAATTTACTAAAATAGTTTATCTTCTATAAGTTTGCCACTGTAAACAGGATGGTTTATTGTGATCCATATCAATGGGAACAGTTACTGGTGGGGTAAAATGTATCTTTCCCACTTTTTGTTGGTATTTCTGGCTGACTCTCATAGCTGTAGCTGTGCAAAAAGTAAGAACTTTAATGGCCTGGATTTTGCGGGGCCGATGACGGCCTTGACAGATCCGCTGGACCAAAAGAAAAGTCACTTCCACTGGCACAGATTTGGGCTATTTGACCAACTACTGCCCAGCAAATACCCACAAAACCCTTATGCACCTGGTAAAAGCAGGCGTAGGAGCTGCTTTCACCAGTGTAAGCGTTAATATAAGTGTTAAATTAAAAAATTAAAAAATCACTCAAACACTTAAAATTCGTTTATGCAAATTTTGGCCCGGAATAAAATAGTTAAAATTAATTTTCAAAAAATTAAATTTTTGTTGTAAATGCTTCATTAAAGGGACTTTTAATTAAATGTGAAAATGGGAACATTTATTTTTATTAGAATTGTGTAAATTCTTTATTTATTTGGGGATTCCTTTGCTTGCCATTGGGGGATTCCGTTCGGAAATGACATCAATGGAATCCTCCTTTCTGATAGGAGGACCTGGCCCACGTGATCCCAGGGATGCTTCTGAACCGCCTGCGTCCCTGGGATCTGTGGGCCTTTATGCAGGGAAGCCCGGGAGCCAGCAAGTAGGTTCGGATTTTTTTTCAGGTCGGAGGCGTACTCCAGAGGTATGCTTCCAACCGCAAATTCCGGCCCATTGTTTTTAAGCTACTTCTAAGTAATAATTACTTTTTTTCTATTTGGGGAGTTTGAAAGAGATTTTGAAAACCTTATTTGCACGCAGTTGACATAAAAGCACTACAGGGTAAATGCTGCTGACAGAGCCCTGCACGCCTTGACTTGGGATCATAAAATCGGGTGTAGGGGCCTGTTTTTGTGAGTTGTGATTTAGGGCCAAAGAATAAGGCTAAGTTACCAGCATATACGGCATCATATAACTACAGAGCTAAAATTTACTGCTGCCACCCACAGTGTACATTGCCTCAAAATACATTATTGCAACACTTCTACATAATCTTACAATGAAAATAATATACTATTTTTCTAAGTCTTCTCGCTCCCCATAAAATTTGGGCACCAGAGTGTTTAATTACTAGATAAGTTGTTTTTGAGGGGATAAATGTTGGCCAGTACAACTCCCTTGCTCGTCTTCAAATAGTGTCAGGGAATTGTTTACACCAACCTCAGAGGGCAGAGCATCCATTTAATATTTCATCTGAAAGATGGCACCGCCGACAGTGCAGCACTCCCTCAGTATTGCAGTGAAACGTCACTATAAGTTATGCATTCATGTCTCTGGAGTGAGGCTTGAATCCATGAACTTCTGACTCAGAGGCAATGCTGTGTATATTGTTTGAAATGGGACCTCCCAGAGCATGCAGCAGTTCTCAATTTATAGCATACTTGATGGGTCCCACAAGAAATATGTGCAAAAGTGAGAAACATGATCACCTTCACATTGATCTTGATACCAATACATTCCTTCCTCATTTGTTGCCAGATTCAAGGGAGACAGATGACTGCACTGGCTTGGTCAGAGATCTACCTCCATACAGCTGGCACCTTTACTTTTATTGGAAGATGACCGTCAGCCTCAAATAGGATGCCCCTCCTTGGGACACCTTCTGTGGCAGGATCTTCAACTGCTCAGCATCAAAGGAGACAGTGGTGCCGACATATCTCTGGTGTGCCATTGTGAACAATTAGGCATCACCAGAACGTCGCCTTTTTTTTGATGAGCTGGAATCCTTTAAGTGCTGCTCCCTCATCGTACTTTGCAATCACCAGCCACGTGTGCTGCAGGCTATGCTCGCTGGACAAGCTTTGTGTTATCTGTAGCCTAATCAAATGAGAAGGCAAAAGAACCAAAGGCGACATAAGAAAAAACTTTTTTACACAGCAAGTGGTTAAGATATGGAATGCACTGCCTGAAAGGGTGGTGGAGGCAGACTCAATCTTATCTTTCAAAAGGGAATTGGATAAGTATCTGAAGGAAAAGAAATTGCAGGGCTACGGGGAAAATGACTAGCTGAGAGTCGGCACGGGCTCGATGGGCCGAATGGCCTTCTTCTGTGCTGTAACCATTCTATGATTCTATTCTATGATTCTATGACTTATATTGCAAAATTTGGCACAGCCAGCCCTGATCTACAGGAGTAAGTGTGTCTATGAATTGGCCCAGCACAACCCACTCTTGAAAAGATTGCATAACTGGGGCTAATATATACTTTATATCAGTTTTGCTCTGTTGGTAGCACTCTAGCCTCTGAGTCATGAGATTGTAGGTTCAAATCCCACAGCAGGGCTTGAAAACTTGAACACCTTGTCTAGGCTGACACCCAGTGCAGTAAAGAGGGAGTACTTCATTGTTAGTGTTTGTGGTTTTGTTTTGCTTCAGATCTTCAGAATCTCTATCTTTGTTATTAAATTTACTATCTCCTGCCACATTCCATTGAAAAGTTCGAAGTAACCCCTTTCTCATGATGCCAAAGCTAGCTTAATAGGACTTTCCAATATTATGTCGTCTTCTCTTCTTAGGCAGTCCCTCAGAACTGAGGATGACTTGCTTTCACACTAAAAATGAGTTCTCAGGTGACTGATGAGTCCAATGCAGGACCTACAGTCTCTGTCACAGGTGGGGCAGATGGTGGTTGAAGGGGCGGGTGGGTGGGGTGCTTGGGTTGACGTGCATTCCTTCCGCTGTTTGCGCTTGACTTCCGCTTGCTCCTGGCGAAGAGACTCGAGGTGTTCAGCGCATTCCCGGATGCTTCTCCTCCACTTTGTGCAGTCTTGGGCCAGGGATTCCCAAGTGTCGGTGGGGATGTTGCACTTTTTCAAGGAGGCTTTGAGGGTGTCCTTGAGGCGTTTCCTCTGCCCACCTGGGGCTCGTTTGCCATGTCGGAGCTCCGAGTAGAGCGCTTGTTTTGGGAGTCTCGTATCGGGCATGCAGACGATGTGACCCGTCCATCGGAGCTGATCGAGCGTGGTCAAAGCTTCGATGCTGGGGATGTTGGCCTGAGCGAGAACAATGACATTGGTGCGCCTATCCTGCCAATGGATTTGCAGGATCTTGCGGTGGCAGCGTTGGTGGTACCTCTCCAGTGCTTTGAGGTGCCTGCTGTAAATGGTCCATGTCTCTGAGGCATTCAGCAGGGCGGGTATAACTACTGCTCTGTAGACCATGAGCTTGGTGCCAGGTATGAGGTCCTGGTCTTCAAAAACTCTCTTCCTCAGGTGACCGAAGGTTGCATTGGCACACTGAAGGCGGTGTTGGACTTCGTCATCGACGTCTGCCCTTGTTGACAGTAGGCTCCCGAGGTATGGCAAATGGTCCACGTTGTCCAATGCCTCGTCGTGGATTTTGATAATCGGGGGGCAGTACTGTGTGGCGGGGGCAGGTTGGTAGAGGACATTTGTCTTACGTGTTTGTTTAGTGTAAGGCCCATGCTCTCGTACGCTTCGGTGAAGGTGTTGACGATGGTTTGGAGTTCGACCTCCGAGTGTGCGCAGACGCAAGCGTCGTCTGCATACTGTAATTCGATGACAGAGGATGGGACGACCTTGGATTTGGACTGGAGGTGACGGAGGTTCTGTAGATTAGCTCCACTCCAGCGGGGAGCTTACTGAGGGTGAGATGGAGCATTGCAGCAAGGAAGATCGAGAAGAGCGTTGGTGCGATTGACACATCCCATTGGATATGACAGTCTGATTGTCTGTGACTATCTATGTTGTTGCATATTCACAATCTGGCCACAGGGTGATGCTTTAGAACAGTTCAAGTTCCTCAACTTGCAGAAAGTCGGTCATGTTTATTTTCTCTTCCCTGAGGTAATTACAAGATGCTTTTCTAATAATTTAAGTTGTTTTTGCTTCTGCCAGCTTTTCCCAGACTTCCAGATGCCCTATTTTATTCCTCTTATGGCTTCCTCCATTGTTACACCCGAGTAGCTTTGTTTTGGTGCCGTTTCTTCCTTGGCACTACTCAGTATTTCGTATTTCCTACCTACTTCACTCATAAATATGAGCTTTTGGTCTAACATTTCAGTCTTCTAGGCAAGGAAGCCAGCACATTCTCAAAGTCTTCCCTTTTTGGTAAATTTAATATGCATTCAAAATGTATTTACACTGTTTCCTCCCCCCCCCAACTCACCCCTCCCTCTTCCTTACCTAGTCAACCCTCTCATTCCCCCCTTCTTTCTGCAACCAGCATAACTAGAGGACATCAATATAAGACCAAGAAATCCAATAGGGAATTCAGAAGAAACTTCTTTACCCAGAAAGTGGTGAGAATGTGGAACTCACTACCACAGGGAGTAATTGAAGCGAATAGTATAAATGCATTTAAGGGGAGGCTAGATAAGCATATGAAGGAGAAGGGAATAGAGGATTATGCTGATAGGGTTAGATGAGGAAAGACGGGAGGAGGCTCGAGTGGAGCATAAACGCCGGCATGGACTGGTTGGGCCCAATGGCCTGTTTCTGTGCTGTATATCCTGTGTAATCCTTTCCACTCCACCCTTCCTGCCTCATCCCCCCACTCTGGCCTGACTTACCATACTGGTCTCAAAGTACTTCATTTGTTGTGCAGGACTTTGTGATGTCCCGAGACCGAAAAAGGTGCTATGTAAATGTAAGTTCTATCTTTTCTTTCAAATTTGTATTGAATCTGTGCTTCTTTGTTCTACTTTTTCAATTTACTTTAAAGCACTATTCCGGATTTACCTTTTCTATAGTTTTAACTATCTTATATACCTCTATAAGCTCACCACTCCGATGCCTCCTTTCCAGGCTGAACTGGTCTACCACTTCCTGCAGGCTTCAGCTCCGCTCTGCTGTCCTCCAGTTCTTACATAGGATTACATAGGATATACAGCACAGAAACAGGCCATTCAGCCCAACCAGTCCATGCCGGCGTTTATGCTCCACTCGAGACTCCTCCCGTCTTTCCTCATCTAAATCTATCAGCATAACCCTCTATTCCCTTCTCCCTCTATTCCCTTCTCTTCTATTCTCTCCCCCTCCACCATCAGGCTATAACCCTCCTCTAATCTTGTTCTATATTCCTCTTCCTTTCCCCCAACATGCCTTTAACACTCTACCTTCCCCACCAGGCTCTAATTCTGGTCCACCATCCCCCACCTCACCTTCTACCTCCCTCTCCCACCCTGCTCTGTCTTCCCCTGATCCTTCTCCTGGCTTCCAACATTATAGGCCTGGCATGGACCTGGTCCAATTATCCCCATGATCTAACCCCAACTGATCTAAAGACTCCACTTGGTCTTGATTCACTGTAAGCAATGCCATGGGACACTCACTACTATTATATATTCTAAATGAACGTTTAACTAAGCAATATCTTTTTTTTTAATTGAGTTTCCTAGGGGATGCTATTATTTCTTGTAGCTTGGCAAGCAAAGTTGGATCATCTGGTTTGCCACCCCAGTAGTCCTTTGATTTTTGCTAACCAACTCATGCATACTTTGAAAAACAATCAATGTTTCATTTTAAGTTATTATTTAGACAGATGTCTTCGAATAAGATGTAAGCTAATTGCTTGTGAATGCTGTCCTAACAGGGAGCCTCTTGCTAGGCCAGGTAGGCGGTTTTCTCTGATGATGAGCCGCCTTCTTGAACCACTGCAGTGCGTGTGGTGAAGGTACTCCCACAGTGCTGTTAGGGAGGGAGTTCTAGGATTTTGACCCAGCGAAGATGAAGGAACGGTGATATATTTCCAAGTCAGAATGGTATGTGACTTGGAGGTGATGGTGTTCCCATGCATCTGCTGTTCTTAACCTTCTAGGTGATAGAGGGCATGGGTTTGGGAGGTGCTGTCGAAGAAGCCGAGTTGCTGCAGTGTATCTTGTAGATGGTACACACTGTAGCCACGGTGCGCTGGTGGTGGAGGGAGTGAATGTTTAGGATGGTGGCTGGGGTGCCAATCAAGCAGGCTGCTTTGTCCTGGATGGTGTCGAGCTTCTTGACTGTTGTTGGAGCTACCCTCATCCAGGCAAGTGGAGAGTATTCCATCACACTCCTGACTTGTACCTTGTCGATGGTGGAAAGGCTTTGGGGAGTCAGGAGGTGAGACACTCGCTGCAGAATACCCAGCCTCTGACCTGCTCTTGTAGCCACAGTATTTATGTAGCTGGTCCAGTTAAGTTTCTGGACAATATAGACTCCCAGGATGTTGATGATGGGGGATTCGGCGATGGTAATGCCGTTGAATGTCAAGGGGTGGTGGTAAGACTCTCGCTTGTTGGAGATAGTCATATTGTCATCCAATTGAATGTCAGCTGAAATTATTCAGGTTTAACAACCAGAATCAATCTACCCGACCTATACAAATGAAGACAATACACAAAACTGGTAATGGTAAAAGGTGGAAAAGACAACAACAGAGAAATCACACATTTTAGTAAAGCTGAACCATTTTACTATTGAAGTAGATTTAAAAGAGGAATGTTTTGGCACTGAAATATCATTGCCCACAATAGGCAGCCATTGGAAGGCAGAGTTAAGTTTCAGAAATGGTGTATGTAGCAGACATCTGCATTACTTAACTAAAAAAATATCCAAAAGTAAAATGGCACACAAAAAGGAATTGACATGGTTAAATATTGCCATATGGCCCAAGATGAAGAAAAGAACAGCCAACTATTTAATTTTTATGGGCTTGGAAGCCAGCTCATTTTGTTAAATTTTATATGCATTTTTTAAAATTAGCTCATAAGAATTGTTGTAGCACTGTTCACACAGTGGTAAAGTACTTATCAACAATGGTAAAGTCCCACATATGGTCATTATCCTATATCCATTATTGTTTGCTGCCCTCAAGGTAAATTCATTCACTGCCTTTTGAAACAATCTTATTATAATAATGTCTGTGATTCATGTAAGGCTAAAGCCAGTTAATGAAAATATTCTATCAAACCTCCACAGATGATTCTGCCATAGCCAAACCATCAGTCACAATGAGTGACCATGACCATGGAGGCATACAGTGAATACAAAGATAAGTGTGATCACCCAGTGAATAAGCTCACATCAGAGCCTCTGCTCATAGGTGTGTTCCTGGACTGAGCTAAGTCTGCCATCCACAGGCCCAGTCTGCATCAGGTCCAGGATCAGCAGACATGACTGCTTGCCTATGCTTTGAGCCAACTGCATGTCTAGGTGAAACAAAAATTACCTCAGAAATGCTCAAAAGTTAATTTATGCAATTTCCAAGTTTGTGTATACGTATAAATGGTTCAAGAGAGATTTTCTAATTGATATTTCAACAGTGACAAACAGTTATCTATTCTCTAGAAACTATCTTTTTGTTTTCTTTTCTAACAGTCAACAAAGCAACAATTTTTATTCACAAATGTTCCTGTTCATAGTTGTCAACCATCATTAGTAAATTATAAATAAATGGCAGCCTAGCCTGAAATAAAAGCTTTGACAATTCAATCTCCAGTTGTTTTAGAAAAATCCACACAGGTTGCGGAGACCAACCTCCCAAATCCTGTTGATACACAGATTGCATGCTGGGAAATTCTGCAATCTGCAACTTGCTCAGAATGTAGAGATGTAATTAAAATCTCTCTTAACTGTTTAAAGGTGAAAATATCCAGTCAAACCCCAGGCTTTTGAGACAGGCTGAGGCCCTGAACCAAACACACAAATGAAGGCATTAAAATGCACTAAAGAGAATGCAATGAGTAAATTTAATCATATTACTGTGAAATATGTAATTTTTTGCATTTTATGGTGCTTGATATACGCCTAAGACCAAATTCAGGCCTATAACTTTCAGTTACTGAGTAAAAAAATTGCAGATGAATTTTTTTGAAAAGTAATGTGAATGATTTGATTGGTTTATCAACAAGCCATGACAGTGAAAGTTGATATAGAAAATTTGAATGGGAATTGTGGAAATATGAATTTACAATGGCAAAAGTTCACATAAAAGTATGTACAGAGAATATGACAACAGGATTGTAAACAGGAAATGATTGATTTTTCTGTGCTTTTCACATCAGTTCGTAGTCATCACAAACATGTAATCAGTAGATTGAACCAGTAATCAGCATCCCACTTCCTCAATCATATCCTAATCAGTTTGGACAGTTGAATCTATAAGTGGATATCAAGTAGAGCACTCTATGTTAACAGCTCCAGCACAAGCTGAATATTCCAAGACAGGCTTAACTAGGACATCAGGATATCAGGGAGGTCATCGTACTCTATTCTTATCAGAATCTTAGCAAGAACAAACTTGCATTTATATAACACCTTTTATGACTGCAGGACATCCCAAAGCACTTCACAGCAAATTAAGTACATTCACTGATGTAATGCAGAGAAACATGGCAGCCAATTTACACACAGCAAGGTCCCACAGAGAGTAAGGAGATAAGTGACCAGTTAAGTGGTTTTAGTGATGTTGGTTGAGGCATAAATATTGGACAGGATACTGGGAGAATTGTCCTATTCTTATTCACTTAGCACCATGGGATCTTTTACATCCACCTGAGAGGATGGACTGTAAAAGTTTAACATCCCATCTGAAAGACAGTGCAACTATAATATAAATATAATAAAGAGTAGTCAGCATGGATTTCAAAAGGTAAGGTCATGCTTGACAACCTTATTGAATTCTTAGAAGAAGTAACAGAAAGGGAAGATAAGGGTAATGTAATAGACGCAATATATTTGTATTTCCAAAAGGCCTTCGATAAGGTACTGCATAGTAGACTCATGACTAAGGTCAGAACATATGGGGGGAGAAATTCGGTATAGCCCCATTTGGGGCGCTAAAACTCTAAAAATGAACCTGCAAAGTGCTGCTCAGTACCCAAAACTCCTTCACACAACGTTGAATCTCTCCAGAAGTCTCTCCCTCTCTCTCTCAGAATGCATAGTTCAAAAATGGCACCAACAATAAAAGGCAGGAAGCGGTCACCTTTAAATAGCGCTCCCCCTTTCCCTTCATGACTGCAGAACGCTCCCCTCAACCTGTCGTTGCTAGCGTCAGGCGGTAAGGCAGGGGGCGCCACTCAATTTCCGCTCCGGGGCGCCACAAGGGCGTTGCACCATGGAATGACGTCACAATCTGCGCGCGCAGGTGGTCGCAGCGGTAAAGTTTAGCGCCGCCGCACAATGTCTAGTTAAGTTCCCGAGCGGCGCAAACATCGCTGCGCCCGGGCATTAGCGGCTTTGCGCCCCATTAGCGCCCTCTTAAGGCGCTAACGGGAGGCGCAACCAACTGAATTTTTACCCCTAAAAGTTGAAAAATTAGCGCCAGGTGCTAATCATTCTCGCCTCCCGCGAAATTCAGTTTTAGCGCTCCAAGAGGGAAGTGGAGCGCTAAATCAAGCGCTAACCACTTTTCTTAGAGTGCTAAAGTGTGTGAGAGGGGCGGTAGCGCCAGAGCACTGAGGAATGTGCAGTGCAGAATACCGGCATCAGAGGCTCCTCCCCTCGCTTAAAGGGAAGGGCCAATGATGGTTTGCAACATTCTTCTTCTCAGTTCTGTGGGACCAGGGGACCTGCGCGACTTCCATTACAGCCCCAATCACTCTCACAGAGTGGAGGGCTTAGGCATCGTGCAGCAATGAGGTTTCAAAAACTTTCAGCAGGTACCAGACTGTTATGAAGAATAAAGTTTGGCCTATCTGACCACCACTGCCTTTAATTATCGCTCCCCAAGCAGCCAGCCAAGGTGACAACACCTCCTTTTGCTGCCGTTGTTGACGCCCGGCGATGCAGCAGGGGACGGGAGCGAATTTCCCATCCGGGGCGGTAATGGGGCGCTGCGCACTTGATGATGTCACGATCTATGGGGCGCTAGAGACCGAGGCGGTAATTGTTAGCGTCAGTACAAAACCACCAGGGAAGTTCGGGGGCATCGCTGAATTCACCGCGCCTGGTCGGAAACCTTTCAGCGCCCCGTTACCGCCCCCGCAGGCACTAACGAGAGGCGCAAAGCAGCCGAATTTCTAGCCCATGGAGTCAGAGAACAAGTAGCAGAATGGTTAGAAAGCTGGCTACAAAACAGAAAACAGAGAGTAGGGGTTAAAGGTAATTACTCAGACTGGCAAAGGTGGGAGGTGGTGTTCCACAAGGATCGGTGCTGGGACCACTGTTGTTCACCAGTTACATAAAGATTTGGACTCAGGAATCAGAAGTACAATTTCAAAATTTGCGGATGACACCAAAATGGGGGTGTAGTTAGTACAGAGGAGGACTGCGACAAAATACAAGAAGACATTAATAAACTTGCAGAATGGGCATGTAATTGGCAAATGAACTTCAGTATAGATAAGTGTGATGTGGTACATTTTGGTAGGAAGAATGAGGAGGCCACATAATCCTTGGAAAATAAGCATCTAAATGGGGTAGAGGGATCTGGGGGTACAGATACACAAATCACTAAAAGTAGCGATGCAGGTTAATAAGGCCATAAAAAAAGCAAACAAAGCACTTTGGTTCATTTCTTAGACTTGAAAAGTGGAGAAGATATGTTAAACTTGCATAGAACCTTGGTTAGACCACACTTGGAGTATTATGAACAGTTCTGGTCACCATAATATAAAAAGGATATAGAGGCACTGGAGAAGTTGCAAGAAAGATTTATTAGGATGATACTAGAACTGAGAAGTTTTACCTATCAGGAAAGATTAAACAGGCTGGTATTCTTTTTTCTAGAAAAGGTTGAGCTGATAGAGGTCTTTAAGATTATGAAAGGGTTTGATAGGGTCGACATAGAGAAGATGTTTCCATTTGCAGGGGAGACCAGAACTAGGGTTCATAAATATAAGGTAGTCACTAATAAATCTAATCGGGAATTCAGGAGGAAATTCTTTACCCAGAGAGTGGTTAGAGTGTGCAACTCGCTGCCACAAGTAGTAGTTGAGGCGACTAGCATAGATGCATTTAAGGGGAAGCTAGATAAACACATGAGGGAGAAAGGAATAGAAGGATATGTTGATGGGGTTAGACGAAGAAGGATGGGAGGAAGCTCGTGTGGAACATAAATACTGGCATGAACGTGTTGGGCCAAATGGCCTGTTTCTGTGCTGTAAATACTATGTACTAGGTAATACTAACAGTGCAGCAATCCCTCAATACTACTCTCGAGCGTCAACTGAGATTACATGCTCAAATCCTGCCAGTGGAGCTTGAACCCACGACCTTCTGACTTGGAGGCAAGAATACTACCACTGAGCTAATGCTGACACCTCCGGCACCACAACTGAGAATTACACCAGCACAAAGGCAATTTGGAATCCTAAATTCCATAGTTTTCCAACTACCATTTTTAATAACAGCAATAAATCCCTGATTCAATTATAATTTTTAATTTGAATAATTTTCACATACCATCAAAATACCTTGAGCATGATATTACTAAGTATGACCTCCATGCTATTTCCTGAGAGGATAATCACTTCCCCTTGACAATTTCCTTATTTTTAAGCAATAGTATTTTTTTTTAATAGCGATTTCTTCAGTTTCAATTACTTCAGGACAATGCTCTTCGAGTATTCTCTAATAATTCAGTTACATTTAGGGCTCACCCTGTACATTAAGTAGGAATATAAAAATGTTTCATTGCTTTAAATATTAATACTCCTAATTTTAAATAACCACAGCTATCCAGGGTTTTACAATTGTTTTTCCTTTTCTGTTCTCATACCTCCTTCAATGACATAGCCTATTGTAAATGATGCCAAGGTATATATTCCATATACATCTTTATGTAGAATGAGACTTAGAATTATAGAATCATAGAATCTTACAGCACAGAAGGAGGCCATTTGGCCCATCGTGTCTGCGCCGGCTCTTTGAAGGAGCTGTCCAATTAGTCCCATACCCCTGCTCATTCCCCATAGCCTTGCACTATTTTTCCTTTTCAAGTATATATCCAATTCCCTTGTGAAAGTTACTATTGAATTTGCTTCCACTATCCTTTAAACCAATACATTCCAGATCATAACAATTCACTGCATAAAAAAAATTCTCCTCATCTCCCCTCTGGTTCTTTTGCCAATTACCTTAAATCTGTGTCCTCTGGTTACCGTCCCTCCTGCCAATAAAAATAGTCTCTCCTTATTTATTTGATCAAAACCTCTCATCATTTTGAACACCTCTATTACATCTTCCCTTAATCTTCTCTGCTCTAAGAAGAACAATCCCATCTTCTCTAGTCTTCAAAACATGTATCATCCTAGTTTAATAACCTGATCTTACTGAATTTCTAAGATATATCATCTGACTGAGCTAAAAGTTTCCTCTCCCCATTTCTTTAATTGCATAGATAACATGTTCAGTAAATACTTCTACAGAATGAATGACTATTTTGTCTTCTTCTGAGGCCCCAGTAGAAGCTCACGTTATTGTAGCCACATCTAATTCCTGTCATGTATTTCTGGCAACCAAATGCAGCAGCCAGTGTATGAATGGTTAACAGCTCTTGAGCATGTGCTGGTGCTCCGCACACAAAGTCCGCCACTTGGAGTGGCCTCTAGATAATCTTGCTTCCACAATGGGGAGGTGTCTCACCTGCATTCAATACTTCCACATCAGCACACCTGGCTTTGGGAACTCAAAAATGAATGCGTTTGGCCCCTGCCAAAGTGCTGTGCCACCATACAGTAAAATTTTAATTAAAAAGACAGTTCTGAGTTAGTTGCTGGCCACTGGGCATCTAATCTTGTGATGAAGGAGCTAGGCTGAAGAGGTTGACATGATGTACTTGTATTGTTTCATAACTGCCATAGGCAAATGAATGTATTAGCCATATTAAATGGTTTGATGTTTCCTCTTTCATCACTTTGAATAATACAACTGCATCAGAGCAAGTTCCAAAAACAACTGCATGTTTCAAAGCTAATGTGATTTCCCAGTTAATGAAAAACTCAAACTTTATAGAAAAAGTGGTAAAATTCAACAGTTGGCTCATCGTCACTGCTCTGTACAACCAGATGTTGTGAAATGACCTAACTTCAAAATGGTGCCCTTTTTTCCACCACCAGAGTAGTTCTTTTCCTTCCCTTTTTGTTTTTTCTTGACTGTGCTAATGAGTTTCCATAGAATGTTGACTCATAACCAAAGCAGACACCACCTGTGGCTTAATCTCCAAGCTGAGCCCCCATGGAGACATGAAGGCACACGAGACAGATGGTTCAATGCATCCAGCAGAAGCTGAGAGCTTTCTCCTGAATAGGAAAACAAAGTGACATTTTCTTCTGGGAAATTCTGCTAGATGCTATTTCTCTTATAAGATGTTTTCCTTGGAGGAAGTGTGCTAAGCTATTTAACATATGGTCCAGACTTGATAATAGTTGGATATTATTTATACTTTTTCACAGATTTGCACCTCTTTGTTAATTCCTGAAGTGGGCTGAATTCTGCTTTAAAATAATGTTATATAAAGATTACTTCAGTGTATGGTTTCAACCCTAACGCATCATGACATTTTCCAGTGTATAGATTTTTATGCATATCATGTTGTTTGTGAAAGTAAGTTGAATGTAGAATACTTTAATCTAAAAAAACCCGAAAATCAAAGGGACTGAAAAGAGATCAAAGAGAAAGATGGGTTTTCAAAAGACTACTATTTTGCTCAAACATCTGCAGTCGATATGGTTGTTCTTCACATTCACGAGTACTAAGCGTCTTCCGCACTTTCAAAATGCACACATCTCCTGTTATGATTCAGCACTTTTTGCTGTGAATGTGAATCCTGCAAATCATAAGCAATAATTATAAATGGATATAGCACCAAACTCATTTCAAGATGCATCTATTTCTTAAAATGAAACTAAAATCTGGATTTCTTTTTACATTTGTGGTATTGTCTTGTTACCACTATCCTCCAGTGATTTTGTTTTAATAACTATGTTTGTATTATTTAGTACTAGACTAAAGTATGGCAACCCATCCATTTTTTAACTTTGAAAATGGTATTGGTTTGAACCTACAGGGGTGAATTTCCATAACTTTGGCGGTGGAGCCATGGACACCCTAGAAGAACAATGTAAATGTTGTTTACGTCATTGTTCTGGGGTTTCTACAGCTCTTCCACCAAAGTTATAATGGAATATTTAATTCTTGTCACAGTGTCAAACACTTGTCATTTATTAAAAGTTAAATGTAACATACTCATGGCCAACACCAAGATTACAAACGATGCTTTGATGCAGGAGGTACACATCCCGACCTCACATTACAATGGTCTTGTTTTTAAGTTCAGCTCAAAGCCCATTACATCATCTCCTCCATGACCTTCACTCTTAGCTTTACATTAGGTATTATTAGCTTAATATACCAAAGACTCAAAAAGGCTCCACAGCACGATCTCAGGATATAACATAAACTACCGTATCTGTTTACATGTACAGAAAAGAATAAACAAATAAATATATCCATGAGAAGATTAGAACTATCCAAGACGATTTTATATGATGACAGATACAGCCTCACAGATTTGTTAGCCTTCTATAGATAATTGCTTGTCAGTTATATTTGCAGGTTTTTAATTATAAGATTTTAACAACAGAACTAATAAAACTAGTGGGGTACCGCAAGGATCGGTGCTTGGGCCCCAGCTATTCACAATCTATTTCAATGATTTGGATGAGGGGACTAAATGTAACATTTCCAAATTTGCTGATGATACAATGCTAGGTGGCAGTGTCAGTTGCGAAGAGGATGTGAAGAGGCTTCAAGGGGATCTCGACAGGCTCAGTGAGTGGGCGAGAACATGGCAGATGGAATATAATGTGGATAAATGTGAAGTTATTCACTTTGGTAGAAAAAACAGAAAGGCAGAGTATTTCCTAAATGGTGAAAGATTGGGGAATGCAGATGCTCAAAGGGACCTGGGTGTCCTTGTACATGAGTCACTGAAAGTGAACGTGCAGGTGCAGCAAGCCATTAGGAAGGCAAATAGTATGCTGGCCTTCATTACAAGAGGATTTGAGTACAGGAGTAAAGAAGTCTTACTCCAATTATATAGGGCCTTGGTGAGACCACACCTGGAGTACTGTGTACAATTTTGGTCTCCTTACCTAAGGAAGGATATACTTGCCATTAGAGGGAGTGCAACAAAGGTTCACGAGATTGATTCCTGGGATGGCAGGACTGTCGTATGAGAAGAAATTGAGTAAACTAGGCCTGTATTCTCTTGAATTCAGAAGAATGAGAGGGGATCTCATTGAAGCATACAAAATTATTACAGGGCTTGATAGGGTGGATGCTAGGAGAATGTTTCCCTTAGCTGGGGAGTCTAGAACCAGGGGCCACAGCCTCAAGATAAAGGGTAGGCCATTCAGGACTGAGATGAGAAGAAATTTCTTCACACAGAGGGTGGTGAATCTTTGGAATTCTCTACCCCAGAGGGCTGTGGAGGCTCAGTCATTGGGTATATTCAAAACAGAAGTCGGTAGATTTCTGACTAGTCAGGGCATAAAGGGATATGGCAATAGGGCCAGTGAATGGAGTTGAGGCAGAAGATCAGCCATGATCTCATTGAATGGCGCAGCAGGCTTGAAGTTACAATTTTTCGTTTGTGTATTCTACAGTGGAGTATTAAAAATAAATATTTTATTTAAAAAATATTCTAAATTTTCAATATTTAGAATAATATTAAATAACTTAAAACCAATGGTAACTCTATTTTATAAATTACTGATTACTTGGAAAACTGTCAAAATACAGCAATGTGAATAGTTTTGCCACAATAAGAACATATCTAACTAATGTTTCAGCACTTGTGTATGACAGAAGTATTTTGGAACCATATCCTTGAAAATGTCTGAAAACATTGAGTCATGTTGTACTGTTGCATGAAAACCATAGCAACGAGGACAGTAACGCATTGAAAGCTTTTCTAACCAAGGTAATACATTGAAATGCAGATACAATGATCTCTGATGGCTAACAGAAAAATGTTTCTTTTTACAGATAAATTAATTGAAGGTTTGAAAGCAGACAATTCAAAGGAGTGAACACCAAAGATTAGAGTAATGGATTCTGTACAGTCTAAAGAAATAGTTGCAAGATTTTTTGAGTGACCATTATTTCACTCCTGACTTTACTTCTGTAAAACCAATCTGCAAGAAAAATCTGAACCTTTTAATACCAAGTCTACCAAGTTTCCATTTTAGCTCTCAAAGTGAATATTTTATTTTTAAAAATATTCTAAATTTTCAATATTTAGAATAATATTAAATAACTTAAAACCAATGGTAACTCTATTTTATAAATTGCTGATTACTTGGAATACTGTCAAAATACAGCAATGTGAATAGTTTTGCCACTATAGTGAATAATGCAAAATAACAAACTTGCATTTATATAGCGCGATATCATGTCCTCAGGACACCCTAAAATGCTTAACAGCCGATGAATTATTCTTGAGGTGAAGTCACAGTTGTTATATAAGCAAATCCAGCAGCCAATCTATGCATAGCAAATTCCAACAAATAGCAAATTAGATAAATGACCACTTAATTTGTTTATGGTGTTGGTTGAAGGAGAATATTGGCCTGGACACTAGAGAATGAACTCCTTACTTTCCTTAAAGTAAAGCATGGGGTCTTTAACACTAAGCTGAACAGACAGACAAGTTTATCATTCTATCCGAAAGATAACATCTCAGACAATACAGCATTTTCTTAGTGCTGCACGTAAGTGTCAGCCTAGATTACATGTTCAAATCCTGGTGGGGCTTCGACTCACAATCATCTGACTCACAGATGAGCGTACAGTCCGCATTGTTTTATAGCGGATACGATGTTAATGCAATTCGGCCATTGCAAGCATTGGACAGTAAAGCCATCATTAACTGCAGATACATAGAAACATAGAAACATAGAAAATAGGTACAGGAGTAGACCATTCGGTCCTTCGAGCCTGCACCGCCATTCAATGCGTTCATGGCTGAACATGCTACCTCAGTACCCCATTCCTGCTTTCTCGCCATACCCATTGATCCCCCTAGTTGTGAGTGTTATATCTAACTCCCTTTTGAATATATTTAGCGAACTGGCCTCAACAACCTTCTGTGGAAGAGAATTCCATAGATTCACCACTCTCTGGGTGAAGAAGTTCCTCCTCAGCTCAGTCCTAAATGGCTTCCCCTTAATCCTTAGACTGTGACCCCTGGTTCTAGTTTTCCCTACCATTGGGAACATTCTGCCCGCATCTAATTTGTCTAAACCAGTCAGGATTTTAAATGTCTCTATAAGATCCCCCCTCATTCTTCTGAACTCCAGAGGATACAAGTTCAGTTGACCCAATCTTTCTTGATATGTCAGTCCGGCCATCCCAGGAATCAATCTAGTGAACCTTCGCTGCACTCCCTCAATAGCAAGAATGTCCTTCCTTAAGTTAGGAGACCAAAACTGCGCACAATACTCCAGGTGTGGCCTCACCAAGGCCCTGTACAACTGCAGCATCACCTCCCTACTCCTGTACTCAAATCCCCTTACTATGAAGGCCATCATTCCATTTGCTTTCTTGACTGCCTGCTGCACTTGCATTCCCACCTTCAATGACTGATGTACCATGATGCCAAGGTCTCGTTGCACCTCCCCTTTCCCTAATCTGCCACCATTCAGGTAATAGTCCGCCTCTCTATTTTTACCACCAAAGTGGATAACCTCACATTTATCCACATTGTACTTCATCTGCCATACATTTGCCCATTCACCCAACCTGTCCAAGTCACTCTGTAGCCTCCTAGCATCCTCCTCATTGTTCACACTGCCTCCCAATTTAGTGTCATCCGCAAATTTGGAGATATTACATTTAATCCCTTCGTCCAAATCATTAATATATAATGTAAACAGCTGGGGTCCCAGCACCGAACCCTGCGGTACCCCGCTGGTCACTGCCTGCCATTCTGAAAAGTACCCATTTACTCCTACTCTTTGTTTCCTGTGTGCCAACCAGTTCTCAATCCACGTCAACACATTACCCCCAATCCCATGTGCTTTAACTTTGCTCACCAATCTCTTGTGTGGAACCTTGTCGAAGGCCTTCTGAAAGTCCAAATACACCACATCTACTGGTTCCCCCCTGTCCACCCTATTGGAAACATCCTCAAAAAATTCCAGAAGATTTGTCAAGCATGATTTCCCTTTCACAAATCCATGCTGACTTGGACCTATCATGTCGCCACTTTCCAAATGGTCTGTTATGACATCTTTAATAATTGCTTCCATCATTTTACCCACGACCGATGTCAGGCTGACCGGTCTATAATTCCCTGCTTTCTCCCTCCCTCCTTTTTTAAAAAGAGGGGTTACATTGGCCACCCTCCACTCCATCGGAACTGATCCAGAGTCTAAGGAATGTTGGAAAATGATCGTCAATGCATCCACTATTTCCAAGGCCACCTCCTTAAGTACTCTGGGATGCAGACCATCAGGCCCCGGGGATTTTTCAGCCTTCAGTCCCATCAATTTTCCCAATACCTTTTCCCGACTAATAAGGATTTCCCTCAGCTCCTCCCTCTTACCAGATCCTCTGACCCCTTTTATTTCCGGCAGGTTGTGTGTGTCCTCCACAGTAAACACCGAACCAAAGTACTTGTTCAATTGATCTGCCATTTCCTTGTTCCCCATTACGACTTCCCCTGTTTCCGACTGCAGGGGACCTACGTTTGTTTTTACTAACCTCTTTCTTTTTACATATTTATAGAAGCTTTTGCTGTCCATTTTAATGTTCTCTGCAAGCTTCCTTTCATATTTTGTTTTCCCTGCCCTAATCAAACCCTTCGTCCTCCTCTGCTGAGTTTTGAAGTTCTCCCAGTCCCCGGGTTTGCTGCTACTTCTGGCCAATTTGTATGCAACTTCCTTGGTTTTAATACTATCCCTGATTTCCCTTGTTAGCCATGGTTGAGCCACCTTCCCTTTTTTATTTTTACGCCAGACCGGGATGTACAATTGTTGTAGTTCATCCATGCGATCTCTAAATGTCTGCCATTGCCCTTCCACTGATAGCCCCTTAAATATCGCTTGCCAATTTAACCTCGCCAATTCACGCCTCATACCCTCAAAGTTGCCCTTATTTAAGTTCTGGACCATGGTCTCTGACTTAACTGTTTCCTTCTCCATCCTAATGTAGAACTCCACCATACTATGGTCACTCTTCCCCAGGGGGCCTCGTACCACAAGATTGCTGATTAGTCCTTCCTTATTACACAACACCCAGTCCAGGATGGCCTCCCCTCGAGTTGGTTCCTCAACATATTGGTTTAGGAAACCATCCCTTAAACACTCCAGGAAATCCTCCTCCACCGTATTGCTTCCAGAGGATTCAGAGTGCACTAAAAATTAAAAGCTAGAGTAAATCCAAGTGTGTTAAAGGTAGCAGCATATGACAGATATGCTGAATCAAATAAACTAAACAAAACAGTGCTGACCCTCAAGTTAATATTAAAGTATTTCAATCGGCGCCTTACTAAATGGTACTTGAAACTTCTATGCTAATATTTGAAAGACATTTACAAAGGCGGCAACAGCAGTTCAAGATCGTTGATATGGGCCAGCTCACATTGAAGAGGCAAGGTGTTGGTAACATGTGGTTTCTCTGCAGAAAATAGTTCAAGTTAAGACTTCTTGGAACAATTTCCACTGAGATGAATTTCTCCGCCTGTGTACCTGGTCCTCGCCCCCTGCGCCTCCCCCTCCCTTCTCTCCCACCATCCAAGACTCACTCACCAGGGCAGTTCGTAAGCAGAAACCACAGCTGCCGTTTGCCCTGTACCGCCAGCAGCTTCGACCTCTTTTATTGTGATATGTGGGAAATGAGTAAAAACACTGGGCTAGAAATTGGCCTCCTTTACGCCTCCCGTTATTGCCTCCGGGGGGCGAAAACGGGGCACTAACGAGTTACCGACCGGGCGCGGCGAAAGAAACGACTCCCGTGAAATTCAATGGGGGGGTAATGCCTCGATCTCCTGCGCCCCGGAAATCATGACGTTATCCGGTACATATCGCCCCGTTACCGCCCCGGATCCTAAATTTGCTTCCGCCCCCTGCAGCTTTGCCGGGCGTCAGCAATGGCAGCTGCAGGAGGAGTTGTGACCTCGGCCGGCCGCTTGGGGAGCGCTAATTAAAGGGATTGGTGGTCAGGTAAGCCAAAAATATTTTCTCACCCCTTTGTGCTGTTTTTTAAAATTTTGCCGCAATTGATCAGCCCTGCAATCTCTTAGAGTGCTTGGGGCTGCTCCTCGCAGATCACGGGTGCCATCGCCAACCCATCCCCAGCATTGCCTTTAACTGCTGTGAGCATTGGCCCTTCCCTATAAAGGAGGGAAGGAGCCTGCGAATCCGGCAGCGCTGCACAGAACAGCTGAGCAGCGCTCTGCTGATACCGCCCCCTCACTCCCTTTAGCGCTCTAAGGAAAGTGGTAGTGCTTGATTTACCGCTCCATTTCCCTCTTGGAGCGCCACAACTGAATTTCGCGGGAGCCTCTCATCATTAGCGCCTGGCGATAATTTTTCCACTTCTGAAGTTTTAGTGCCCCAAATGGGGCTATAATGAATTTCTCCCCCAGTTTCTTTTGTTTTGTTCAATTCATTTTTCCATTGAAATGTCAAGAGTATTTTATAGGATTTCACATGCTCTCCATCAGCAATGAAGGGTCAAAGAGCTTCCTGAACTGACCTAAATAGTCGGCATGCTTCATACGCAGTAAGCTGTGCCTTTGTAATTGATTTCTCCGGTGATGGAAAATGGTTATCGTTAATTGCCTGGTATAGACAGTTGCTCACCATGAGCATGGGTTATGGGTGGTAGAAGTGGTGGGGACTGTAATACCAAGTGAAGCTTACATTTGATTAGACAAATGTACAACATTTCAAAAGATTTCTTCTTTCACAGAGCAGAGAAAAAAAAAACACTAATCAAGCCTATGTTCAGAAAAGCCATTTAACCCCTTTAAAGCATTTTAAGACACTTCATGAATTAGCTCATCCCACCTCTGCAATACTTGTATTGGTGCAGAATGAAATACCACATTGATTCATTACACAAGAGAATCTGCTTACATAAAATGACATGGGGGTGGTGGGATGAAGGAGTTTGTGATCAAAGGATACAGAAATATTTTGATCAATTACCTGAACTGAATGTTAGTCATAGATTCTGTCAATTGATCATGAAAGATGTTTTGAAATGATGCACCATTTCAGAACATTTAATACAATAACATAACACAACAACTATTCAGGCACAGTATTCCAAAATGTACTAGTTATTCGGATTCTGGCAGCATATGCATTCACATTGACTCTACTCATTGGAGTTCAGAAGAGTAAGAGGCGATCTTATTGAAACATATAAGATTGTGAAGGGGCTTGATCGGTGGATGCGGTAAGGATGTTCCCAAGGATGGGTGAAACTAGAACTAGGGGGCATAATCTTAGAATAAGGGGCTGCTCTTTCAAAACTGAGATGAGGAGAAACTTCTTCACTCAGAGGGTAGTAGGTCTGTGGAATTTGCTGCCCCAGGAAGCTGTGGAAGCTACATCATTAAATAAATTTAAAACAGAAATAGACAGTTTCCTAGAAGTAAAGGGAATTAGGGGTTACGGGGAGCGGGCAGGAAATTGGACATGAGGCTGAGTTCGGATCGGTCGAGGCCCTGTGGGTGGCGTAGCGGGCCCAGAGGCTGAGTGGCCGGGTCCTGCTCCTACTTCTTGTGTTCTTTAGATTTGAGGTGAGGATCAGATCAGCCATGATCTTATTGAATGGCGGAGCAGGCTCGAAGGGCCGATTGGCCTACTCCTGCTCCTATTTCTTATGTTCTTATGTTCTTATAAAGGATTGGCCATTGAGACTGCAGTACAACTCAAGTTCACAAGGTTAAGGAAACTGTTCAGTGGATAATTATCTTGAATCAATTGCTCCTTTAAAATATGGTTATATTAAAATTAGTTCAAAAACTTATATATAATGAAACCTCTCAATAATTTTGCTAAATAGCAGAATGGCTTCTCCTTATGGTCTTATTTTGGATTGTCAGAGTACATTTCAACTCCAAAAAAATTCAAAGCAACCTAACAAATCCACCAAGAGATCAGGTTTGAATTTTAGCAAATTCACATAGACCCACGATCCAGAGCTCCCCCCATCGATCTTCCTCCTCCTCGTTATCCCAGTCGCTGCAACAACCCCCACCCCCACTCCCTCCCCACCTCCCCGTAAATATTTGGGTCAATACTCCTGAATCCCATCTCTACACGACCAGACCAGACCATATACAGCAATACATAGCAGGTGCAGAGCTTTTTTTTGATTGACTACCTGTTGTTAGTAATGGAGGAAAAAATGTATTAAAACAGGGAAACAGCTTTTCTTTTGCTCATGTAAAATAAACAATCAGTCAATCAAACTGCATACTATCTTAATAAAAAACATTGTTTATTATCTACCCTTGAGTTGGATTCAAACTCGCAGATCACTGTCATAGGCCATTAAGCGCCTCAGATTCTTTCACAATAATGATAATTCTATAGTCCTCAGTGCAAATTCTCTTAATTTTGCTGGATTCTTGTTATGCGCTAGGTATACCACACCAAGTGGTGCGGTATAGAAACATAGAAACATAAAAAATAGGAGCAGGAGTAGGCCATTCGGCCATTCGAGCCTGCTCCGCCATTCAATATGATCATGGTTGATCCTTTATCTCAATACCATATTCCCGCACTCTCCCCATACCCCTTGATGCCTTTTGCGGCGAGAAATCTATCTATCTCCTTTTTAAACATATTCAGTGACTTGACCTCCACAGCCTTCTGTGGTAGAGAATTCCACAGGTTCACCACCCTCTGAGTGAAGAAATTTCTCCTCATCTCAGTCCTAAATGTCCTAGAGAATTTGAGTGCAGTAGGAGCAAGCAGCCTAAATTTCACTGTCTATCCCACTATTGTCAAATCAGAGAAAGCAAGGCTTGCAAATGCCTGTACCAAGCTCTGCTCACCAGCTTCTGACTGCCACTGCAATTTCTAATGTGAAAAAAGCCAACAATGTTCTCTTCTAACATTAGAAACTTAAGCAATATCATCTGAGTCATCTGAGCACGTTTTAAACTGTATGGCCTTGGAATTACATTCTGAAGACTAGCTTACAATTGCTTAATATCTATATCATATTAATATTCTTGCATCTGCACGCATTTCCTATAAAATTTTCCATTATGAATTCCATGTCCACATTTATAGCGGAAATTGCCTGAGACTAATTTTCACTTTCAACACAAGCAGAAAATTGGCTATTGTGGATTGGCTACTCGTTATATACCCTGCCCAAATTTAGGCCCCCCTGCCTTGGACTCCCCCGTCCCCTTACCTAACACGAGACCCCCGTGGTATCCTCTTCCCCTCACTTAACTGAGTGCCAGTGATATGGCCTTTGGTGGACTGATTTCCCGAAGGCCGACAGCGTTCCGGGTGGGAATTGGACCAGCAGCATATTAATGTATTTTCCATATGCTAGTGCTTAATTAGATTCATATGAGAGGAGGATGTGTTCTGTTGTAGCGGGAAGCTGATGGCAAGGGACAACCCACATAAAGAGAGAAAAATGTGGCTGGACCGAAATGACAGTTTGCTGAAATTGAAAGTGGAAGAAAAATGCAAATACCACACTGTTAAATCTATCTCATTTTTATTTAAAAGTGTAACCTATTTTGACATAACACATCGATTTAAAAAAACATTGTTCCATGTATTTAACTTGGTTTGCACCCAGGCTCAATTTTTATCATAAATCTCTCACTCTTCTAATATTTTTTCTAATGTTGACAGATATGTAAGCAATTCATCAATTCAAGACAAATGGGAATGGGGAGACAACCAGAGATCGAGAGAAGAGAAGTGCAGTCTTTAAATGGCATCTTACACTTCCAAATGCATTACAGTCACATCTTATTTGTCCACTTTTATAAGAAATTAAATTATCACCTTAAGAAGATACAATAACCCCGAAATTCTTGATGCCATGAATCTTCCCCCCCCCCCCCCCTCCCACCCCACCACCCACACGTCAAGGGATGTCTCATGGGATTTCCCGAGAATAATACAGCACAGAAGGAGGCCATTCGGCCCATTGAGTCTGCGCCAGCTCTTTCGATGAGCAATCCAGTAAGTCCCACTCACCCGCTCTTTCCCCAAATCCCGACAATTTTTTTCTCTTTCAAGTTTTTATCCAATTCCCCTTTGAAGGCTACTATTGACTCTATTTCCACCACCCTATCAGGCAGTGCATTCCAAAACCTAACCACTCATTATGTAAAAAAGTTTTTCCTCATGTCACCTCCAGTTCTTTTGCCAATCACCTTAAATCTGTGCCCACTGGTTATCGACCCTTCAGCCATTGGAAACAGTTTCTCTTTATTTACTCTATCTAAGCCCTTCATGATTTTAAACACTCTATCAAATCTCCTCTTAGCCTTCCCTGCTCGAAGGAGAACAACCCCAGCTTCTCCAGTCTATCCACATAACTGTAATCCCTCATCCCTGGAACCATTCTAGTAAATCTCTTCTGTACCCTCTCCAAAGCCTTCGCAGTTATCTCCTTCAAAGAATTTCTTATTTTCTGAAAACAAAACTTGAAAACCAACTCATCAGTGCAAGCTGAGATGGCCTCACAAGCCGGCCAACAAACGTAGACATTTCTTCCACCCCACACTCACCACCCTATCATAAAACATATTGGAAACATTTCCTGCCTCCAAGATCACTAGGGAACTAAGCCAGATGCACCTCCAGTCTAGACAACAGGCCATTTAGATGCACCCCACCCTTCCTGCATAGAAACCTACTTAAGAACCAGTATAACTCCATTCTCTTGACATTGCTTTCAGAGATCCACCCCCCACGCCCAACACATGCCAACCACCCCGGCCTAGTGATTTCAGAGAGCTGTCCCCTGCAGCTCATAAATGTCATATTCTTAAAACCCACTTGTAACAGATAGCTGTGAAGCTCCATGGACCTCCAATTGCTCATGCGCCTGGTCTTTTGCAGCAGAGATGACTGAAACTCCTGTGCTCATAGGAAACTGTTCAGACAACCACTGAAAAAGACTGGTGAAGGGAAATGCAGTCCACCCTTGCTGTAAGGAGTTTCTGAGACTAGTGGTCTGAACCGTGCCACCCTGCAATCCCACCCCTTACCCTCTGTTGAGAAGGAAATCTGGTGGACGGAAGATTAGTTAACCCACTCACCAACCCTCTGCCCCCTCCCCTGCTGAGGTGATATATCTGACCCTGCCCACAGTGGCCTTCCCTCCACGGTTTTCCCCTCCCCCCCCTACCTTCTATCCCCTTCCCCTCTCCCTTTCTCTTCATTTCTCTCCTTCTCCCCATCCTTCCTCTGTCCCTTCCATCTTCCCCCACCTGGGTCTAACATATTTCCTCATCCTCTAACCCTGCTTCACCTAAATACTGCATTTGGTCTTGACTCCCCATGTCCAATGCTATGGGATTGACTAGTGATAAGTAATTCTTCTTGCATAGTGTTTCTTTTTCCTCACCAGCAATGGAAGCTATCTGGCCTGACTATCTCTCTTTGAAGGCTGCAGACAGACTCACTGATATGAAAAATAAGAGCCGGTAAATACCTCCAAAGATGGCCGAGATCCAAATGTATTGAAATAACTGGAGTCATGTTTTTGCTTGATTACGCTAGTAATATCAGTGCAATCTCGGCGGAATCGGCTGAACCCGCGCAAAAGATCGGGGAATTTCAAACGTAAGTGAGTTACGCCCAAAACCACTTACACTCATGTTTTCCACGATCTTTTACACTGGTTCAAAAGTCAGTTCGCCCAAATCAGGCCCCGCCCACAAAACTGGCCACGGCCCCAGGTCAAAATTGTGAGATACCGCTCGTTTGGGAAGGTCCTTCAAATTGCGCTCATTTTCTTAGGCACACAGGCACTGGAGGCACATTTTAAAAGTCTTCTCATATCAAAAAATATGAATTGACCAGTGTACACCAATGAAACTATTAAATGGTTCAGTACAGTATTTTTTAAGTCATTATCTGTGATTTTAAATTAGATTACTCACAGGTAGAGGACTGGCCACCCTTATTAAAAATTGTTATTTTTGGTGATAAACCCATTTTCAGCTGTATTAATAAAACTGCACCAGGTTACCACTCAAATACATCAAGGAATACTTTTTAATGGAAAGAAAAAATAATGGCCCAGAAATTGATCTCGCTCTGTTCCCGCGGGGGTAAGCCTTTCCCGCGATGTCTCACCTCGCTTATGCTTTTTCTGATCCAGCTCGCACGAAATTGATGTTCCAGACATCAGCTGTGCTGGGCTTGCGTATCCCAGCGGCGTAGTTAATTCGTGCGAGCTGTGGGATCACGTGACTCAGTTAGAGCCAATGGCAGCACACCATCTTCCATTCATAAGTCTCACAGCATGGCTGAGAGACTTATGAATCTTACACCCCCCCAAAATAACAGCTAAACCTCAATTAAATTAAAAAAAAAACCCATCACATTAATAAAATAAGTATAGTTAATTAAATTAACCATTTTAAATAAAAAATTAAATTTTTGAAAAAATTTAAAATCTTTTAAAAAGTTATAAAAATAAACTTACCTGTCTTTAAAGTCTATAAAAAAGATATACCTGTAAAAAAAAATTCAAAAAAATACTTAATTCACTACTTACCTTCTTAAAAGCGGGTCTTACTCCTCCTTTTTACATTTCCAAAATCTTCAGTACTTACCTGCGCGTCCAAAGCATGAAGTGCACAGCGTGCGCGCAGCCTGTAGCGCGCACGCGATGCACTCCGGCCCCGCCCCCTTTTCGGAAGAGCAATTGCCGGTTTTCAGCGCATGCGCAGGGCATGCAGAAAACCGGCAATTGGAGTGGGAATACGCGAGAGTATGCAGTGCGTACTCTCGCGCACCGAGATCAATTTTTCGGCCCAATAATAATTGTGTTTTATTACACTGCCCAATTGCGCTGGTTCGTGAAAAATTGTGTTTATGCAAATACATTTTAGTGGAAATTTGAAGCCTCACCTAACCACTATCTTTTAAATTCAAAAAGAGCTGCCAATCAGACATATATCTGAACAAATCACCCAAGGTGCTTGTATTTACATTAAATGGTTTGGCTTCTCCCTCAGGCATCTACCTTTAAATGACTCCCCATAATCTTCGTGATTTTTCTCTGGCCCAAGTATTTATCCAATTTTCCCTTAAAAAAAGCAACAGCCTCTGCCTCAACCAGTCCCTGTGGCAAAGCATTCCATGCTCCAATAACCCTGTGAGTAAAGGAGTTTCTGCTAACTTCACAGTGATATTTTTAAATAACCACTGATTCAGCAGCAAATGTGTCAAAGATGAGCTGAGACAACCATTGGTGAATAAAACTGACTTTAACCCCTTCTGTACTGTGATAGAATTATTGAAACTCATGCCAAGCTTAGGGTGGGAGGAGGCTCGTGTGGAGCATAAACACCGGCATGGACCTGCTAGGCTGAATGGCCTGTTACTGTGTTGTAAATACTATGTAATACTATGTGTGTTAAATCTTAGACAATTATCACACTAATACTCTGGTTGTCGGAAACTGCCACGTCTCCATGTTATTGCTGTGTCTCCATAGAAAGGAGTCGTCAAAATGTTAATGTTGGTAACCATAAATAGACATCACATGACTCGGTCTAGAGGTGACAGTTTACTGCAGAATAATGATCCATTTTAATTCAGAGCTACCTAATTGGGCAAATATTAACAAGTCATTTGTTGTGCTTGCAATTGTAAGGGTAAAATTAATTGTAATAATGTAAGGGCAAATCAGTTGTAATGCCTAAGATTAGTTGAACTGCTTAAAGGACTAGAGTAAAGGTCAAAATATCTCCCGAAGGCCACAAGCCGATGGAGACAGGGGTATAATTAAATAAGAACCTGCTTGCTTGGTCTGCGGTATAGATAATGCAGACATTGCAGAACAAAACGTGAATCATTGTTGTCTATAATAAACTAACCTCGAATGGTGTCCAATCACTAACAGACAACTCAGGTTGACCGAAGCTATGATGGAGCAAGAATAAACCTTGCAGCCCAGATGGCTAACCACCATTAGACAAAAGCAGAACTAGAGGATGGGTTTCGCTAACATTGTAAGATTCTAATCAGGTTGTTTTTAGACCCTGACTAAGGGTCACTCATGATGTAATAACTGCTGATGTTTGTACTTTCTGGCTTCTTGAAGTGTATAAAGAAGCTGGGCTGCTACTATTAAATTGAGAAGCTGGTCACTAGACCGCGGGGGCTATGACTCTTCTCCCAAGGCGCTTTGAATAATAAACTGTGATCTTTTGCTTTGAGACAGACTCGAGTGAATTAATTTTTCACCAACACAATGTACTGAAGGCGAATTGAACTGAATTACAACGATAGTTTACAGCACAGAATGAGACCATTCAGTCCATCATATCTGCTCTGATTCTTCGATAGAACAATACAAAACTAATCCTACTACCCTGCTCTCTCCTCTCGACCTTGTAGCTTTCTTTGCCTAAAGTATTTATGCAATTTTCCCTTAAAAGAAACAATGGTCTCTGCCTCAACCATTCCCTGTGGCAAAGCACTCCAATAACCCTGTGAGTAAAAACATTTTTCCTCACCTCTCCTGTCACTCTCAGTGATTTTTTTTAAATTGATGATTCCTCAACATCAGCTTCTCAATAAGAGAAAATAATCTTTCCCTATTCATTCTAATAAAACTGTTTATAATGGGCTAGAAATTGCAGTCGGAGTTTCCCGCGGGCGAATGCCTCCGAACCGGAAGAAAAGTGTGCACCTACCTGGTGCCTCCGTATCTTCAGACTCTTGCAGTCCTGGCAGCTGTCATGACTCTTTCGTGCTGCGCCAGTCCACCCTCCCTCAGCTCTTCGCACCTCCAAACAGAGTTACTGGTTGGCAGCTTGGAGACAAGGGCTAGCCACTAAAGACGTGGTTGATGACAACATTGAGGAGGACAAGCAATGAGGCCGAAGAGCACTACAATGACAGCCACATGTCCACCAGATGTGTCATAGTACAAGCAATTGGCATGCTGAAGATGTGCTTCACATGCCTTGACAGATCTGGAGGAGCCCTTCAGTATGCACCAGCCAGAGTCTCCAGAATAATCGTTGTCTGCTGTGCACTGCACAACAAAGCGCAGCAGCGAGGATTGGAGCAGGAGGAGGAAGGCGCAGAGCGCACAGCCGCCTTGGAGGAGGAGAAGGAGGAACCTGAGGTGGAGATGGCAATAGCAGCAGTGCACATTGCAGCCCGGGAGGCCCGGGATGGTCTCATAATGGGCCGATTTACTTAACTTGCACCAGTGCATCCATATGGCTCCCAGATGCTGTAACAACTCCCCCACCTCCCTGCCTCTTCTAAAACACCACAAAGCAGTCCTACAATGACCAAGTCATTCCTGTCACCCAATCCCCAAGTGCTCGAGGTTAACTAATGTCTCAACATTCACTCCAAGTGACAAAGCCACTTCCCAGGTAGCAGGCAAAAATGGACAAGACGGGAATGTAGTGCAAAGAAATAAATATGTGTGTGTGTGTCATAAATAGAACTGAAACTTAATACTAACATTTTGGCAAAAACCCATGTGCATACCCTTGCTCATCTACGATTGCGACTTTCTTTCCACATGCTTCTACAAAATGCAATCCCTGTGGCTTGAGCAGAAGTAGAGATAGCCTGCTCACTTCCCTGCTGCGACTGCTTTGACATTTTTGTTGGATGTCCTCTGGGATTTAGGGCCCGTGAGGGCCCCGCCAAAGACTGTTCCTCCTGCAATTGTGCAGGGGCAGACTCGGCCATCGGGATCCGAGGCAGCATGTGGAGCTCTGACTGAGGGGGAGGCAACGAGGGAGAAGTGGGAACGCTTTGAACAGAGCCCCCACTTCCATGTCCCCTCTCACCATCATCCGTCTCATGGGCCACCCACACTTCCCTGCTAGCAAGGAGCTGGCGAGCACCTTGCTGCACATCAGTGGGGCCATGAACGCCTAGGTTTTTTCAAATTTGTTTATGGGATGTGGGCATCACTGACATGGCCAGCATTTATTGCCCATCCCTAATTGCCCTTGAGAAGGTGGTGGTGAGCCGCCTTCTTGAACCACTGCAGTCCATGTGGTGAAGGAACTCTCACCGTGCTGTTAGGTAGGGAGTTCCAGGAATTTGACCCAGCGACGATGAAGGATCGGCGATATATTTCTAAGTCAGGATGGTGTGTGACTTGAAGGGGAACTTGGAGGTGGTGGTGTTCCCATGCACCTGCTGCCCTTGTCCTTCTAAGTGGAAGAGGTTGCGGGTTTGGGAGGTGCTGCAGAAGAAGTCTTGGCAAGTTGCTGCAGTGCATCTTGTAGATGATACACACTGCAGCCACGGTACGCCGGCGGTGGAGAGAGTGAATGTTTAAGGTGGTGGATGGGGTGCCAATCAAGCGGGCTGCTTTGTCCTGGATGGTGTCGAGCTTCTTGTGTGTTGTTGGAGCTGCACTCATCCAGGCAAGTGGAGAGTATTCCATCACACTCCTGACTTGTGCCTTGTAGATGGTGGAAAGGCTTTGGGGAGTCAGGAGGTGAGACACTCGCCATAGAATACCTAGCCTCTGAACTGCTCTTGTAGCCACAGTATTTGTGTGGCTGGTCCAGTTACGTTTCTGGTCAATGGTGACCCCCAGGATGTTGATGGTGGGGGATACGGCGATGGTAATGCCGTTGAATGTCAAGGGGAGGTGGTTAGACTCTCGCTTGTTGGAGATAGTCATTGCCTGGCACTTCTGTGACGCGAATGTTACCTGCCACTTATCAGCCCAAGCCTGAACGTCGTCCAGGTCTTGTTGCATGCGGACTATGTTAGTATCCCTCCTTGAGATGAGGTCAATGAGAGTCTGCAATCTGTTGTTCACAGCAAGCATGTTGTCGTTCCACTGGTGCATTTGCTGCTCCATGCAGGTGGCCATCCTTTCCCTGGAGCAGCACATCGTCACCATTAGCTGCGAGATGGTGGTGCTCATGTTGGAGATGGACTCCTCCATTCTCTGTACACTCACACACATCGCGGCTGCAAAAGTTGCCAGAGTCTCGCGCATGTGTTGCTGCTCCTCCAAGATCACCCTCTTTCTCGACGGTCCCCAAGGTTCAGCATTTGCATGCACCTGAGCAGAGCTGGGAGCATCCTGCACCCTCAGTCGAGGATTCTCCACTGCTGTCCCTGTTTCCACCATCTGCTCTTGCTCACTTGTGATCTGTGAGACACCAGGTGACAACACTACTCTATGTCTCGCTGGACCCACCAAGGTGCGCGTATCTGCGTTGGTGCTGGGTGCGCTTGGGTCTGGTGACAATGCACCCTCAGAGAGTGGAGCTTCCCCTGAGGAGATGTCTTCCTCTGGCTAGACAGTGGGGTGGGGGTGGGGGGTGGGGGGCACTTGATGGACCTGTGGGGCAGTAAAGACATGAATTAGAAATGCAATGAGAAGGATGCACAATGTTACCATTATGCACATGATGACATTTCACTGGCTGCTGACATCAAGTCACCATGAGTGACTGTTGTATGCCATGTGGCTGTCGGATATTTAATTCTGTCACCAAGTTACTGGGAGGTCCCCCTCTCTCCGTTTCCCACTGCCAGCAGCTTTGCAACTCCAGTGATTTGCAGCCCCTCCTCCTCTGCTTGAGTCAAGTTGGTGTAAATTGGAGGGCCACCTCCGGTTTGTTGCCTCTCCCTGTTGTTCTGGATGCTCTTCTCCTGCAAGGAGGGAAAGAAGGGAACTTTGAATGAGAGTGATGGAATGAGTGTAAGGGATGTATGGGCTACATCTGTAGAGGGTGACTATGAGGGAGTGGTGTGACATTGCCAAATGGCCTCCTTCTGTGGCGTTACTTTCTGTTATTGCATTAGGATGAGGGTGAGTGTCAGTGGTGGATAGTCAGATGGGGATATGAGTAGATGCATAGACAGTGAGGGATGGGTGCACCTGCAAGGTAGGCTGGTGTGATGAGTGATGTGCAGGAGTAGGCTTGAGAAGAGTGATGGGGTTGGAGTGGACACGCACATCAGGATGTAGTTGAATGTGGGATTGTACTCACCTTTCCTGACCTCATGAGATCATTAAATCTCTACCGGCATTGAATCCAGGAGCGGCCGACAACACCCCTACTGCTCACTTCTTGGGTGAACTCCAGCCATGCCCGTTTGGTGTCTCTGGCTGCTTTTTCCTGCCGCTGCCAGGAAACAGGACCTCCCTGCGTTCTCTGACTCCCTGGAACAGGACTTACAGGGAGGCATCTGAGAACCTGGGTGCAGCCTTCTGCCGCTGTGACGCCATGTCTGCTTGGACCCACACAAATCTCTGCGCTAGCGAGGAATTTCCACCTCTCCCAACCGCCTTTATGCCTCCTCCAACTGGGATGTGTGCAAGGCTCCTTTAAATATCTGAGCTGAAAACAAGTCATCAATGATGTCAGAAGACCTGCTCCATTTAATTGGGCCGGGAAACCCGCATGACTGTTTCAATTGATGTAATTGAGTTAAACGCGCAGTGCAGAACGCACTGTTAAAAACTTCAGGATGGCGACCCGCTACGCGGCCCGTACGCACCCGCCCCGATTCTCAGGTAAAGATTCCAGCCAAAGGCCTCAGCATCCACAACCTCATTATGAATTCATCTATTGACATCCTGGTGCTTACAGAAACCGGTAACTTTTCCCGCCTAATTGAAGCCTCCGCACCTGGCTAGATATTCCTTTACTTGCCAACCACAAACCACTATGGCAGTGGCATAGCTTTTAGGACCAAGTTCTATTTTGATCTATCCCCTACTTCGCCTTTGAGCAAATCACTCCCATCTCTCACATAAGATTGTGTTCATCTACAGCTTTCCCAAGATCTCACCAATTTCCTCACTGACATTTCTCTTAGCCTCTGCACCAATGACTTCCTCCTGTCCTCACTCAAAGTCTTCCCACACCCACCCACGTCCCCTTTTTCAACCTAGCCATCTTATGCAGTCTCTCCACTCCTGAGGTCTCAGTCACCAATAACTTCACTTCAGACAGCTTCCTCATTTCCCTTACCACTTACATCTACCGGCCTTGCTCCAACCACATTAGCCTCACACTCTGCCCTTTGAAAAAAATGCTGTTCCCAATCTCCCTCACAAATTCATTCTCAAACTCCCAACTCCTTTTCATCTGGATCCACCATTCACATCAACAACTCTGCTACTATTGGCTTGCTCAACTGCTCTCTTGCGTCTGCCTTTGATACCCAGGTTTCCACCAAATAATTCACCATCTCTCACTCCTGCAGTTCTCCCTGGTATTGCTTCCAGCTTCATTCCATACGTCCAAGGACTGCAAACTCGTGTGCACCTGGTAAATTCCCGACCTGGTCATTCATACCCAGATCGGACTGACTATGTGCCTCCTACTGCTCAGCCAAATTCTCCTTTAATCCAGGATTATTCTGGAGGCCAAGGACAACCAACAGCTGCTTTATTCCATGTTGAAGCACCTCCTCAAACCGCTTTTCTCTTCAGCTTCACCTCCAACATCAATTGTTTAAGGTTCAGCGGCCTCTGTCTCCACCTCCGCTTCCCATTCTCTACTCCCTGCTCCCGACCACTGCCCAGTCTTCCACCCACCGTGCTCACCAATCCCAGCCAGTCTCCCATCTCCCTCACTGCCCTCTCTAAGCTCATATCTTCCATGATATTCACCTCCTCTTCCCCCCTCGATCGCCTCCCTCCTACACAATTACATTTCCTTTCCAGTCTTCTTAGCAATGATTATTAATGGCTCTCTTTGTCCATCTCCTTTTCAAAATTATCATCACCCCCCTCATAAAGCCTACCCTTGATCCATCTGTTCTCTCTAACGACCACCCCATCTCTGATTTCCTTTTCCTCTCTAACTCCTTGAAAATGTTGTTGTTTCCCAACTCCATGCCCATTACTCCCAAAGCTCTCTTTGAATTCCTTCAGTCGCCCTGCTCTACTCACAGCCTGATGCTGCCCTGTGTTATTCTTCCTTGACCTTGCCATGACGTTGCATGCAATTAAGCCTTTGGTCACCTCTTTTAATTCTCCCAGACACTTTAGAACACATTTCTCAAGTTAAAAACTATAGAAATGATCCCTAAAATATAGTCTCACCATAGCTCAGTGTCCACTCCCATTTATTTATTTCTCCCTGTAAAGCACCTTAGGATTTTTTTTTACATTAAAGCGCTAACTAAATGCAAATTAATTAAAGAAAATGGAGGCAGAAAAGAGCATTGAAAGAACTGAAAGGACAATGTGAAAAGGAGAAACATAGTTTAAGGAGGACAGTAGGTAATCTTGGTTCAAAGGAAAGCAGACTGATGAAAGTCTCATTGATCTGAAATTTGTGCAGTTGCAGTTCCCCAATTTTCTCAAGAGAATGCACTGTGCGCTTAGATAATCTGTATAAAATGGGTGATCAGGGTCGGACACATTCTGGGCTGAGGAAGTATCTTTTCAAAGGGGAAGCAGCATATTTGGATCACATGAAAATAAACTTGAAATTTGGGTTTGTGACAGCTGAATTGTTTAGTGTTTGGTTTTTGGGATTTTGTTCATTTTTTGGAGGTTTTTCCCTCAGATTTCTGCCAGGAAGATTTACTATTGCTCCAACCAAAATGCTGGATGTGGAAGGTACAAAAGGGATCCTGCTCTTTTTCTGTTATGGGGTAAAAACAATAGAGAAAGGAAGTTAGGGAGGTTCTCTTGCACCAGAGGCTGCTCATGCCCATCCAAAACCATGCAGCCATGTCTGTAGCCCCAAGGACACGTAATTAGGAATATCCAAGGAAAATGACCTTTACAGGCTATGCTGCACCAAGAAGTCAGTGATAGAGCTGTGTTATTTGCTTGACCCTGACTTTACAGACAACCTCCACCACAAGGATGGCACTGCCAATGGCAGGTAAAGTTAAAATAGCCATGAACTTTTATTCCACAGGCACATTCCAAGTTATCACAGAGACATCAGCAATATTTGTTAACCCATAATGCATCAAGCCAATGCAAACAAATTCATCAGTTTCTCCCTGAAACCCATCTGAGTAGATTTCCCAACCTGCATAGCAAATGTGGGCCCTGGGAGGAAACTGCAGCTGATTAGTAGTGGAGCCACATTGGCACGTGATATTCCTGCTCTGCTGCTAACCAGAGGGACATTCAAGCCTTTACACTGGGGGACAAAATTAGATACAGCTTGGTATATCAAAATTACACACAGACCAGACCAGGATTATACTGTAAAGAAAGAACTTGCATTTATATTCACAACTTCAGGACATCCCAAAGTGCTTCGCAGCGAATGAAGTACCTTTGAAGTGCAGTCACTCTTGTAATGTAGGAAATGCAGAAGCGAATTTGCGCAAAACAAGGCCCCATAAACAGCAATGTGATAATGACCAGATTACCTGGCTTTTTTAAGTGATGTTGGTTGAGGGATAAATATTGGCACGGGGAGACCTCCTCTGCTCTTCTTCAAAATAGTGCCATGGGATCTTTTAAGAACATAAGAACATAAGAAATAGGAGCAGGAATAGGCCACTTGGCCCCTCGAGCCTGCTCCGCCATTCAATAAGATCATGGCTGATCTTGGGCTCAAAGCCACTTCCCTGCCCGCTCACCATAACCCTTCACTCCCTTATCTTGCAAAAATCTGTCTATCTCCACCTTAAATGTATTTAATGACCCAGCCTCCATGGCTCTCTGGGGCAGAGAATTCCACAGATTTACGACCCTCTGAGAGAAGAAATTCCTCCTCATCTCAGTTCTAAAAGGACGACACTTTATTCTGAAACTATGCCCCCGAGTTCTAGATTTCCCCACAAGGGGAAACACCCTCTCTGCATCTACCTTGTCGTGCCCCCTCAGTATCTTATATGTTTCAATAAGATCACCCCTCATTCTTCTAAATTCCAATGAGTATAGGCCCAACCTGCTCAACCTTTCTTCATAAGTCAACTCCCTCATCTCTGGAATTAACCTAGTGAATCGTCTCTGGCCTGCCTCCAATGCAAGTATATCCTTCCTTAAATAAGGAGACCAAAACTGTATGCAGTACTCAAGGTGTGGTCTCACCAATACCCTGTACAGTTGTAGCAGGACTTCCCTACTTCTATACTCCAACCCCCTTGCAATAAAGGCCAACATTCCATTTACCTTTTTGATTACTTGCTGTACCTGCATGCTAACTTTTTGTGTTTCATGCACAAGGACCCCCAGGTCCCTCTGAACTGTAGCATTTTGTAATCTCTCTCCATTTAAATAATAATTTACTTTTTTATTTTTCCTGCCAAAGTGGATAACCTCACACTTTCCCACATTATACTCCATCTGCCAAATGTTTGCCCATTCACTTAGCCTGTCTATATCCCTTTACGGATTCTTTGAGTCCTCTGCACAACTTGCTTTCCCACCCATCTTTGTATCATCCGCAAACTTGGCTACATTACACTCGGTCCCTTCATCCAAGTCATTAATGTAGATTGTAAATAGGTGCGGCCCCAGCACCGATCCCTGTGGCACCCCACTAGTTACTGTTTGCCAAACGGAAAATGACCCATTTATCCCGACTCTCTGCTTTCTGTTAGTTAGCCAATTCTCTATCCATGCCCCCAATCCCATAAGCTCTTATCTTATGCAGTAACCTTTTATGTGGCACCTTATCGAATGCCTTATGAAATCCAAATACACCACATCCACTGGCTCACCTTTATCCACCCTGCTCGTTACATCCTCAAAGAACTCCAGCAAATTTGTCAAACATGATTTCCCTTTCATAAAACCATGCTGACTCTGCTTAACTGCATTATGATTTTCCAAATGCCCTGCTACTGCTTCCTTAATGAAGGACGCCAGCATTTTCCCAACAACAGATGTTAGGCTAACTGGTCTATAGTTTCTGCTTTCTGTCTCCCTCCTTTCTTAAATAGGGGTGTTACATTTGCGGTTTTCCAATCTTCTGGGACCTCTCCAGAGTCCAGGTAATTTTGGTATATTGCAACCAATGCATCCACTATCTCTGCAGCCACTTCTTTTAAGGCCCTGGGATGCAGGCCATCTGGTCCAGGGGACTTGTCGTCTTTTAGTCCCATTATTTTACCAAGTACTTTTTCCTTATTGATAGTGATTGTCTTTAGTTCCCCCCTCCCAGTGGCCCCTTGATTATCCATTATTGGGATGTTGTTAGTGTCTTCTACCGTGAAGACAGATACAAAATATTTGTTCAGAGTCTCTGCCATTTCCCCGTTCCCCATTATTAATTCCCCATTCTCATCCTCTAATGGACCAATGTTTACTTTAGCTACTCTATTCCTTTTTATATACCTGTAGAAGCTCTTACCATCTGTTTTAATATTTCTTGCCAGTTTACTCTCATAATTCATCTTCTCTCTCTTTATTATTTTTTTAGTCATCCTTTGCTGGTTTTTAAAAATTTCCCAATCTTCTGGCCTCCCACCAATCTTGGCAACATTGTATGCCTTCGTTTTCAATTTGATACCATCCTTTACTTCCCTAGTTAGCCACGGATGGTGCACCCTTCTCTTAAAATCTTTTTTTCTCACTGGAATATATTTTTGTTGAGAGTTATGAAATATCTCCTTAAATGTCCGCCACTGCATTTCAACTGTCTTACCCTTTAATTTATTTTTACAGTCCACTTTAGCCAGTTCTGCCCTCATGCCATTGTAATTGCCTTTGTTTAAGATCAGGACATTGGTTTGAGATACAACTTTCTCACCCTCCAACTGACTTTGAAATTCAACCATGCTATGATCACTCTTTCCTAGAGGATCCTTTACTATGAGATCATTTATTAATTCTGTCTCATTACACAGTACCAGATCCAAGATAGCCTGCTCCCTAGTTGGTTCCATTACATACTATTCTAGGAAACCATCCCAGATACACTCTATGAACTCCTCCTCAAGGCTACCATGGCCAATTTGATTTGTCCAATCAATATGGAGATTAAAATCACCCATGATTATTACTATACCTTTTTTACAGACCTCCATTATTTGTTGATTTATACTCTGTCCAACAGTATTGCTATTGTTCGGGGGCCTGTAGACTACGCCCACCAGAGACTTTTTCCCCTTATTGTTTTTTATCTCCACCCAAACCAATTCTACATCTTGATCTTCTGAGCCAATCTCACTTCTCACCACTGCACTGATCCCATCCTTTACCAACAAAGCCACCCCACCTCCCTTTCCTTTCTGTCTATCCTTCCGAATTGTCAAACACCCTGGAATATTCAGTTCCCAGCCCTGGTCACCTTGCAACCACGTCTCTGTAATGGCGATCAGATCATACCCATTTGTATCTATTTGTGCCGTCAACTCATCTATCTTGTTATGAATGCTGCGTGCATTCAGATATAGAGCTTTTAACTTTGTCTTTTTATCATTTCTCCTTGTTTTGGCCCCATTTTCTGTTGCACTCTTATTTTTAAACATTCTGTCCCTTCCTGTCACACTCTGGTTATTATTTCCCCCATCTCTATCCTGCTCTATTGTTTTCTCATTTCTCATTGACTTTTTAAATTCCCGCTCACCTGGACCCTCCCCCCCAATATTTAGTTTGAAGCCCTCTCTACAGCCCGAGTTATTCGATTCGCCAGGACTCTAGCCCCAGCATGGTTCAAGTGAAGCCCGTTCAAATGGAACAGCTCCCTCTTATCCCAGTAGTGGTGCCAGTGCCCCACAAATCGAAACCCATTCCTCCCACACCAGTCTTTGAGCCACTCGTTCATTTCTCTGATCTTATTTACCCTATGCAAATTCGCTCGTGGCTCAGGTAGTAATCCAGAGATTATTACCTTTGTGGTTCTGCTTTTTAATTTAGCCCCTAGCTGCTCATACTCTCTCAGCAGAACCTCTTTCTTTGTCCTACCTATGTCATTGGTACCTACGTGGACCAGGACAACTGGATCTTCCCCCTCCCACTCCAAGTTCCTCTCCAGCCGGAGAAGATGACCTTAACCCTGGCACTGGGCAGGCAACACAGCCTTCGGGACTCATGCTCTCGGCTGCAGAGAACAGTATCTATCCCCCTAACTATACTGTCCCCTATCACTACAACATTTTTTTTTTTACTTCCCCCCCCCACTTGAATGGCTCCCTGTACCACGGTGCTGTGATCAGATTGCTCATCCTCCCTGCAGTCCCTGCCCTCATCCACACAGGGAGCAAGAATCTCGTACATGTTAGACAAGGCCAAGGGCTGAGGCTCCTTCATCACTACCCCCTGGATCCCAATACCTACCTCGCTTGTAGTCATACCCTCCTGTCCCTGACCATGGGCCAAATTGGAAGTAATTACTCTAGTGGGTGTAACTGCCTCCTGGAACTTAGTGTCCAGGTAATGCTCCCCCTCCCTAATGTGTCGCAGTGTCTGAAGCTCGGACTCCAGCTCATCAACTCTGAGCCAAAGTTCCTCGAGCAACCAACATTTGCTGCAGATGTGGTCGCCGTGGAACTCAATGGTGTCGACCAGCTCCCACATGCAACAGCAACAGCACATTGCCTGGTCTCCCATCTCAATTAATTAATTAATTAGTTTTAAAATTTGGAACACATGTAACTTTTAATCTACACCAAGGCACTTAAATTTAGACGCCCAAATTTGGAAAAAAGTGAGAAATACAGAAATACTCACCAACCAATCACTTACCTGCTTTCTGGTGACGTCACACTTCTACTTCTTTTTACTTCTTTACACTTACCGGTCCGTTATATCTCTCAAAGGTTGTAATCTCTGGATTACTCCCGGTGCCCCGTGCTAGTGAGTATAGGAATAGGAGGATAGAGCAGATGAATGCGTGGCTAAAGAGTTGGTGCAGGAGGGAGGGCGTTAGTTTCCTAGATCACTGGGTCTGCTTCTGGGGAAGGTGGGACCTGTACAAGTCGGACGGGTTGCACCTGAACCGGAACGGGACCAACATCCTTGCGGGAGGTTTGCTGGTACTGTTGGGGGGGGATTTAAACTAACTTGGCAGGGGGATGGGATACGGAGTGGAGCTATAGTAGGGGGTGATACACAGCCAAATATAGAGGAAAAAACAAGTCAGCCTGGAAGGCAGAGCAAATATGTAACGGCACAAGGGAGTATGGCAAGGCTGGATGGCATTTATTTTAATGCAAGGAGTCTTGCAAGTAATGCAGATGAATTGAAGGTGTTGATGAACACCTGGGAGTATGATATTGTTGCTATCACAGAGACATGGTTGAGGGAGGGGCAGGACTGGCAGCTCAATATTCCAGGGTATAAAATCTTCAGGCGAGACAGAGGTGGGTGTAAAAGAGGAGGGGGTGTCGCAATATTAATCAAGGAGTCAATTACTGCTGTAAGGAGGGATGATATCTTAGCAGGTTCCTCTAATGAGGCCATATGGGTAGAACTTAAAAACAAAAAGGGGGCAAGCACTTTGCTGGGAGTGTACTATAGGCCCCCAAACAGTCAGGGGGAGATAGATGAACAGATATGTAGGCAAATCTCAGAGAAGTGTAGAAATAATAGGGTAATACTAGTAGGGGATTTCAACTTCCCCAATATTAAAAAACATAGGGGGGAAAATTCAGTTGGTTGCGCTCCCGTTAGCGCCTTAAGAGGGTGCTAATGGGGCGCAAAGCATCTAGCGCCCAGGCGCGGCGATGTTTGCGCCACTCGCGAAATTAACTAGACATTTTGCGGTGGCGCTAAACACTACCGCCATGATCTCCTGCGCCGGCAGATCGTGACGTCAGTCGAGTGCGCAACGCCCGGTATCGCCCGGAGCAGATATTGAGTGGCGCCCCCTGCCTTACCGCCTGACGCTAGCAACGACAGGTTGAGGGGAGTGAATTGCAGTCATGAAGAGACTGGGGGAGCGCTATTTAAAGGCGACCGCTTCCTGCCTTTTATTGTTGGTGCCATTTTTGAACCACGCATTCTGAGAGAGAGAGAGAGAGACTTCTGGAGAGATTCAACACTGTGTGAAGGTGTTTTGGGTACTGAGCAGCACTTTGCAGGTTCATTTTGATTTGCCATTCCTTGTATCGATTTAGAAGAGACTGTGGGGGCTGCACTCTAAGCTCTTTCCCTGGTACTCTCCATTGTTCTTTCCAGTAGATTTGATGTGCAGGTCTCTCCAGGCAGAGATTCAAGGCTGCAATGAGCAGGATGTGGATGGAAAGCAAGATCAACCATCCCCTTTAAGAACTGGCCGGTGCCATTGTGTGTGTGTTCCATTGCTGACTGACATCACATGAGCTTCGCCAGCGCTCTGAGGTAACGCCTCGCTCCTCGGCCTTTGCGCCTTAAGACAGGTGTGAAGCGCCTGATTTAGCGCTCCAATCACCTCCAGCGGCGATAAAAGTCAAGTTTGCAGTCGGTGGCGATAATTAGCGCCAGGCGCTAATCTTTGCGCCCGGCCGATAATTGCGCCCCAAATGGGGTGATACTGAATTTCTCCCCCATAGAAACATAGAAGATAGGAGCACGAGTAGGCCATTCGGCCCCTCTAGCCTGCTCCGCCATTCAATGCGATCATTGCTGATCATCCAAATTCAGAACCTTGTCCCTGCTTTCTCCCCATATCCCTTGATCCCTTTAGCCTTAAGAAATATATCCAACTCCTTCTTGAATATATTTAATGAATTGGCCTCTACTGCCTTCTGTGGTAGAGAATTCCACAGGTTCACCACTCTCTGGGTGAAGAAATTCCTCCTCATTTCTGTCCTAAATGGCTTAACTGGGATAGTCATAGTGTGAAAGGCTTAGAGGGTGCGGAATTCTTAAAGTGCATCCAGGAGAGCTTTTTGAGGCAGCATGTAGAAAGTCCTACAAGAGAGGGGGCGGTACTGGACCTAATTCTAGGGAATGTAGCCGGGCAAGTGGTAGAAGTGTCAGTTGGAGAGCATTTTGGTGACAGTGACCATAATTCGGTGAGATTTAAGGTAGTCATGGAAAAGGACAAAGATGGACCGGAAATAAAGGTTCTAAATTGGGGGAAGGCTGATTTTAATATGATAAGGCAGGATCTGGCCAAAGTGGACTGGGATCAGCTACTTGTAGGAAAATCCACATCAGAGCAGTGGGAGTCTTTCAGAAAGGAAATAGAGAGAGTACAATGGCAACATGTTCCCGCAAAGGTCAAGGGTAGGACCAACAAGCCCAGGGAACCCTGGATGTCAAGGGATATACGAGAATGGATTAGGAAAAAAAGGGAGACTTTTGTCAGATACAAAGGACTAAAAACAGTGGAAGCCCTAGAGGAGTATAGAAAGTGCAGGGGGGTACTTAAAAAAGAAATTAGGAGAGCGAAGAGGGGGCATGAAATAACACTGGCGGGCAAAATAAAGTAAAATCCCAAGGTGTTTTATAAGTATATTAAGGGCAAGAGGATAACCAGGGAAAGAGTAGGGCCCATTAGGGACCAAAGTGGCAACCTGTGTGTACATAGAACATAGAACATAGAACAGTACAGCACAGTACAGGCCCTTCGGCCCTCAATGTTGTGCCGAGCATTGTCCGAGACCAAGATCAAGCTATCACACTCCCTATCACTCTGGTGTGCTCCATGTGCTTATCCAATAACCGCTTGAAAGTTCCTAAAGTGTCCGACTCCACTATCACAGCAGGCAGTCCATTCCACACCCCAACCACTCTCTGAGTAAAGAATCTACCTCGGACATCCCTTCTATATCTCCCCCCATGCACCTTATAGTTATGCCCCCTTGTAACAGCTGCCTCTACCCGAGGAAATAGTCTCTGAACATCCACTCTATCTATCCCCCTCATCATCTTATAAACCTCTATTAAGTCGCCTCTCATCCTCCTCCGCTCTAAAGAGAAAAGCCCCAACTCCCTCAATCTTTCCTCATAAGACCTCCCCCCCAAACCAGGCAGCATCCTGGTAAATCTCCTTTGCACTCTTTCCAATGCTTCCACGTCCTTCCTATAGTGAGGTGACCAGAACTGCACACAATATTCCAAATGTGGTCTCACCAAGGTCCTGTACAGTTGCAGCATAACCTCACGGTTCTTAAACTCAAACCCTCTGTTAATAAACGCCAACACACCATAAGCCTTCTTTACTGCTCTATCCACTTGAGTGGCAACCTTCAGAGATCTGTGCATATGAACCCCCAGATCCCTCTGCTCCTCCACGTTCCTCAGAACCCTGCCGTTGACCCTGTAATCCTTATTCAAATTTGCCCTACCAAAATGAATCACCTCGCACTTATCAGGGTTAAATTCCATCTGCCATTTTTCAGCCCAGCTCTGCATCCTATCAATGTCTCTTTGCAGCCTATAACTGCCCTCCACCTCATCCACTACTCCACCAATCTTGGTGCCATCAGCAAATTTACTGATCCACCCTTCAGTCCCCTCCTCCAAGTCATTGATAAAAATCACAAACAGCAGAGGACCCAGCACCGACCCCTGTGGCACACCGCTGGTAACTGGTCTCCAGTCCGAAAATGTTCCATCCACCACCACCCTCTGCCTTCTATGAGATAGCCAGTTACTTATCCAATCGGCCAAATTTCCCTCTATCCCACAACTCCTTACTTTCTTCATGAGACGACCATGGGGAACCTTATCAAACGCCTTACTAAAATCCATGTATACGACATCAACTGCTCTACCTTCATCTACACACTTAGTTACCTCCTCAAAGAATTCAATCAAATTTGTTAGGCAAGACTTACCCTTCCCGAATCCGTGTTGACTATCCCTGATTAAGTTGCCCCTTTCCAAATGGTCATAAATCCTATCCCTCAGGACCTTTTCCATTATCTTACCAACCACCGAAGTAAGACTAACCGGCCTATAATTACCAGGGTCATTCCTATTTCCTTTCTTGAAGAGAGGAACAACATTCGCCACTCTCCAGTCCTCTGGCACCATCCCCGTGGACAGTGAGGACCCAAAGATCAAAGCCAGAGGCTCTGCAATCTCCTCCCTTGCCTCCCAAAGAATCCTAGGATATATCCCATCTGGCCCAGGGGACTTATCGACCCTCAGGTTCTTCAAAATTGCTAAAACATCTTCCCTCAGAACATCTACCACCTCCAGCCTATCCACCTTTATCACACTCTCATCCTCAAGAAGATGGCCCCTCTCCTCGGTGAACACTGACGAAAAGTATTCATTCATCACCTCTCCTATCTCTTCTGACTCCATGCACAAGTTCCCACTACTGTCCTTGACCGGCCCTACCCTCACCCTGGTCATTCTTTTATTTCTCACATAAGAGTAAAAGGCCTTGGGGTTTTTCTTGATCCGACCCGGCAAGGACTTCTCATGCCCCCTCCTAGCTCTCCTAAGCTCTTTTTTTAGCTCATTCCTTGCTACCTTGTACCCCTCAATCGACCCAACTGAACCTTGTTTTCTCATCCTTACATACGCTTCCTTTTTCCTCTTGACTAGACATTCAACCTCTTTTGTGAACCATGGTTCTCTCACTCGGCCATTTCCTCCCTGCCTGACAGGGACATACCTATCAAGGACACGCAGTAATTGCTCCATGAAAAAGCTCCACTTTTCGTTTGTGCCTTTCCCTGATAGTTTCTGTTCCCATCTTATACTCCCTAATTCTTGCCTAATCGCATCATAATTACCCCTCCCCCAATTATAAACCCTGCCCTGCCGTATGGCCCTATCTCAGAGCCAGAAGATGTAGGTGAGGTTTTAAATGAATATTTTGCATCTGTGTTCACTATGGAGAAGGACGATGTAGGCATAGAAATCAGGCAGGGGGATTGTGATATACTTGAACAAATTAGTATTGAGAGGAAGGAGGTACTAGCGGTTTTAGCGGGCTTAAAAGTGGATAAATCCCCAGGCCCAGACAAGATGTATCCCAGGCTGCTGTGTGAGGCAAGGGAATAGATTGCAGGGGCTCTGACACAAATTTTCAGAACCTCTCTAGCCACAGGGGAGGTGCCAGAGGACTGGAGAACAGCTAACGTAGTACCATTATTCAAGAAGGGTAGTAGGGATAAACCAGGGAATTACAGGCCAGTGAGCCTAACATCAGTGGTAGGGAAATTATTGGAAAAAATTCAGAGGGACAGAATTAGTCTCCACTTGGAGAGGCAAGGATTAATCAAGGATAGTCAGCATGGCTTTGTCAGGGGGAGATCATGTCTGACCAATTTGATTGAATTTTTCGAGGGGGTGACTGGGTGTGTGGATGAGGGTAGTGCAGTTGATGTGGTCTACATGGACTTCAGTAAGGCTTTTGATAAAGTCCCGCATGGGAGACTGGTCAAGAAGGTAAGAGCCCATGGGATCCAGGGCAACTTGGTACATTGGATCCAAAATTGGCTTAGTAGCAGGAGGCAGAGGGTGATGGTCAAAGGTTGTTTTTGTGACTGGAAGCCTGTGTCCAGTGATGTACCACAGGAATCGGTGCTGGGTCCTTTGCTGTTTGTAGTGTACATTAATGATTTAGATATGAATGTAGGAGGTATGATCAGTAAGTTCGCAGATGACACGAAAATTGGTGGGGTGGTAAATAGCGAGGAGGGAAGCCTCTGGCTACAGGACGATGTAGACAGGTTGGTCAGATGGGCAGAACAGTGGCAAATGGAATTTAACTCTGAAAAGTGTGAGATGATGCATTTTGGGAGGACTAACAAGGCAAGGGAATACATAATGAATGGTAGGACCCTAGGAAGGACAGAGGATCAGAGGGACCTTGGTGTGCATGTACATAGATCCCTGAAGGCAGCAGGACAGGTAGATAAGGTGGTTAAAAAGGCATATGGGATACTTGCCTTCATTAGCCGAGGCATAGAATATAAGAGCAGGGAGGTTATGACGGAGCTGTACAAAACGCTAGTTAGGCCACAGCTGGAATACTGTGTGCAGTTCTGGTCGCCACACTATAGGAAGGATGTGATTGCATGGGAGAGGGTGCAGAGGAGATTCACCAGGATGTTACCTGGGCTGCAGCGCTTCAGCTATGAAGAGAGACTGGACAGGCTGGGGTTGTTTTCCTTAGAGCAGAGAAGGCTGAGAGGGGACCTGATTGAGGTGTACAAAATTATGAGGGGCATAGATAGGGCAGATAGAAAGAAACTTTTCCCCTTAGTAGAGGGTTCAATAACCAGGGGTCATAGTTTCAAGGTAAGGGGCAGGAGGTTTAGAGGGGATTTGAGGAAAACCTTTTTCACCCAGAGGGTGGTTGGAATCTGGAACTCTGCCTGAAAGAGTGGTAGAGGCAGGAACCCTCACAACATTCAAGAAGCATTTAGATGAGCACTTGAAATGCCATAGCATACAAGGCTACGGACCAAGTGCTGGAAAATGGGATTAGAATAGACAGGGCTTGATGGCCGGTACGGACACAATGGGCCGAAAGGCCTCCTTCTGTTCTGTATAACTCTATGACTCTTTGACTCTCTCGCTCCCAGCTCGGGTCCTGCTCAGGTCTACAGCCTCTGCTTCTCCTGAGAGGGCAAACGGGGCCTCGGTTTAACGTCTCATCTGAAAGACGGCACCTCTGGCAGTGCAGCACACCCTCAGCACTGCACTGGAGCATCAGCTTAGATTTTGTACTTAAGTCTCTGGAGTGGGACTTGAACCCTTCTGAATCAGAGGTGAGAATTCTATCACTAAGCCATGGCTAACACCTTATGTACCCACATATGAATTTATCTGAAGTCACACATACCAGCATGTAGGTAATGCTCATTATTTTGTGACTACCAATTTTGCTGCACTGAATGAACCAGATGGCAAAGCATTTTCTTCCAACCAGATGGTCACAGTTTTAGGCTCCAAAACTACTTGTCACTGGAGTTTGCCTGTCACTGCTGGCAGTCAGTTACTTCACTCCTTAGCCAAATCACCAGATGGAGTACTCTGTTTTACAGAGATGCTGCAGTTCTCAATCCCTATCAAATTGTAGATGAGAGTAAGATTTAAGAATTATTCACCTGCTCACCAACTATCTTCCAACACATTTCTTTCCAGCCATCTCTTACATTAGGATATAACAGAATTGTCCATCTGACAAATAGCTTATCACAGCTGAAAAAAAATGTAAATGTTGTAAAGTAAAACAGTAAGGATGAAAAGCCAGCACAGCAAAACAAGGCACACAGTGTTCATACTGATAGAAAAATCACTAATTTGACCCTAACTCTCATTTCCGGTGAATCAACCAAAAGGCTGAAAGTTCTGCAGTCCTCTCTTGTGAAATGATAATCGCATGAATCTGAAATCTGCAGCCCAAACTGACCTTATCTGGTCATGAGTAGTGAATAGCTCTTACACAAAAAAAAAACAATGGCCCAGAATTTGCAAGAGCAGGGCATCTCATGCCGTCCCCCATTCGTTAAACTTGTTCCTGCACCCTTCGGCTCAAAAAGATTTTGCCCACAAAGTTGTTGGAAGTGTAAGCTGATAATGGTGCAGCGAGGGCAACAGGGCATCTGGGACCTTGGTGAATGACGGGACAAACAGTGTATCTCCTTAACCAATGAGATTTGAGGATTGAGAAATAAACAGAGGAAGGACTGAGAAGGAGGGTGAATTAGAGTGGGTGAGTTCAATGCCAAATCAGGTACAGAAATTGAAATAGAGAGAAAGAAAGACTGGATTAAGCAAGAGAGAGAAAAAAGAGAAAGAAAGGAAAAGTAAAAAAAGTTCCTAATTTTAAATTTGAATTCTTAAAATCTCTTAAAACAATTCACTTGCCGAAGGAATGAGAGTCCACACTTTTAATCGTTCACTTTCTGGGAAAGAGAGGTTGATTGACAGTCATTAACAATTGTACATACACTATTAATTACTAGACGTAACTTTCCATGGCGCGTTTAATGAGCAATTAATGTGCAAATGCAGTAATTTCATGAAACTCACGGGGAGGTTAAGGGCTAGATGCTGTTTTTGCGAAGCTAATGGTGGAGCAGTGCAAATTGGCCAGCAACTTGTGGCGCTTCGCAATTCATGGCATATCTCTTCTTTGCCACAAGTTGCTGGCTGATTTTCACAATAATAACGGCGTGCATTGTTCACACACCATTATTTTTTCAGCAAATTCTGGGTGAATGTGACTAAAGCATATATAACATATTTGAATAGCAAAATATCTTATATATTAAATTACATTCCACCTCAAAATACATTTTATGTCAGGCTTTGTCAATGGCAAAACTTAATTTATAAGTGAAATTCCATTGGCGCACAAATTTGTAAAATCTACCGATTGATATAGATACATAGAATAAAGTGTCAAATTCCAAGATTTGTAGATCTGAGGGTGCGACAGACATTTGATGCTGGTCTTATAAAGAATTGTAAAGGGTTGACATATGGCTTGTTTTTGCTCATTATAATTTAGCTCCGAAAAGATGTCACTGGAATGTTGGCCATTTGAATTCTGTATATTGGCCATATGGTTTGATTTTCAACCTTAAAATGAATGTCAAATCAAATAACTTCATGGTGATCCATTTTAATAGGAGCAGGAGTTTACAATTCCTTTCAAATTTAAACTGCTGTCTTTGTAATTTAAATAGTGAGTAGTATTAAGTTTACATCTATTGGTTTGTTTTCTTAATCAAAAATTCACTGATGAAAATTTTGAAAATCCTTTCTTTCAGAATTTTTCCAACGTCCTCATTAATGTAAAAATGAATAGCACTTTTAGTTGTTTTTCCTATTTCTGAAATTTGACTGAATATACAGCTGAACTGTTTTTGATTACTTTAAGCAATTAATTATTTGAGCCATTTGACAACATGCACCTTCTTGATGTGCTTTTCATCAAATTTGTGAATGAATAAAACTAAGCAGCCTGTGCGTTAATGAAATAAACATCCCCAACATAAGAGTGCAATATAGATTGTTAGGACTATTGTTGAAAAACAGTCATATTTTGAGCTAATTTGGCCTGATTAAGAGTCAGATAAAATTTCTAGAAGCCAGCCACATAAATTATTGATTTATATCCAGCATCTTAGACTTTACTCCTCAAAATCAAGTCACTAGAGTAACAATTTGCATCCTGTGAATTGTGTAATTCTGACTATAAATTGAAATGTACTGAGAAACAGAAGCATTTTTTAGAAAGTGTATCATAAGCAGAGGTCAAGAAAATCACATCCTAAGTATGGGGTTGACTATTATTCTAGGAGGCAGTCATCATATTGCATACAGAATAGTGGATGGTCAGTGTGTATGCAATCCAGGGTTGATTTTGAACAATAAAAGAGAGCCACGTCTTGTTAACTTGCCTATGCCTATTAATTAATATGGGTGCCATATACAATTTACTTTTAAATAATGTACATTGACCACACAATGTGGATTCTATTGATAAAGATCACTGATATGTGTCATCACTGATGCAAAACTGGCATCTAAGCCTGGAAATGATTTGAGTGTTATTGTATTTATGATTAATGCATTTGTATCAAATTTCTCTCTGCAATTTTAATGGAGGCATTAACTCATTTTAAAACGGTTCATGAAAAGAAAATAACAAGGAATTTGCATTTATGTAGTATATTTCATGTCCTCAGGATGTGACAAAGTGCTTCTAGCTAATTAAGTACTTTTTTGTGTAAATGTAATCACTGTTGCAATGTAGGTAAACGCAGCATCCAATTTGCACACAGCAAGATCCCGCAAACAGCAATGTGATAAAGGACCAGATAATCTGTTTTCTAGTAGTATTGATTGAGGGATAAATGTTGACTAGGACACCGGGATAATTCCCCTGCTTTTCTTTGCACAGTATCATAAGATATTTTATGTCCATCTGGGGGGCATATGGTGCCTATTTTTATCCTCTCATCCAAAAAAACAGTAGCTCCAACAGTGCAACACTGCTTCAGTTCTACGCTGAAGTGTCAGCCGAGATTATGTGTTCAAGTCTCAGACTAAAGGTGAGAGTGCTACCACTGAGCCAAGGCAAACACCTCCATTAAAATAGAGGCAAGAGGAATTTGATATGAATGCATGAAGTATTTGTACGATAAGGTCATTGGAATTCATTTCCAGGCTCTGGTGTTATTGGTGCAAAGCTGAAGTAAAATAACTTGCCTGGTGTTACATAAGTAGCTGCAAATTATAAGGTGATCTTTGTAAAAGTTACAAGGAGCAAAAGTAGATTTCAGGTTTGATATAGAAGGAGATCTGCAAAGGAACCAGACCTAGGCTGCAATGTTTAGAAAACTGACTTGAATTTGCAACTGAAAACTTGTGAACCTCCAGTGACTTTAGCCCCGAAAATACAAACTGATATTTCTCAGCAAACCCCTTAGTCTGACTATCATCAATTTTATATAGCCTGGAGTATGGATTTTACAATATTTAAACACAAGTACAAAGAGTTGGGCTGGAATTTTCTGTACCTGGGCGGGCCAGGTGCGGGCGGTCGACGTGGCGGGTCACGACCCCGTTGCTGCTTCCATCCCACTGCAGAAATCGACTTTGCACTAATGGGGCCTATTAAGTCCACCCTGCGCGTTACCCGGCCCAATTAAATGGTGCGGGTCTGATGACGTCAGCGATGATGCGTTTTCAGCCAGGATATTTAAAGGAACCATGGCCACATTGCATTTGAAAATTCATGTAGGAGTTTGCAGTCACTGGAGGTTTTGATTGCTCCAAGCAGTTGGAGAGATGACTGCACAGAGGCAGAGGGCTGCACCCAGGTTCTACGATGACTCCCTCTATATGCTTGTGGAGGGTGTCAGAGCATGCAGGGAGGTCCTCTTCCCTTCGACTGGGCAGGAGAGTCCTCCCCAACAGATCAAAAGAGCCTGGCTCCAAATTGCAGGGGAGGTCAACAGCAGGGATGTATTCAGGAGGACCTGGGTGCAGTGCCGCAAACACTTCAACGATCTTGTTAGATCAGGAAAGGTGAGTCCAAAGCCACACTCAACTTCATCCTGCTGTGCCTCTCATCACATCCCCATCACTCTGCCTTCCCAACCCTACTCCTGCACATCCTTACACCAACATACCTTGTACCTCCACCCATCCCTCTCTCTCTCTATCTACATTAACACATCCCCATCTTACTAACCACCCCTCACACTCACCCTCATCCTAATGCAATCATACCAACTAACAACACACAAGGAGGCCACTTGGCATTGCCACCCCACTCCATCATAGTCTCCCTCTAAAGATGCGACCCATCCATTCCTTACACTCATTCCATCACTCTCACTCAACCTTCTCTTCTTTCCCTCCTTGCAGGAGAAGAGAGCACACAATAAGAGGGAGAGGGAGAGAACTGGAGGTGGGCCTCCATCATTGGCGACCCTCACAACAGCAGAGGAGGCTGTGTTGGAAGTATCGGGAGTGGCCGAGCAGCTGGAGGTGGGAAAGGGAGAGAGGGGAACATCTCAGCAACCTGGTGACAGAATTACATATCGTGCAGCTACATGGAATACATCAGACACATCAGCCACTGAATAGTCATCAGGTGCATAAAGGTATCTGTACCCATTCTTCATATGGCATATCTAACTCATCTCTTTAAACTCCCACAAGAGCACCCCCCCCCCCCCCCCCCACTGTCCAGGAGGAAGAGGAAGATGACTCCTCAGAGGAGCCTCCAACCTCTGAGGGCGCAGCATCACCAGACATGAGCGCACCCAGCACCAGTGCAGATCTGCACACCTTGGTGGGTCCCACGCGAGATAGAGTAGTGTCGTCACTGTGTCTGTCACAAGTCACAAGTGAGCAAGACCAGATGGTGGAGACAGGGACAGCAGTGGAGACTCCTCGCTGGAGGGCGCAGAACGCTCCAAGCTCTGCTCAGCTGCATGCAGACACTAAGCCTCAGGGACCATCCAGGAAAGAGGGCGATCCTGGAGATGCAGCAAGAAGTGCAGGAGGCTCTGATAGGTTTTTGACTGCAATGTCTGCAAATGTTCAGAGAATGGAGTAGTCCATCTCCAACAAAAGCACCACCGTGTCGCAGGCAATGGCGACTGTAGGCCCTTCCATGGATAGGATGGCCACCTGCATGGAGTAGCTAATGCGCAGATGGTCTCTATGGAGAATAGATGGCTATCTATGGAGCATAGATGGCAGAGGCTCATAGAGCTCCTGTCTAGGAAGGATGTCAGCATAGACATGGGTCCTCATGGCCCCACTGCTGTGCAGCAAGGTGTTCTCCAACTCCTTGCTAGCAGGGAATTGCGGGTGGCCCATGAGAGGGATGACGATGAGAGAGGATATGCAAGTGTGGGCTCCACTCAAAGTGGTTACACTTCTCCCCTGTCAGAGCCCCAGATGCCTCCTCAGAGCGCGATGGCCGAGTCTGCCCCTGGACAGCCGCAGGAGGAGCAGACTTTGGTGGGGCTATCACAGGCTCCAAAACCCAGAGGATGTCTGCCAAGAGTGTCTAAGCAGTCGCAGCAGGGAAGTGAGCAGGCTGCCTCGACCTCTGCTGAAGCCACAGGGGTAGCACCTCGTAGAATTACGTGTAAGAGAAAGATGACAAAAAAGTAGATTCACAAGGGTAGCCATTTGGGTGTTTTATTCAATGTTAATGTAAAGTTTCCGTTAATGTATTGTCAACCATACAAATCTTTATTTTCACCACTTTCCCATCTTAGACAAATTTGTATGTACCTTTGGAGCTGGCTTAGTGAGTTGCAGTGAATGGTGAGGCGTAACGCTACCTCCAGCAATGGTGGTCAGTGTGAAGGGAATGGCTTTGTCATTGTAGGATTGCTTTATAGTGTTGCTGTGGGGTGGTGCCAACCTGGCGCATCATGTGGCAGCCATATGGGTGTACTGCGTAAAGTTAAGTAAATTTGGCCATGGTGAGGCCATCCCTGGCCTCCCGGGCAGCAACGTGCTCGGGTGCTGGTGGGATCTGGGCTCCAGCTCCTCCTCCTCCTCATCTTCCAGCTGATGCCCCTCCTCCTCCTCCTCTGAAGAGGCTGTGCGCTCAGTGCCTTGCTCCTCATGCAGCAGTAATCCTCATTGCTGCGCTATGTTGTGCAGGGCACAATAGACCACGATGATTCTGAAGACCCTGGCTGGTGCGTTCTGAAGGGCTCCTCCGGATCTGTCAAGTCATCTGAAGCGCATTTTGAGCATGCCTGTTGTCTGCTCTATGACACATCTGGTGGAAATGTGGCTTTCATTGCATCTCTCCTGGGAATCAGTACTTGGTGTCCTCAAGGGTGTAATGAGCCATGTCTTCAGTGCCTCCAAGCAGCCAATCGGAAAGTCTGTTTGGAGAAGCGAAGAGCTGAGGGAGGGTGGACTGGCGAAGGACGAAAGAGTCAGGGCAGCTGCCTAGGAATTTGGCACACACATGCATGATGATTTTCCTATGGTTGCAGACAAGCTGCACATTGAGGGAGTGGAAGCCCTTGCTGTTGACAAATACTCTTGGGTTATGATGCAGTGCCCTGATGGCCACATGTGTGCAGTTGATGACGCCCTGCACCCATGGGAAGCCAGCCAGAGTGGCAAAGCCAAACGCCCGCTCAGTAACACTGGCGTCATCAGTGGCAAAGTTGATATAATTGGCTGACATGTCAAACGGCATCAGTCACCTGTGTGATGAATCTGTGGACGGCCGACTGTGAGATGCCGCAAATGTCTGCTGCAGATCCCTGGAAAGAGCCTGAGGCGAAGAAGTTGAGGGCGCTGGTGACTTTGACAGCCACTGGTAAGGCATGTCCACCAGGTCCTCTGGGCTGTAGCTCTTGCTCCAGCAATCTGCAAATGTCTGCAATGACCTGGCACGATAGCCTGAGCCCCCTTTGGCACTGCTACTCAGTCATGTTGAGGAAGCTCCTCCTCTGCCTGTATACCCTGTGTTGGGGGCATCGCCTCCAGCGCGGTGCAGCCCTGCGTTGATGCCCTCTGTCCTGTGCAGCACCAGGTGGTTGAGGAGAAGGTTGGAGGTGTTGTTGATGGTGTGGCTGGTGCTGCTGGTGTTGGGCTCATCATGGTCCGATTCTGAGGACAAGGTGACACAGTATAAATGGCACTCAAGCTTATGAAATAGATGGCAGGTCAAGTAGAGATCAGAGGAGTAAGCTGTCAATGGTGTGCTTGGTTGTAACAATGAGGTGAGACTGGATGGCAACTTTGCTAGAAGCACTTGCAGCCTGTAGAAAGCTAAATGTGTGCTGGGAATACAGTCAGCAACAACTTCCACCTGAGGAAAGTGATCAGCTGTGAGGTGGGAGCTTTTATAGTACATTTCATGCTGTCATCTAATCAGCTGGAGCAATGGCCACTCAACTCCTGCCTCAGGCTGACAGACGTGGTTCCCGAGCTGCGTGAATCCCATGGAAATTCAAAAGATAGGCTGAAAAAGGCGCTTAAGGGTCTGACAACTATCTGTTAATGATTTGAATTAGGTCGCCCGCCTCTGCTGTTCGGGTCGCTACCGCGCCGGCAAACGTGCCCGAGGGAAAGGTGCGTGGGAGCGGGAGGACGGCGGGTTCCTGACCCACTGCAAGATATTTCAAATTTCCCACCTGACCCGCCTCCAATCGCGCCCGCACGGACCCCAGAAAATTCCGACCTTGAGCATTGTAGCTACATTCAGGGAACTTTTATTTGGCCAGTATCAGTCACAAACAATATAATTCCAGAAAATGACACTTATTTTAAAATGAAACTTGAACTAAAATAGACCCATTTCTTTATTAATGTTATCAATATTAAGTGTAAAAAATAAAAAGAGCCTGGCTCTTCACTGATTTTTACAATAAAGGAAATGGTCACCTCAGCAGTCTATAAGATGTGAACAATGGTAATACTTAAAGTACGATTTTTAATGAAAATTCACCTACCATCATCGCATTTAACCTTGCCTCATGCTACTGACAATACAGAACTACTGCTATGGCTCATGGAAAGGGATAAGTTTGCCAACAATAATAGTGAATCAGCAGCACTTCCAATTCCTTGCTCGATTTCCCCCCCCCCTCTGCTGTTCAAGGTTCTCCTCAATGACAGGCATAAAACTTTTGCCGCAGGACTGTAAAGTTAATCGAGAGCCATACCACTGTCGGAAGAAAATTATTTTCCTTTTGTGTGGAAGTGGTAAATCCTTCACTATCCCAAAATGAAAACTGACATCTATTCTTGTTGGAGCAGTATCTTCCAAAGACATGCTTTTTATAACTATTAGCTCTTAACAATGCATAATGTTAGCACTCTATTATAGCATATATGCTCCTAATATGATAACCATATTTCTTTGAGTGCTTACCTATTTAGTTATAGCCAGAACAACTCTAGTGATGGGTTCTCTTCCAATCACAGCATTGGTTTCTCTTCCTAATCCCAAATTATCACTTCTAGAGTCCCCCAGGATTGATCCTTGGTTCTCTCTCTTCCTCATCAACATGTTGTCCCTTGGAGACATCCATCGAGTAATCTTCCACTCATATACCAATGACACCCAACTCTACTTCTCCACCATCTCTCTTGACCCCTCTACTAGCTCTGTATTATAAGACTGCTTGGCAACATCCAGTCATGAATGAGCCACAAATTCCTCCAGTTAAACCATCATCTTCAGCCCCTGTCACAACTGCCGTACCCTCACCACTGACTCTATCCCTGTCCATAGCCACTGTCTCTGATTGAACTGGACCGTTTTCAACCTTGGTTTCCTGTTTGACCCCAAGCTGAGCTTCCAACCCCATATGATATCCATCATAAGGAATGTCTACTTCCACCTCACAACTTTGGCCACCTCTGTCCCTACCTCATTCCATCTATTGGTCAAACCCTTATTCATGCCTTAGTCACCCCCAGACTTGATTATCCCAATATTCTCCTAGCTGGTCTCCCATCCTTCACCCTCTGTAAACTTCAGCTTATCCAAATCTCTGCTGCTCATGTCGTATTCCACTCTAATCCTGCTTGTCCATCACTCCTACCCTCACTGATCTACCTTGGCTTACATTTTTCTAACAGCTTAAATTTAAAATTCTCATTCTTGTATTTAAATCATTCCATGGCTTCACCCCTCCTATCTCAAATCTTCTCCAGCCCTTCAACCCTCCACCCTGTACTCTTCATTTCTTGGTCTCCCGCCTCTTGCGCTTTCTCCCTCCCTTTGCCACACTATTGGCAGTTGTGCCTTCAGCTACTTAGGTGCCATGCTCTTGAATTCTCTCCCTAAATCTCTGAATTTTTGTACCGCCCTCTTCTCCTCTACGACCCTTCTTAAAACCCACCTCATTGACTAAGCTTTAGATCTCTCCTCCTATGCTTCTCCTTCTTTGGCTCAATATGTTTTCTTTACACCTCTGTGAAGTGACTTGGGAAATTTTTTTAATGTTTAAATCATTAAATAAAAGCAAGTTGTTGTGTTTAACACAATAATATAACAATACCACCACTGCAATGACTTTCATTATATGTCAATTTTGATAGCAGAAGCCAGAGAGATAAAAAGAAAGATTGGGAGGCCTTCAAAAGTATCTGTTTAAAATAAATTGAAATGTGAAACATTCCATCACCAGCATTGGCAATTTTAAAGCAGATATGTGTGCATTAGACAGCAGCATTGTAACAGCCATAAGTTACCTAAAATGGAGAATGTTCAATACATGTCAACTTTAATGTGGCCCTGACTTAACATTAAAATTATGTAGGTAGCTCTAGTTTAATTACGTGCACTGAAGTCTTTTTCTGTATCTATTCATTAGCTGCTATTTAATCATTAACAGCATGCTGATCTAGCAGCTAGGAGAACAAGTGAATATCTTTTTTTAATTTATAAACACGGGTGTTTAAAGATAGGTCATGAAAAATAAATGACAAAAACTCTTTACATCAGCTGCAGGAAAATATTAGAATACTTCCTTTTCTTTTGTAACTCTCCTTGCATCCTTTACACTACTACACTGTATCACTTTGCCAAACTGAGTAGGAAGTAACTTGCTTCTCAATCTCTGCTTATGCTTCTGCGTGCCTAATAGTTAACAGTGTGCAATTGTAATATTAGGTAATGCATCTATCAATGTTGCCCTCTCTCTCAATCTAACAGTTCAGCCCATGTTGGGCACCAGGCCTTGCTGGACCATCCAGCTTCTGGAAATTGTGTAGCAGTTTGCAGGTTTTAAAATCTGGAGGACCTTGAGCTCCGCCATTCCATCTTAGAGCAAACCGTTTGGGAGACTGTCCACCTATTAAAATATTCTGTTCGAGAAAAGCATTACATTCTGATTGAGAATGGTAGTGTGTTATATGTATGGAAGATGAATATTGCCAGGTTGCAGAAACAATGCAGCAGAGTAGCTCTGAGAACAGCTGGTATATTTAGGAAAAATGGCTCTAAAAGAATAGCTATGACAATTTCTGTAATTGAATGTTCATAATTTCATTGTTAAATAATTCCTTGCAAAAGATATAACTGCAACTTGTGTACTTTATTGTGGATGGCAGCAACAGCTGGTTTACAATTAATGGTATCAGTAGGATTCAGGGAATCAACATGCAGAACCTCAAGCAGGGTTACAACGGCCTGCTGGCCTACAGCAATTAGCAATACTAATGGAGCAATTGGGTAGAGGAGCCAGGTGGTATTCCTCACAGACGATGTACAGGTGGAATACAGGGCTAGGGTAACTAGTTCAATATAGATGCTAAAATTAATTGCTGGGCAGTAACACTAAGATAATGTTACCGACGCTTACATTAAAGAGGACAACCCATGACTTACACCATTGACTTATACAGAATTAAATACTGTAAACTGCTTGGCTCCCTTAAATTGTGAGGAGTGGCATTATGCATCCTTTATGAATCAAGAGTCAGAATCAAGAGACTGCTCGTGAAAAGAGAAATATGCTGAAATGCATGATATTAAGAGCTTACTTTTATGCAAATCTCATCTTCGAGAACTTGCTGGCGAGAGGCCACGTTAATAAAAATGTTAGACGTGGAATAGATTACACAATGCAAACATAAAACTCGAGGAAGCAATAAACTTGACTGAGCTGGGATAGTAGAGACATGGTAAGCATGGATAATAAAGTTGTTTATTACAAGAACCCTCACATTCAAGATCATCAGAATTTTGAAGAGGAGCCTAACCAACCATTTAATGGGACTATGAAGTAGTTAATATGGGAAGTGATAGCTAAATAAGTGGTATTAAAAACTGAGTCAACTATGGATATGTCATTTTCAGGGTCATCTGGTGTGGGTAGTTTAACCAGTTGCCTGAATCAGAAATGCAATTTAACATCAAACAGAAAAACTGAAGGGAAATAGTGAATGTAATTCCAGGAGTCCTCTCAGGAATACGTCCTGTCAGTTGATTCTTTTGGCAAAGAAACCCGTAAACTGCAGGAAAAAACTCTGGATAGGATAGCCTAGAGGAAACCATTTAGACCAAAAGCCATCTACATTGAGTAAGAAAGAAAATATTTAATCTGCCTTGTTTCAGATTGTCTATGATTAACTGAAAAATAATAAAACATGACTGCTTATATATTACAAAGACAGATAGACTAATCAAAAGATTTCATTGTACTGTACTGTAAATATTCTATGGGGGAAACATTCAGTTTCGCCCCGTTTGGGGCGCAATTATTGGCCGGGCACAAAGATTAGCGCCTGGCGCTAATTATCGCCTCCGACTGCAAACTTGACTTTTATCGCCCCTGGAGGTGATTGGAGCGCTAAATCAGGCGCTACACATCTGTCTTAAGGCGCAAAGGCCGAGGAATGAGGCGCTAACTCAGAGCGCTGGCGAAGCTCATGTGATGTCAGTCAGCAATGGAACACAGACACAATGGCGCCGGCCAGTTCTTAAAGGGGCGGGTTGATCTTGCTTTCCATCCACATCCTGCTCATTGCAGCCTTGAATCTTGGCCTGGAGAGACCTGTACATCAAATCTACTGGAAAGAACAATGGAGAGAGCCAGGGAAAGAGCTCAGAGTGCAACCCCCACAGTCTCTTCTAAATCGATACAAGGAAGGGCAAATCAAAATGACCCTGCAAAGTGCTGCTCAGTACCCAAAACTCCTTCACACAGCATTGAATCTCTCCAGAAGTCTCTCTCTCTCTCTCTCTCAGAATGCGTGGTTCAAAGATGTCACCAGCAAAAAAAGGCAGGAAGTGGTCGCCTTTAAATAGCACTCCCCCAGTCCCTTTCTGACTGCAAAACGCTCCCCTCAACCTGTCGTTCCTAGCGGCAGGCGGTAAGGCAGGGGGCGCCACTCAATATCTGCTCCGGGACGCTACCGGGGCGTTGCGCACTCGACTGACGTCACGATCTGCCGGCGCAGGAGATCGTGGCGGTAGTGTTTAGCGCCGCCACAAAATGTCTAGTTAATTTCGCGAGTGGCGCAAACATCACCACGCCCGGGCGCTAGTTGCTTTGCGCCCCATTAGCGCCCTATTAAGGCGCTAACGGGAGGTGCAACCAACTGAATTTTTCCCCCTTAGTTTCTATGTAGATACTTAACCAATAGAGTTGAAACATTTTACTGGACTGCAGTACCTTCGTATCATTTACAAAATATAAAAATCGCAGTAGGGAGGAATATAACAATATTACTAGCTATAGATGCCAAACAAGAGGATTGTAATCAAGAAAATTTGAATATTTCCTAAAACACCAAGCTCACTACAGACAATAGCAATGTTATTTTAATTTAGTACACTGTTGGGACAGGATGCCACAAGGGATAAGCACACTGTCCTAGCTTTGATAGGCTGAAAATCTCCTCTGATGGCCACAAGACACAGAACAACAAACCAATGGGCCATCTTTCTGATGATCAATGTAAGATTGCTAAAACTCACAATAGTGTGATACTAAGGCTAAGACATAAAACTTCAATTTGTATCTGGACCTGTTACTTTTGACTTAGAAGTGCTTGAGACCACAAGACCTCTGTTACCCAGAAATGACATTCTTTATTTGGATGAGCACAAACAAAATCAAAATGATTTTTGAATGATTAGTAGGTATTCCTAATAAAAGAAAAACTTATGGTCAAGGTAGGAAGTCATCCAAATGTGTCGAACAGAAAGTCAAGAAGCATGGTTGATTTTCATTGTGAAAACAAATAATGGGCTGGATCTTTCTGGAAAAATAATGAAGTGTTAACGACACATGTTTACAGCCACTACCATTGACTGTAGTGGAGGTAACTATCTATGTGTATTGGTTTTATAATACAAGTTGAGATTTCACTTCTGATTTTGCAATCCAGGAAGATTGGAAGATTGGGGCTGTAAATGCTCATGACACATGTGTATCTGAATTGATAGCAGGGGGCGCTAGGGTCTGTAGGCCACCCTCTAAGAAAAGCACAGGTGCAACTGAATGAAGGGAGGTCATTGAGTGTGTCATTGTAGTAACCCAGCTGACTTGTACCTTGATGCAAATGAGAAAGAAGTATGCTGCATCAAGAGCAAGACAAAGATGTCTTTTGCATCCATTTTGTGTGGGACCCATCAGGCATGGCGTAAACCTAATTTGGGACCTGCTGCACTCTCCAGGAAGTGCAATTTAAAGCATTGTGTAAAACTATTGCCCCTTTGCATCCTGCTCCATTGTGCCTAACCTGCAGGGCATGCTTTTCTTGAAGGGGAGGAGGCAGCAGAGGATTAGCAAACAAATGCTGAGGTGACTAGGCTGAAATACTCCTCTGCTGCTAGGTGAATGGTCAGTGGCACCAGCAGCTTTAAATGCAGATGCTAGCTGGAGGTCTTTGTTGCAATTTGGGCCCTCTCCCAACTGTCTATTTGTGTGGAATACCCATGGTTGAGCCCATATTCCCTATGAACCAGAACTTACAGTTTAAAGCATGTGGCTCCACTGCCTCTGCATTGTCAGACTCCATGTCCGCCACCCAATCTTGGATGAGGCTCAATTTACTCCAGTTAAATATTGTGGCGACTAAAGCCACTGTCTGTAGCCCCCACCACACATTCTGTACCCTTGCCATTTATTCCATCCCCCTCCCCAGCCATAGGTGGCCGATCCAATACTGCCAGTTTTATGCCCTCGCCAAGGTTGACAGTCATACGCAATGTCTCTTGAGATGCCTTTGTTCTATTGAGTATTATTTCAGATCTTCTGCATTTGCAGTTTTAAAAAAATTATCTTGTGCATCACTTCTAGATTGCACTGGGCAGGGGTTGGTGCTGTCAGCTGCAGCATACTTAGGATTTTTTTAAGTGACATGATTGCAGTTCATGTTTCAATTTTAGAAAACTAGAAAAAATGCCAAGCAATATGTTAGCTTACATAGCCAAAAAATACATGTAGATCTGAGGTAAACAACATTGAAACTACTATATGAAGTAGTAGTAGGCTATACCAAGAAACACCCAATTAATATCCTACTGGGCACAAGTAGCTAATACATTTCTAAAATAAAAGCAGAAAACGCTGGAAACATTCAGCAGGTCAGGCAGCATCTGTGGAGCGACAGGTCGATGACCTTTCATCAGAACTGAGTTTGAAAACCTGACTTGAAAAGAACTTCTGCAAATTCAGCTATGATTAAATATATTATGGGAAACCATGACTATGGAGAAAATTATATACATATAATGGCCCAGAAATTCCATTCGCAGGCCTCCCGCGGGCGGAGGGCTGCAATCTGGAAAAATCTGCACCTAGACCGGAGGGCTCCCGGGAGGTGCAGAATTCCGGTGCTGGGCCTCTCCAAACTGCCGGTGCGCAGGGCTCACGTATCCCAGAGGCGCAGGCGGTTCGCAGCGTCCCTGGGATCACGTGGGCCATCAGGAGCCAATCAGAGAAGGAATCTCCCTTCATACATTTGACAGGAAGACCTGTCAAATATATGAATACAGATCACCCCCAAAACATAGTAAAACTTTAAATAATTTTTTTTAAAAAGCATCACATTTTTAAAATGACTTTAAATTACAATAAATTAAGTATTTTAAACAAAAATTTTATTTTTTCAAAAAAATAATTCAAGTTTTTAATGGGGCTAAAAATAAACTTACCTCTTTAAAGTATTTTTAAATGATAAATAAGTGGAAATTTTTTTAAAAACTTTTTTTCAACTCTTATCCTGGTAAAAGCAGGCCTTACGCCTGCTTTTACCAGGCGCAAGAATTGTAAGTGTTTTCTGCGGGCGGAGGGTCTCCAAAAAACGGAAATCTCCACCCGCAGAGGCCCTGCTCCCGGGCAGGCAGAGCATCTGTCAAGAGCTTTCTTGACAGATCGGAAATACTGGTTTCCAGCGCATGCGCAGTGCATGCCTAAAACCGGCATTTCCGTTGGCCCTACGGGTGAGTACACAGCGCGTACACACCCGTAGGGATCGGAATTTCTGCCTCGATATTTCACGTGGATCTCTGGAAAAATGTGGCAACCATTAATTGACTTATAAACACTCAACTGCTACACAAGGGAATCAAACTACACATCAGATAATTCCAAATGCAGTGCAAAAACCATTTACTTTATAAAACAATTTGTTGTGCACTTTTTTCACATAGCAACAAATTAGTTTGCTGGCTTAAACTTTCATTGATTTTGAAAACAAAATTGGGCTATAAGTGCAATAAGGTCATAAAAACGTAACAGGTTCAAGATAAAGTATGCTGCTCCTTTAAACAACAACAACTTGCATTTATATAGCACCTTTAATGTAGTAAAACGTCCCAAGGCACTTCACATGAACAAAACCTGAGCCACTTAAGGGGATATTAGGGCAGATGACCAAAAGCTTGGTCTAAGAGGTAGGTTTTAAGAAGCGTCTAAAATGAGGAGAGAGAGGTAGAGGCAGAGAGGTTTAAGGAGGGAATTCCAGAGCTTAGGGCCTTGGCAGCTGAAGGCACAGCCATGAATGGTTGAGCGATTAAAATCAAGGATGTGCAAGAGGCTAGAATTGGAGGAGCGCAGATATCTCAGAGGGTTGTAGGGCTGGAGGAGATTACAGAGATAGGGAGGGGTGAGGCTGTGGAGGGATTTGAATACAAAATTGAGAATTTTAAAATGAAGGTGTTGCTTAACTGGGAGCCAATGTAGGACATCGAGCACAGGGGTGATGGGTGAACAGGACTTGGTGCGAGTTAGGATTCAAAGGTAGTTTCTCCCTTTAAATGTTTAAACATTAAACAAGATTTTATTTCAAAAATAGCACTGTAACTAAGATTCAATCTCAAAGGTGAGAGAGAGAAACCAGGAAATTATAGATATGTTAGTCTAACATTCGTTGAGGGGAAGATATTGGAATGTATAATTAAGGACAGAGTGACTGAGCACTTAGAGAAATTTGAGCTGATTAGAGAAAGCCAACATGGATTGTAATGTCTAACAAACCTAAACAAATTTTTTGAGGAAGTAACTAAAGTAGTAGACAGGGGATTGTCTATGGATGTAGTTTATATGGACTTCCAGAAGGCATTCGATAAGGTTCCACATAAGAGACTGTTAGCTAAAATTAAAGCTCATGGAATTGAAGGAAAATTATTGACCTGGTTAGGAGATTGGTTAGGCGGTAGAAGACAGAGAGTAACGATAATGGGTATGTACTCGAACTGGGAGGAAGTGACTAGTGGTCCCACAGGGATCTGTGCTGGGACCTCAACTATTCACAATATTTATTAATGAGTTAGATAACACAATAGAGAGCAATATATTCAAGTTTGCAGATGACACAATGATTGGTGGCACAGTAAGTAGCGTAGACGGGAGCATAAAATTAAAAAGAGACATTGATAGATTAAATGAGTGGGTAAAACTGTGGCAGATGAATTTCAACTCAGGTAAATGTGAGGTCATCCATTTTGGGCCAACGAAGGATAGATCCGAGCATTTTTTAAATGGTGAAAAGCTAGGAACAGTGGCGGTCTAAAGAGATTTAGGGGTCCATGTACATAGATCACTAAATGAAGTGGTCAGGTGCAAACAAAAATTAAAAAGGCTAATGGAATGTTAGCCTTTATATCTAGTGGGTTTAATATAAAGGGGAGGAAGTTTTGCTACAGCTATACAAAGCCCTGGTTAGACCACATCTGGAGTATTGTGCACAGTTCTGGGCACCACACTTTAAAGAGGATATATTGGCCGTGGAAAACGTGCAGTGCAGATTCACCAGAATGTTACCAGGGCTCCAAGGGTTAAGTTATGAGGAACAATTAGATAAACTAGGTTTGTGTTCCCTATAATATAGAAGGTTAAGGGGTGAATTGATTGAGGTTTTTAGGATTTTGAAAGGAATTGATAGAGTAGATAGCGAGAAATGTTTTCAGCTGGCGGGGAGTCTAGGGCAAAGGGACCCAGACCAATCAGGAGAGAAGTTAGGAAACACTTCTTCACACAAAGGGTGGTAGCAGTGTGGAACTCTCTCCCACAAAAAGCAGTAGACGCTGGCTCAATTAATAATTTAAAATCTATGATCGATAGCCAAGGCGGGTAGATTGAATGGCAGAACAGGCCCGAGGGACTGAATGCCCTACTCCTGTTCCTATGTCCTATGTTCCTATAGGTAACTATTACTTTCAATGTCTTGTTATTCTCAAAGTGCTTTTAGTGAATAAATAATAGTGAGATCAATTACAGTGCAAATTGAAAATCTAGTGGGTAGAGTTTCCACTTTGGGTGCAATCGGCATCCGGGCACAAATTGCACTCAAAATTGCACTATTTTCCAAAATGAGGTTATGGTTCAAGTTTCCACTCAAACTCATTTGCATAATCACAAACATAAAATCATCCATAGACCAGTGCAATCGGGCAGCTTTTTAGAATGCAATTTTTAAATATTTTTTGCATTAAAAATATTCCTTTATATATTTAAGAGTGGTAACCTGCTGCAGTTTTAGTAAAACAGCTGAAAATGGGTTTATCACAAAACATAAGCATTTTTAATCAGAGTGTCCAGTCCACCACCTATGAGTAACCCGATTTTAAATAACTGAAAATGTCTTTAAAAAAAACTATACAGAACCATTTACTAGTTTCATTGGTGTATTGTAATCAGTTCCTAGTAAATTAAATATTTTAAAATATTTAACAGCTTTTAAAAAGTGCCTATTAGTGTCCTTCGCCTAAACAAACCAGCTTAATTTTAAGAGCCTCCTTAAAGGCACAATTAGTGTAAACTCGTCATGGTGATTAATTTGATCTGGGGTCATGGCCAGTTTTGTGGGCGGGGCCGGCTTCTAGCGCAACGTTTTTTAAACCACCACAAAAGATCGCAGACACTTGATTTGCGCTGAATGTAACTTGCGCTTGAAATTCTGCGATCTTTTGCGCTGGTTTAGCTGATTTTGGGCGAGTTTAGCGGAAACTCTATCCACGAATGTTAGCAGAAATGGCTATGAAAAGAATAATTATACAGTGTGCACTTGCATCTGCCCAATTTGCAGATTTGTTCATTTTTCCTAATAGCTTCTGAGAAAACGCTACTGATTGCTGAACCTAGGCTGGTCTCATCTACATTCTGCTGTAGTTCACACTCATCACACTGTACCACTTATGTCAAGCACATAGAGATTACTGTAGGCGTATTATACTCTCAGTGATTCTGGTTCCAGAAGGATATGTAATCTTCCAAATGGGTATTAACATGAGTTTAGAAAATAAAACTACTTGCAAGAAAGATTCACATTTTGCAAGCCGCTGTTTATTTTACATACCATTCAAATTTTAGCTGCAAGTTGCAGAAAACAAAATGCCATTTACATGAGCAAAAGTGACCTAAAATGTGTAACCCAACAATGTTTAAAACTATAAGTCTGCTCTTGAATTCTTAACAATCTGCCTGATCCTCTATCCAGCCATTGATATTTTATTATTGACAGTAATAAAATATTACCAATCTTTTAAAAACTGTATATAATTCCATTTTCTTCATTAATTTTTTATTTTCCTATATGTCCCTAATTCTCTACCCAAGGGAAAAAGCAGATAACCCATTTCCAGGTCATTGACAATTCTGTTATACAACCAACCATTGTAAGTGCACCAAAACAATGTTGATTGCTCTATCTGTTACTTTTTTTTAAATTCGTTTTTATGGGATGTGGGCGTCGCTGGCAAGGCCAGCATTTATTGCCCATCCCTAATTGCCCTTGAGAAGGTGGTGGTGAGCTGCCTTCTTGAACTGCTGCAGTCCGTGTGGTGAAGGTACTCCCACAGTGCTGTTAGGGAGGGAGTTCCAGGATTTTGACCCAGCGACGATGAAGGATTGGCGATATATGTCTAAGTCAGGATGATGTGTGACTTGGAGGGGAACTTGGAGGTGGTGGTGTTCCCATGCATCTGCTGCCCTTGTCCTTCTAGGTGGAAGAGGTCGCAGGTTTGGGAGGTGCTGCCGAAGAAGCCTTGGTGAGTTGCTACAGTGCATCTTTTAGATGGTACACACTGCAACCACGGTACGCTGGTGGTGGAGGGAGTGAATGTTTAAGGTGGTAGAGGGGGTGCCAATCAAACAGGCTGCTTTGTCCTTGCTGTAAGGAAGTGCCTTCCCTAACCTCCCATCTGAGATTGAGATCTCATTGTGTGGAGAATTATGGCAGCAAATCCCACTACTTTGTTGTTCATCACGTATGTACACCAGTGCATTGCAACATCAAAAGGTTATTTGGCAGAACAAGTGTACAGTAATCCTTCCAGAGACTATCTACAATTTATTCCTTCTTAAACTCTTCCTCACTCATTTGATTTCCAGAGTGAAAGTACTCCCTGATCCTAAAGATTATGAAACGCTTCTGAATATTCATCTATCTTCACATCTCCACTATTCAGCACTGGCCTGCTTTCCTCCACACAACATGCCTCACCACCCCAGCTGCACAGGAACCATTGCATCCCATGAAGCATTTGATTATTTCAGTCTATACTTATTCTTTTAACCACAAATCCCGTTCATAACAAGATATTCCGCTAATTTCTTTGTCAAGTATTAATTGATTCAACTTCAACCGTTTTTCCTACAGTCTGTTCCTCATATCCACTACTTGGAAGGGAAGAGTTTCTTCTAGTCTCAGTTGAAGCTTATTTTATGGGGTAGAAATTGCTTCTTATTGCATTTTTTTCCAGGACTAACTTTAGGGCGCAATGTCCTGTGCCTGATTTGCACCTGTGTTACGACGTGCGCTGCTATACGGTCTTTGCAGGCATCACCGATGGCCGCCTAAATCAGGCGTTAGACCTCTTCCATATGTAAATGCCTGGTTAGGCCCCCCTTACAGAAATTGGTTTGGATTGAGCGGAGCAGGAACCGAGCCTGCTTTTCTCAGGATTCCTAAGCAGTCGTTGGGGCCACCAAAAAGTAAGTTTGCTTTTTGAATGTTCCTGTATAGCCAGGGGGAGCAGCCAATCAATTCACTTATACCTTCCACAAGCGAATCACATAGGAGTGCTAGGTTAGGAATCACATATCTAAAACAATGCATGACCACCAAGTGTCAAACTCACTCGGGATTATTTTAACCTGGGGTTCACAGTCCATTGACTTCACTGGAAAATACTATTGAGTGGGATATAAAAGGGGCGGCCAATCTGATGCAGGGCACCAGGAGGAATAAGCTAAAAATTACACCCTTTGACATTATTCAACCACCGTTTCACCAAACATATGATGCGTCACAAGGTGCTTTACAAAGAACCATAAGGGGAAACAATGGGAAGTTATACATGGAACTACATTTGTGTGGAAAGAGGTGACTTAACAAGATGTCTTAGCGATTAGTGCTGGAGTCATTGGTCTTCACAATTGGGAAATGGTGACAGAGAGAAAACTGCCCAACAAACTGGGAGTAGTTCCAGGTACCAGGGAACACGTAGACAAAAGACAGACCGATTAGGACGGATTAAGTGGCAAATATAATTTAATGTGGATAAATGGAAAGTACTGAGTTTGAGGAAGGTGAAGAAGCAGTGGGAATATTAATTAAATTGTACTACTTGATATCTAATGGCACATGGAAAATCATGACTAAGTGCAGACTTCAAGTCAAGGCAGGTTAGAGGGTGGAAAATAATTGGACCAGAGTTGAGGTAGGACTACAAAGAAAGGTGGTGAGAATAGGATAGAGGGGAGAGGTTGATGCAGTTGGGACAAGGTGGAGGTTGATAGGGTGGCATAAAAGGAGGTAGATTGAGGTTAGAGGGAGAAAAAAGATGGTCGAGTATACTGAAAGGACAGACAAGGAGAATTAGAGATCTTTGAGGGGGGAGAATCAATAATCGACAGATGCTGTCAGAGTGGGGTGAAGGCCAACGGAAACATCTGTAGTGTTGGAACCAGTAACACAAGTACTTTAAGGGGGGAGGGAGGAGGATAAGGGTAGGGGAGAGGAAATGGAGAGGAGAATCAGGGGGAGATAGGTGGAGGGGGAAAGAGATGGCGAGTGTGGAAAAGTTAGGAATGGGGAGAGGATGGGCAAAAGGGGACAGAGGGGAAGAGAATGAGGAGGGGGAAAGAGGATGGGATGGAGGATGAGGAGAGGGGAGAGATGGAGATGAAGACAGGGGAGGGGAGGGGGAGGGGGAATAGGTCAGCTGAGGGGGAAAAGGACAGGCAGAGAGGTCAGGGAGAGGACAAAGGAGGGGGAGAGGGGCAAGGTGGCACTGCTAAAAATGGAACTGAGAAAAATGAATTAAATGATGATGAATGATTCATGAAATGAAAGCAGCCTTACACAGAAATGGGAGAAATTGTGCCAAGTAAATAAACTAAAAATAAAGTTGGCAATGGGGATAAATCAATTACATAAATTGGAGAGAAATTTGACAAAATTAGTCAAATAAAGGTACGGCATTAATAAATTGAAAGGGACCTTACACATCAGCAACGTTTATTAAAATAAGCACTTGGGCTACAGCCAACAAAATGTAATAAAGATTGGGGCTTCACTGGGGGAAATTAATTAAATAAGGATTGGGGCTTCAGTCAACAAAATTAATTAATGATCAGAGCTTCACGAGAAAAATTAATTAAAGAAAGAACTTGCATTTATATAGCACCTTTCATGACCTCAAGACATCCCAATGGCCCTTAATAGCCAATAAATTATTTTGAAGTGTAGTCACTGTCTTAATGTAGGGAAAAGTGGCAGCGAATGTGTGCATTGAAAAGTCCCACAAATAGCAATGTGATAAATGACCACATAATCTGTTTTTGGAGGTGTTGGCTGAGATTTACTTGTTGGCCAGGACAACTTCCCTGCTCTTCTTAAAATAGTGGTCATGATGCGGAGATGCCGGTGTTGGACTGGGGTGGACAAAAATGAGAAGTCGCACAACACCAGGTTATAGTCCAACAGTTTTATTTGAAATCACAAGCTTTCGGAGCTTACGTGGCCCCTTCCTCAGGCGACTTCTCATTCTTAAAATAGAGCCATGGGATAGTTTACATCCAGCTGATGGGGCAGACAGGGCCTCAGTTTAACATTTAATCTGAAAAGCAGCAACTACGACAGTGCAGTACTCCCTCAAGTCATGCAGATTATGTGCTCATGATGGAATTTCAAAAGGGAATTGGATAAATACATGAGGAGAAAAAATTTGTGAGGCTATGGGAAAAGAGCTGGGGCATGCGACTAATTGGATAGCTCTACCAAAGAGCTGGCACAGGCACGATGGGCTAAATGGCCTCCTTCTGTGCTGTAACATTCTATGTCCTGGAGTGGGACTTGAACCTACGACCTTCTGACTCAGCAGTGACAGTGCTACCACAGAGCCAAGGTGTCATATTAATTAAAGCTTCATTGGGGAGAGTTAATAAAACACAGCCCAACCAGTGGGGATGTGAGAACCAGCTTTACCCCTTTATCACCACTGGTCTATCTGGGGTAGTGGCAGCGGGCAACAGGGCCCCTGTACTGCAAGAATAGTGAGCCAGGCAGGTGGGTGGTGAGGAATCAAGCAAGGGCAACTAAGCAGCCAGCAGTAGCAGGAGGCAGAATGGTCCAGCAGTCATTTAACAAGTTCTGAGGCAGTGGGGGCGGTAGGAAGAGGCAGCAACAGCAATATTGTCATTAAACAGAAAGGACTAGCAAGTGGAATAGGCCCCAGTAGCAACAATGGGAGTGGTGAAATAAGAAAACACAGATTTCTGTGGACCCCCAGATGAGTGCAATGACTTGCCTTTACTTACCTTTAGCAAGATGTCCACTGTTCTTCAGAAAATTTACTGCTATAGTACCGCCCTGTGTACAGTGTTAAGTACTGCAGCTAGAATTGACATAAAGGGCTTGAGTTCAGTTGATTAGTCAAAGAACAGAACACAGGAAAGGAATTTGGAACTACTGGTGTTTGGATTAATAATACAGTGCATTATGTAGCAGAAGAGAACAAAAAGTTTCTTTGGATGTATAGTAGAGAAATGTAGAACAGGTCCCAGGAAGTAACACTGAGCTAGTATATGCCATAGGAACATGAGTAGGCTATTCAGCCCCTCGAGTCTGTTCCGCCATTCAATGAGATCATGGCTGATCTGCGACCTAACTGCATATACCTGCCTTTGGCCCATATCCCTTAAAACCTTTGGATGACTGTCCTTTCTTTTACACCCTTTTCTTTTCAGTAGAATATATTTTTTTTGGAAGTTGTAAAATAACTCCTTGAGGATGAGTTCATTGAGTGTATTAGGGATGGGTTTCTTGAGCAGTATGTAACTGAACCGACCAGGGGGCAAGCAACCTTAGATCTGGTCCTGTGTAACGAGACAGGATTAATTAAAAATGTCCTAGTAAAGGATCCCCTTGGAATGAGTGACCATAACATGGTTGAATTCCATATTCAATTAGAGGGTGAGAAGGTTGGATCTCAAACAAGCGTGCTAAGCTTGAATAAAGGAGACTATGAAGGTATGCGAGCGGAATTGAGTAGAGTGGATTGGGAAAATAGATTAAAGGGTAAGACGACACATGATCAGTGGTGTACATTCAAGGAGTTATTTTACAACTTCCAAAAAATATATATTCCACTGAAAAGAAAAGGGTGTAAAAGAAAGGACAGTCATCCGTGGCTAAGTAAAGAAATTAAGGATAGTATTCGACTAAAAACAAGGGCATATAAGGTAGCGAAATCTAGTGGGAGGACAGAGGATTGGGAAAACTTTAAAAGGCAGCAAAAAATAACAAAAAGATTGATTAAGAAAGGGAAGATAGATTATGAAAGTAAATTAGCAAAAAATATAAAAACAGATAGTAAGAGTTTTTATAGTTATATAAAAAGAAAAAGGGTGGCTAAAGTAAATGTTGGTCCCTTAGAGGATGAGACCGGGAAATTAATGTTGGGAAATATGGAGATGGCAAAAACACTGAATGAATATTTTGTATCAGTCTTTACAGTAGAGGACACTAAGAATATCCCAACACTGGACAAACAGGGGGCTATAGGGGGAGAGGAGCTAAACACGATCAAAATCACTAAGGAAGTGGTACTCGGTAAAATAATGGGACTCAAGGCGGATAAATCACCTGGACCTGATGGCTTACATCCTAGAGTCTTGAAGGAAGTGGCGGTAGGGATTGTAGATGCATTGGTAATAATTTTTCAAAACTCCCTGGATTCCGCTGAGGTCCCGGCAGACTGGAAAACTGCTAATGTAACACCCTTATTTAAAAAGGGCAGTAGACAGAAGGCTGGTAACTATAGACCGGTTAGCCTAACATCTGTGGTAGGTAAAATTTTGGAGTCCATTATTAAGGAAACAGTAACAGGACATTTGGATAATCATAATTTAATAGGACAAAGTCAGCATGGTTTTACGAAGGGGAAGTCATGTTTGACAAATTTGCTGGAGTTCTTTGAGGAAGTAACATATAGAGTGGATAAAGGGGAACCAGTGGACGTAGTGTATTTAGACTTCCAAAAGGCATTTGACAAGGTGCCACACAAAAGATTATTGCTTAAGGTAAAAAATCACGGGATTGGGGGTAATATTCTGGCATGGATAGAGGATTGGCTATCCAACAGAAAGCAAAGAGTTGGGATAAATGGTTCATTCTCAGACTGGCAATCAGTAACTAGTGGTGTTCCACAGGGGTCAGTGCTGGGTCCCCAACTCTTTACAATCTATATTAACGATTTGGAGGAAGGAACCAAGTGTAACATATCAAAATTTGCAGATGATACAAAGATGGGAGGGAAAGTAGTGAGTGAGGAGGACATAAAAAACCTGCAAGGGGACATAGACAGGCTAAGTAAGTGGGCAGAGATTTGGCAGATGGAATACAACACTGGAAAGTGTGAGGTGATGCACTTTGGCAGGAAAAATCCTAGAGCAATTTATTATCTTAATGGCAAGAAACTGGAGAGTACTGAAGTGCAAAGGGATCTGGGGGTCCTGGTGCACGAAACTCAAAAGGTTAGTATGCAGGTGCAGCAAGTGATTAAGAAGGCAAATGGAATGTTGGCTTTCATTGCTAGGGGGATAGAATATAAAAATAGGGAGGTATTGCTTCAGTTGTACAAGGTATTGGTGAGACCGCACCTGGAATACTGCATACAGTTTTGGTGTCCTTACTTAAGGAAAGACATCCTTGCTCTCGAGGCAGTGCAAAAAAGGTTCACTCGGTTAATCCCGGGGATGAGGGGGTGGTCATATGAGGAGAGGTTGGGTAGATTGGGACTCTACTCATTGGAGTTCAGAAGAATGAGAGGCGATCTTATTGAAACATATAAGATTGTGAAGGGGTTGGATCGGGTGGATGCGGGGAGGATGTTCCCGATGACGGGTGAGACTAGAACTAGGGGACATAGTCTTAGAATAAGGGGCTGCTCTTTCAAAACTGAGATGAGGAGGAACTACTTCACTCAGAGGGTGGTAGGTCCATGGAATATGCTGCCACAAAAAGCTGTAGAAGCTACAACATTAATTAAATTTAAAACAGAAATAGACAGTTTCCTAGAAGTAAAGGGCATTAAGGGTTACGGGGAGCGGGCAGGAATTTGGACATGAGTCTAGGTTCGGATCGGTCATGGCCCTGTGGGTAGTGGAGCGGGCCCAGGGACCGTGTAGCCTGATTCTGCTCCTATTTCGTGTGTGCAATTCTGTTAGATGCAGGAGATGGTTCTGTGATAGATGGTAGATTGGCGGTTAGGATCAGATCAGCCATGATCTTATTGAATGGCGGAGCAGGCTCGAGGGGCCGATTGGCCTACTCCTGCTCCTATTTCTTATGTTCTTATGTTCTTATAAACGCCGATTTAAAATCAACAATTGATTTAGCATCAATTGCCGTTTGCGGAAGAGAGTTCCAAACTTCTACCACCCTTTGTGTGTAGAAGTGTTTCCTAATTTCACTCCTGAAAGGTCTGGATCTAATTTTTAGACTATGCCCCCTAGTCTTAGAATCCACAACCAATGGAAATAGTTTCTCTCTATCTACCCTATCTGTTCCCCCATAATATCTCTAAAACTTCGATCAGATCACTCCTTAACTTTCTAAATTCTAGGGAATACAAACCTAACTTGTGTAATCTCTCCTCGTAACTTAACCCTTGAAGTCCAGTTATCATTTTGATAAACCTATGCTGCACTCCCTCCAAGGCCAATATATCCTTCCTAAGGTGTGGTGTCCAGAACTGTTCACAGTACTTCAGGTGTGGTCTAACCAGGGCTTTGTATAGCTGCAGCATCACTTCTACCCCCTTGTATTCTAGTCCTCTGTATATAAAGGCCAGCATTCCATTAGCATTTTTGATTATTTTCTGTACCTGTTCATGACATTTTAATGATCTATGTACCTGGACCCCCAAGTCTCTTTGGACCTCCACTGTTTTTAGCTTTTCACCATTTACAAAGTACCCTGTTCTATCCTTTTTAGGTCCAAAGTGGATAACCTCACATTTGCCTACATTGTAATCCATTTGCCACAGTTTTGCTTATTCACTTAATCTGTCGATATCCCTTTGTAATTTTATGTTTTCATCTACACTGCCTACAATGCTGTCTATCTTTGTGTCATCGGCAAATTTGGTAATATGACTTTCTATGCCATCATCTAAGTTGTTAATAAATATTATGAATTGTTGAGGTCCCATCACAGATCCCTGCCAATTTGAGTACCTACGCTTTATTCCGACTGCCTGTCTCCTGCCGCTCAGCCAATTTCCTAAACAGGTCAAAATTTTGCCCTCAATTCCATGGGCTTCTACCTTAGTTGAGAGACTCTTATGTGGGACTTTTATCAAATGCCTTCTGGAAGTCCATATAAATAACATCCATAGACATTCCCCTGTCCACTACTTTAGTCACCTCCTCAAAAAATTCAATCAGGTTTGTCAGGCATGACCTACCTTTCACAAATCAATGCTGGCTCTCTCTGATCCACCTGAAAATTTGAGGAGTTCAGTCACCCTATCCTTAATTATAGACTCCAGCAATTTCCCAATAACAGATAGAAACATAGAAACATAGAATCTAGGAGCAGGAGTAGGCCATTCGGCCCGTCGAGCCTGCTCCGCCATTCAATACGATCATGGCTGATCATCCAAATCCAGTACCCTGTCCCTGCTTTAATCCCCACAGTACACATATCCCACCCTACCCCCGTAACCCCACATATTTAATTCCCCCTAACATATCCCATCCTATCCCCATAACCCCACATATTTAATCCCCCCTAACACTAAGGGTCAATTTATCATAGCCAAATGTTAGGCTATGATAAATAGATGTTAGGCTAACTGGTCTATAATTCCCTGGTTTCACTCTCTTGCCATTCTTAAATAGCGGAGTGACATGCGCAATTTTCCAATCTAAAGGAACGGTTCCTGAATCAAGAGAACTTTGGAAAATTTTAGTTAGGACATCTGCAATGTGCTCACCTACTTCCTTTAAAACCCCAAGATGGAAACCATCTAGTCCTGGGGAATTGTCACTCTTTAGTGCCATTATTTTCTTCATTACTGTTATTTTACTTACATTAATTTATTGAGTTTCTGATTCAATATTAGTTTCCTTGGGATTTCTGGCATGCTATCCTCTTCCTCTACTGTATTTCCTTATTATCATTGACAATATCACCGCTTTCAGTTTTTAAGGGGCCAACATTGCTCCTGACTACCCTCTTTTTCCTAATATAATTGTAAAAATTCTTTGTGTTGATTTTGATATCCCCTGCAAGTTTCTTTTCATACTTCCTTTTTGTAGCTCTTATTGTCTGTTTTGTGACCCTTTGCTGTTCTTTGTATCTTTCCCATTCACCAGGATCTGTGCTATTTTTTGCATTTTTGTATGCTTTTTCTTTTAGTTTTATGCCGTCCCTCATCCATGGCTGTTTTTTTTGCCAAGTAAAACTCTTGCCACTCAGGGGTATAAACTGGTTCTGTATCACCTTGAATTCTTTCTTGAACATCTCCCACTGATCTTCTGTCATTTTACCCATTAACAGATTTGCCCACTTTACTGTGGACAGTCTCTGTCTCATCCCGTTGAAGTCGGCCTTACCCAAATCTAGAATCTTAGTAGCTGTTTCGCGTTTCTCCCTTTCAAACGCTACATTAAACTCAATCATGTTATGATCACTATTGGATAAATGTTCACGTATGTTAGGCTGCTAACTAAATCTGGCTCATTACTCATAACTAAATCTAATATGGCATGCCCCCTTGTTGCCTCTAGGACATATTGTTGTAGAAAACTATCCCGGACACACTCAAGAAATTCACTACCCGTGCAACGGTACTCACCTTTCCTGACCTGGTTAGATCATTAAAACGCTTCCTACACTGAATCCAGGACCGTGGCACAATACTCCTGCTGCTGAACTCCTTGGCCACCTACAGCCACGCCTTCTTTGTTGCAACAGCAGGTTTCTTCCTCCCATTGCTGGGGAAGAGTATCCCTCTCCAACTCCTCACTGCCTCCAGCAGTGGTGCGTCAAGCGATGCATTATTAAATCAAGGAACAGCCTTTGCATCCTGAATCCATGATGAAATATCTCCCGCTTTGACCAAACTAAAAATTCCGCCAAATTCCCTCTTTGGATTGGCCTTTTAAATACTCCAATTGCGATCGCATCATGCGGGTCCGCACCACACCTGCTGCCGTGCATTCGAGGCAAACCCGGAAGTAAAATTATAATTAGGTGGCTGCGCTAAAATACCACAAACTGACACGCTGAAAGTTCTTACAAGATTCCCACTTGACATCGCGCACCCACCACCACCGCCCCCCCCCCTCCCCAACCCCCACCACCACTTCTGAACGCCCTCAGTTATTATCGGGGCCAAAGTGGTTTATCGTATTTATAGCTTTGAGAGCAGCCTGATGGAACATAATGGCCATTGCAGAATGTATACAATTCTATGGGGTAAAAATTCAGTTGGTTGCGCCTCCCGTTAGCGCCTTAAGAGGGCGCTAATGGGGCGCCAAGCCGCTAACGCCCGGGCGCAGCGATGTTTGCGCCACTCGGGAACTTAACTAGAGATTGTGCGGCGGCGCTAAACTTTACCGCTGCGACCACCTGCGCGCGCAGATTGTGACGTCATTCCATGGTGCAACGCCCTTGTGGCGCCCCGGAGCAGAAATTGAGTGGCGCCCCCTGCCTTACCGCCTGGCGCATCCAACGACCAGAAGACTGGAACGCTATCAATCGCTGTGGGGCTGGGGGGGGGGGCGCTATTTAAAGGGGGCCTCTTCCTGTCTTTTATTGTTGGTGGCATTTTTGAACTGCGCATTCTGAGAGAGAGAGGGAGAGACTTCTGGAGAGATTCAACGTTGTGTGAAGGAGTTTTGGGTACTGAGCAGCACTTTGCAGGTTCATTTTGATTTGCCATTCCTTGTATCGATTTAGCAGAGACTGTGGGAGCTGCACTCTGAGCTCTTTGCCTGGTACTCTCCATTGTTCTTTCCAGCACATTTGATGTGCAAGTCTCTCCAGGCCGAGATTCAAGGCTGCAATGAACAGGATGTGGATGGAAAGCAAGATTAACCATCCCCTTTAAGAACTGGCCCGTGCCATTGTGTGTGTGTTCCATTGCTGACTGACATTACATGAGCTTCGCCAGCGCTCTGAGTTAGCGCCTCACTCCTTGGCCTTTGCGCCTTAAGACAGGTGTGCAGCGCCTGATTTAGCGCTCCACTCACCTCCCGGGGCGGTAAAAGTGAAGTTTCCAGTCAGTGGCGTTAATTAGCGCCAGGCGCTAATATTTGCGTCCAGACGATATTTGCGCCCCAAATGGGGCGCGACCTAATTTTTCCCCCTATATTCCTATGAATGGTTGTGTACAGCATTAGTTAATATACCACATAAGTAATTATAATATATTCCAATAACTCATTGACTATTAAATACAGCATTTGGCTTTGCTCCTATTGCAAGTTGTGTTCTTGGGAGAGCAAGAAAACACTATTATATCAGTCTGTTGTTGGAAGTACGCAGAGAATGAGTTAAATGTGTGTTTGTGCCAGGCAAAAGGCTGGCATGTTTCATTTCTTATTTACTTACTTTAGTGTGAAATTTAATTAAGTATGCACTAATGAAACCTGTGTTATCAGTCATCTGAATTATGCAATCAGCTTTCTATCAAGGCCACTTGGTCTCTGTCGTGATATTTTTATTTTCTGTTGATGGTGGCACTGAGCCAAGGTACAAACACAAATGAATATGTTTATGCAGGCAGATGCGGTACTAGGATAATTAACTGGGCTGAATAATTATCTTGGTGAAATCCATTTTTTTCTGACTTTAGATGTAGATAAGCTATTAGCAAACATGTTTATTTTCAAAATTATTTCTGTTTAAAATATTCTATTAATAGAAAACATACTCTCATTATTAGGCACATGTATTCCAGGAATGTTGTGGCCATACAACAACAGCTTGCATTTATATGACATCTTTACCGTACAAAATATCCCAAGGAACTTTACAGAGTGGTAGTACTGTAGTAGGAAAAACCAAACACCGAGCCAGTGGAGAGAATTTAGGAGGAATGATTGAAGGTTCCAGCAAAAGAATGATTTTGAGTGGCTTTTAAGGAGGAAAGGAAAGTCGAGTGGTTGAGAGGTTCAGGGAAGTAATTCCAGGCAGCAGGGCCTAGTCAGCTGAAAGCTCAGGCACCACTAGAGGAGTGAAGGAGACTAGTCAGAAAACTGAATGTGCAAGAGGGAATGTAACCGTGATTTGAAGATGAGGTTGAAAATGTTGAATTTAATGCACTGGGGGACAGAGAGCCAGTGTAGGTCTGTGAGGACGGGAGTGATGGGCAAGGAGGCGTTCGTGTAGGATCGGATATAGGCAGCTGCATTAAGAACAAGTTGGTATTTATGGAACATGGACTAAAGAAGGCCAGCAAGGAGAGCATTGTAATAATCAAGATTGGAGGTGACTCAAAGGTATGGATAAGGGTTTCAATGGTAGAAGGGCTGAAGTAGAGGTGAAAATAGGAAATGCTACAGAGATGGAAATAAGAGGTGTTGGTGATAAAAAGGACATATAGTTTGAAGCTCAGCTCAGGGTGGCATAGAATGCCAAAGTTTTATACATAAGAACTTAAGAAATTAAGAAATAGGAGCAGGAGTAGGCCATTTTGCTCTTTGAGCCTGCTCCGCCATTCAATAAGATCATGGCTGATCTTCTACCTCAACTTCACCTTCCCGCACTATCCCCATATTCTTTGATTCCCTTAATATCCAAAAATCTATTGATCTCTCAACAACTGAGCATCCACAGCCCTGTAGGGTTGAGAATTCCAAAGATTCACAGCCCTTTGAGTGAAGAAATTTCTCCTCATCTCAGCCCTAATGGCTGACCCCTACATCCACTGGTTCCCCCTTATCTACCCTGCTAGTTACAACCTCAAAAAACTCTATTTGTCAAACACAATTTCCCTTTCATAAATCTGTGTTGACTCTGGCCAATCATATTATGATTTTCTAAGTGCCCTGTTACCACGTCACTAATAATAGATTCTAGCATTTTCCCTACTACTGGGGTCAGGCTAATTGGTCTGTAATTCCCCGTTTTCTCTCTCCCTCCTTTCTTGAATAGCGGGGTTACATTTGTCCCTTCCAATCTGCAGGGACCATTCTGGAATCTAGGGAATTCTGGAAGGTCAAAACCAATGCATCCACTCTCTCTGTAGCCACCTCTTTTAAAACCCTAGGATGTAGGCCAACAGGTCATGGGGATTTTTTGGCTTTTAGTCGATTAATTTCTCCAGTACTATTTCTTTACTAATACTAATTTCTTTAAGTTCCTCATTCTCACTAGGTCTTTGGCTCCCCATTATTTCCGGAATGTTTTTTGTGTCTTCCTCCGTGAAGACAGATACAGAGTATTTGTTTAATGTCTCTGCCATTTCCTATTCCCCATTATAATTTCTCCTGTCTCTGCCTGTAAGGGAACAACATTTACTTTTGCTAATCTCTTCCTTTTTACATTCCAAAAGAAGCTTTTACAATCTGTTTTATGCCTCTTGCAAGTTTAGTCTCATTCTATTCTCTCTCTCTTTATCAATTTCTTGGTCATCCTTTGCTGAATTCTAAAATCCCTTAATCTTCAGCCTTACTACTTTTTTTGGCTACATTATAAGCCTCTTCCTTTAATCTAATTATATCTTTAACTTCTCTTGTTAGCCACGATTGGACCATTTTTCCCGTGGGGCTTTTATTCCTTAAGGGAATGTATTTTTGTTGTGAATTATGAAATATTTCTTTAAATGTTTGCCATTGCTTATCTACCACAATATCTTTTAATGTAGTTGCCCAACCTAACTTAGCCAACTCAACTCTCATACCTACATAGTTAGCTTTGTTCAGATTTAAGACCCAAGTTTCAGACTTAACTAACTCACTCTCAAACTCAACATAAAATTCTATCATATTATGATCACAGCTCTACTGAGGCTCCTTTATTGCAAAGTTATTAATTAACCCTGTCTCATTGCACAACACTAGATCACAGCCTGTTTCCTAGTTAGTTCCTCGACATCCTGATCTAGAAAACTATCTTGAATGCATTCCATGAACTCGCCCTCTGCACTATTACTGCAAATTTTGTTTGCCCAGTCTATATGAAAATTAAAGTCCCCCATGATTACTGTATTACCCTTGTTACATGCACCTCTAATTTCCTGAATTATACTGTGCCCGACACTACAACTACTGTTAGGGGGTCTGTACCATCTTTTTCAGCTGAAATGAGAGGTCAGGTAGGCGTATAGAATCAAGGAGTGGAATTTGTGATGGGCACTGAGAACGAATGGCTTAGTCTTCACGATGTTCAGGAAGTTGTGACGCATCCATGACTCTGTCAGACAGGTAGTCTAAGAGCATGGAGGTGGTCAACACTGAAAGAAGTGGTATACAGGTAGACCTGTGTGTCATCAACATACTTGTGGAAACTGACCTGGTGTCACTGGATGATATCACTGATGGGCAACATGCAAATGAGGAAAAGGAGGGACCCAAGGATAGATCCTTGGGGAACTCCAAAGGTCATTGTGCAGGGAAGTGAAGAGAAACCAATGCTACACATGTATTGGCTGTGTCTTAATATTGAGAAGTCGCACAACACCAGGTTATAGTCCAACAGATTTATTTAATTTTACAAGCTTTCGGAGCGGTTCGCTCCTTCCTCAGGTAAGTTAGCAGTGAGAGAATCTCCCAGAATTCACAATTTAAACACAGACAAAATCTATTCAAATCTTTCCCTACATCAAAGACACACTAACTAAGAGTACAGCCAAGACAATGAGATGTGTCCCAGGGGGTCCTGAATCAGATACTGAATCAGAGACAGGGACTCAACAAAGTTAACGTAAACAAAATAACAGTAATGACAAAAATAATGGCACTAAAGAGTGACAAATCCCTAGGACCAGATAGTTTCCATCCCAAGGATTTAAAGGAAGTAGGTGAGAACATTGTGATGCCCTAACTAGATTCTTCCAAAGTTCTCTGAATTCGGGAACCATTCCTTTAGATTAGAAAATTGCACATGTCACTCCACTATTAAAGGTGAGAGAGGGAAACCAGGGAATTATAGACCAGTTAGCCTAACATCTGTTCTGGGAAAATTACTAGAGTCTAAGGGCTGGATTTTCTCAATGGAGACGAGTTGGAGGCGGGACTGCTGCTTGTCGGGTCAATGCCCCGCCTCCATCATCTTCTAACCAACCAGAGGGATTTCCCCCTGATTGACCTTGTTAAGCCCGCCCTGCATGCTCAGCAGGCCAATTGGGGTGAAGTCACTGACAGAGCACGTCAACGTCTGACGTGCTATCTGTCAAGACTTCTTAAAAGAAGAAATGTCAGCGTTTGACAGCTCTGTGAAGTTTGATGAGACCTTGTGTTCAGGACTCATCAAACCGTTCAACTTTGTTGATTTCAGATGGCTGTTGGGTCGGAGGATCCAACAGCCAGTCTGTGAAATCGACAAGGAAGATGTTAGGTCTCCCGATCCAGGCCATTCGGATCAACTGGTCCATGCCGGTTTTTATGCTCCACACGAGCCTCCTCCCACCCTACTTCATCTCACATCCTTTTATTCCTTTCTCCCTCATGTACTTATCCAGCTTCCCCTAAAATGCATCTATGTTATTTGCCTCAGCTACTCCCTGTGGTAGCGACTTCCACATTCTCACCACTCTCTGGGTTAAGATGTTTCTCCTGAATTCCTTGCTGGAGTGAGGCAAAAATTTGGCAGATGGAGTATAATGTGGGAAAATTTGAGGTTATCCACTTTGGTAGGAAGAATAGAAAAGCAAAATATTATTTAAATGGAGAGACTACAGGATCTGGGTGTCCTCGTACATGAAACACAAAAAGTTAGCAAGTAATTAGGAAGGCAAATGGAATGTTGGCCTTTATTGCTAGGGGATGGAGTATAAAAGTAGGGAAGTCTTGCTACAAATGTACAGGGTGTTGGTGAGACCACACCAGGAGTACTGCGTACAGTTTTGGTCACCTTATTTAAGGAGGGATATACTTGCATTGGAGGCTGTTCAGAGAAGGTTCACTAGACTGATTCCTGAGATGAAAGGGTTGTCTTATGAGGAAAGGTTGAGCAGGTTGGGCCTATACTCATTGGAGTTTAGAAGACTGAGAGGTGATCTTATTGAAACATATAAGATTCTGAGGGGGCTTGACAGGGTCGATGCTGAGAGGATGTTTCCCCTCGTGGGGGAATCTAGAACTAGGGGGCATAATTTCAGGATAAGGGGTCGTCCATTTAAGATGGAGATGAGGAGGAATTTCTTCTCAGAGGATCATGAATCTTTAGAATTCTCTACCCCAGAGAGCTGTGGAGGCGGAGTCAGTGAATATATTCAAGGCGGAGATAGACAGATATTTGAGCTACAGGGGAGTCAAGGGTTATGGGGAACAGGCAGGTAAGTGGGGTTGAGGCCAAGATCAGATCAGCCATGATCTTATTGAATGGCGGAGCTGGCTCGAGGGGTCAAATGGCCTACTCCTGCTCCTAATTCTTACTCGGGTGGATGAAGGCTGTAGGCAGAACAAGGTAAGTGAACATTTTGTAACACTTAGCACTCACCTTCCATACTTACCACTCCACAGTTGCACCCATCACTCACCTCTACACCTTACTTCAGGTGCATCCGACCCCCGCAGACCTCCTTCACGTCTCCTCCAACCCAGCGGGGTTCTCCGAGGTCGGGAAGCCTTCACCTGAGAAGGTAAAATGGCACTAATCCTTTTTTCTGCCTGTTAACTACCTGTTAACAGGCAGTTAAAAGGATTTAATCCCTTTCCCGCCTCCAGGAGACGGGACCCGAAGCAGCACATCTTCCCGCCTCCTGGCAAAAGGGCACGGAGGCGGGATGGGGATGGGTTTGCCATCCGCCCCCATTTTCTGCTACTTTACCGGCTGTCCCCCCTCCATGCCCACCTCCTCGGGGCTGAGAGAATCCAGCCCTATAATTAAGGATAGGGTGACTAAACACCTCGAAATTTTTCAGCTGATCAGAAAGAACCAGCATAAAGGGTAGGTCATGCCTGACGAACCTAATTGAATTATTTGAGGAGGTGACTAAAGTAGTGGACAGATGAATGTCTGTGGATGTTATTTACATGGACTTCCAGAAAGCATTTGATAAAGTCCCACATAAGAAACTGTTAACTAAAGTTGAAGCCCATGGAATTGAAGGCAAATTATTGACATGGTTAGAAAATTGGCTGAGCGGCAGGAGACAGAGAGTAGGGATAATGGGCAGGTAATCTAATTGGCAGGATGTGACTAGTGGTGTCCTGCAAAGATCTATGTTGGGGCCTCAACCATTCACAGTATTTATTAACAACTTAGATGATGGAATAGAGAGCCACAAATCCAAATTTGCCGATGACACAAAGATAGGCGGCATTGTAAGCAGTGTAGATGGAAGCATAAAATTACAATGAGATATTGATTGATTAAGCGAATGGGCAAAACTGTGGCAAATGGATTTCAATGTAGGCAAATGTGAGGTCATCCACTTTGGACCTAAAAAGGATAGAACAGGGTACTTTCTAAATGGTGAAAAGTTAAAAACAGTGGAGGTCCAAAGAGACTTGGGGGTTCAGGTACATAGATCATTAAAATGTCATGAACAGGTACAGAAAATAATCAAAAAGGCTAATGGAATGCTGGCCTTTACATCTAGAGGACTAGAATACATGGGGGTAGAAGTTATGCTTCAGCTATACAAAGCCTGGTTATACCACACCTGGAGTACTGTAAAGAGTTCTGGGCACCATACCTTAGGAAGGATATATTGGCCTTGGAGGGAGTGCAATGTAGATTTACCAGAATGATACCTGGACTCCAATGGTTAAATTACAAAGAGAGCTTACACAAACTAGGGTTATATTCTCTGGAATTTAGAAGATTAAGGGTTGATTTGATTGAAGTTTTCAAGACATTAAGGGGATCAGATAGGGTAGATAGAGAGAAACTATTTCCGCTGGTTGGTGAGTCTAGGACTAGGGGCCATAGTCTAAAAATTAGATCCAGACCTTCAGAAGTGAAATTAGAAAACACTTCTACACACAAAGGGTGGTAGACGTTTGGAACTCTCTTCCGCAAATAGAAATTGATGCTAGATCAATTGTTAATTTTGAAGCTGAGATTGAAAGTTTTTTGTAAACCAAAGGTAGTAAGCGATATGGGGCAAAGGCGGATATATGGAGTTAAGTTGCAGATCAGCCATGATCTCATTGAACGGAAGAACAGGCTTGATGGGCTTAATGGCCTAGTGCTTTTCCTATGTTGCTATATCCGAATAGGTAGGAGTGGAACCATGCAAAGGTAGTTCTGCAGAGCTTAACAACAGAGGAGAGGCAGTGTGTCTCTCCCATGTCTCAGTTGTGGCTCAGTTGGCAGCACACTCGCCTGAGTCAGAAGGTTGTGGGTTCAAGTACCACTCCAGAGACTTGAGCACAAAACCTAGGTAGACACTCCAGTGCAGTACTGAGGGAGTGCTGCACTGTCTGAGGTGCCATCTTTCAGATAAGATGTCAAACCGAGGCCCCATCTGCCCTCTTAGGTGGACGTAAAAGATCCCATGGCACTATTCGAAGAAGAGCAGGGTAGTTCTTCCTGATGTCCTGGGAAATGTTTATCCCTCAACCAACATCACTAAATAACCAGATTACCTGGTCATTATCACATTGCTGTTTGTGGGATCTTGCTGTGTGCAAATTGGCTGCCACGTTTCCTACATTACAAGAGTGACTACACTTCAAAAGTACTTCATTGGCTATAAAGAACTTCGGGATCCTGAGATCATGAAAGGCACTATATAAATGCAAGACTTTCTTTCTTCAGTGAAGGAGGACTGTGATTAACTGTGTCAAATACTGTGGAAAGATTGAGTATGGAGCAGGAGGAAGAATGCATCACAGGTACAGTCACAGAGGATGTCATCCTTTAGTGATCTCAATTCTGTGATTTGGGGTGAAGCTGGACTGCAGGGGTTCAAACAGATAATTTTGAAGGTGAAAGGTGTCAACGATATCAAGGACCTTAAACAGGAAAGGACGTTAAAGATGCTGTAAAGGTTAGCGAGGACAGATGGGTTGAGGTTGAGTATTTTGAGACGGAGGGTGACGACAGTGGTTTTGAAAGGGAGAGGAATGGTGCCTGAGGAAAGGGTGCCATTAACAGTCAGCCAGCTTCCAGGTACCTGAGTGGTGAGGCGTTGGATGGGAGGGCACCAACAGAGTATGGAAGGGATGAGTTTGGAGAGAGCTTGCAGGGAGATAGGGGAGAAACTGTAAACTGACAATGAATTAGGGCGGGAGACTGTGGAAGATCTAGGGCAAAGCGGGAGAGGAAGGGGAGGAAGCAGTGGAGGTTGTAACATGGATAGTCTCAATCTTAGAGACAAAGAAATACATCAGTTCCTTGAATTTAGTATTGGGGTGAGGGTGGTGGGAGAAGGAGAAGTGAGTTTAAGGAGATTGTCTTGGAGAAGAGGAGCCATCCAAGATGTTTTTGGAATAGTAAGCAGTTTGGCAGAAGAGAGCTGAGGAGCGATAGAAGTGTGACTATGATCGAGTTGTTGGGAAAAGAGTGTCAAAAATTGGAAGTAAGAGAATGGTTTTGCAAGTTGAGCGAGGCAGAGTATCATGGCAGGTGGAAGGCCAAAGATGAGGGAGTTTGAGAAAAATTTTTGAAGGAGCTACAAAAGGGTATTTTACACAGGCAAATAATGAGGTAGTGGGATTGGGGAAGGTTGGGGAATGTGGGTGCTAAGAGAGATGAGGAATGTCAGTGATCCAAACCTCAGATGTAGAAATGCCAAAAAAGATAGGACAATAAAATGTTCTGTTATAGAAAGTATGTCCATAAGGAAGAATAAAGCTTAATCCACTCAACAAATTCAGGAACATAAAACAGAACTAAGAAATTATAAGGAAAATTGATAGATGAGTTCTCCTTCCCTCATGGAATCGGTTGCCATTTAAGTTGAAAGACAATGCCCACAGAACTAATTCATTATACTGTGCTCTGAAGATATTTGCAGTGTTTAAAAAGAATTGCATAGAGGAGTCAGAAGTGCTTATAAAGTAAATCTTTGCTGCCAAGCTTTTTATGAAAATATTCAAAGCAAAACTAGAAAAGGATTATCGTTAAATTTACCTTTTTATTACAATTTCTCCATTTTCATCTCAACTATTTGTTATGCTGACTTCTGGAGGCATCAATCACTCTGTGACCGGGAACAATTTTACAACCAAAACAACCAAGCAGAAAACTACCCTTAATTCATGGTCAGAATAGTCCTTAATCAGTAGTTGGCCATTTTTGGAGGAGTGTATTTGGACATGCCACTTTCCAAATGGAGGCAGTTGTTAACTCTTTCTTGGCTGAGATGCTTTTAAATCAAAGAGGACTTCTGTACCAGTATTTTGATCACTCGTTTGCTTCAGCTGTATCTAAGGAAACAATTCGATTATGACAATTATATGTATTGGGGTCAGGGGCACTGCTGAAGAATGACATTATTGCAATTACTGACAGTGTCCACAACTACAGTTCAGATGATCCATAAGTCTTTTGCAATGGAGAATACATCTGGCAATATTAGGTAAATTCAGCAATCCTGTACACACTTCAGCTGTGAACAATGCTTGAACAGGGTGCAGATCAGAGATACAGCACTGTGGCCCACACTCCCTTCGAGTGAGGTTCAATGCTGGGAGCACAGGAGTTCTAGATTTGCCCTTATATGACAATTAGCCTGAAAATTTTATTAAACCACAGCCTCTACTGCAACAATGTATTTTTAATTTCCCAGGTCGTGCCCTTCCGAGTGAATTTGCAATAATTATACCATACTCTGGGCAATTTTGTGCCCATAGCTCTTTAAGAGCGGGCAAAGAAACTTTCCAGAGGTTAAAGGAGAGTGCTCCAATTCACTGCACATCACAAGTTCTTTGATGACAAATGCTAAATTGATGAATGTGCAAATCAAACTAATTTCACCCATTATGGCAGTTAATCACCTACACTCTATCTTGAAATCTAGTTTAATTGATTTGGTTGGGATACTTGAATGGTGACAAGAAAAATGATTCAACTTAATAAACTGAAAATACTCCTTCATTAAGTTTTATAATTATAGCAGGCTCTCTTGTGTATATTTATTCCACTCACAAAATAAATTACTATTTGCTCCATTGTCCACATTGTGCCTGAAATGCACTGTGTGCTGTGTAAATGTTCTGGAGCATAATGCGTTTAGTGTTACGTGGAAAGCAACCTATTGTAATAAATAATTACAAACTCAGCAAATTGTCTATTAAAATAATTTATAAATGATATGTTATGGTTTTATTTTCATTAGTTTAATAGTACCAATTTAAATACATTTAAATTAAAAAAATATATTTTTGAGAAGAATATTATCCCATTTTCTACTCCCTCACCCCACTTGAGTTTCTAGCACTGATTCTATCTCCTTACATCATTCAGCTGAGATGTTAACTCTACTCTGTCTACCCATTCCAATGGTTGTGGTGGCTATGCTCACTTTCAAATCATTGTATGTTCTTGCCCCATTGTATATGAGGAATTTTCTTCAGTTACATGTTATCTGACTCTAGTTTATAGATAGCAGCCTGCCCCCTCTGTGCCAACAACAGAGGTCAATCTTTCAATAACTGTGCCCCGTTCTCTGGAATTCTCTCTCTAAACCTTTTTGTCTTGCCACCTCTCTTTGTTCCTTTACAAAGACCCTTAAAAATATTTCTCTTTGACCATCCATTCAGCTCCCTTCACTTGCATTTCCTGCTTAGGATCTTCTTCTCCAACTTTTAAATAAGTGGGTTCCCTTTGGGGTTCCGTGGTTCGTGTTGGCATGCTTGGTGATAGAAGTGCGGAACTGAGTCAAACCGCCATGACAACTTGAAACTCTGAGAACTGAGCCAGGAAGGTACTTGTCATGAGCTGGTCAATCATTCACAATATTCATGACACAGTTAAGGATTAACCAGTTCATGATTATTGGCTCATTAATAGGACTTGGAGGGCTAGGCCTATCACTGTGGACTGATATTCTTTCCAATTAGCTGCATATAATCCTGAAAGTCGATGTTCTAACAGCCGGATAATCATAACTGGTCAGCCAGTGGGAAGTTTACCAGTGCTTTTGCTGGTAAGCTACACACTCTTAGTTGGTTAAATTCTAGCAGTATGTGCACACTTGGGAGTCTTAACCCTTGGCTACTGCCAATCTGTGCCAAAGGTTAGTGGGTGTGCTCCTACAGTAAGAGAGTGTGCATTCTATATTGGGCAAAGAATTACTGCGCCTTGATCGATTTTTCAGTAGCTTGGTTTGGAAGCTGTTAAGCAGATACCAGACACCAAGAAAAATCCCCTTGGAAATCAATCTGAGATTTTCTTTTACATGAGAGACACTATGTAATGGTTGTGGTTGTTGTTGTTACTATTATGACAATTATTATACTTTTTCTCAAAAAGAAACAGGGACAAAAGGATATCTGCTGGGGCAAAGGTGCCACAAACTTGGCAAGGGGATAGGTTGAATGGCTAAAACTGATGTATTAATAAAAATGTAAAATACTTTTGCAGTAGCGGTGCTTCAATCCAAATCTATGTCTGGAATAGTATAATGTGAATAATGCAGGTGTGTTATTCAAGATGATTTTCTTTGTTGTATTAGTTATTTTAGTTGACTTACCAAACTCCAAATATTACAAGATAAAATAAATAAGTAAATTACAAAGTAGGTAGTGTGAGCATGCTATTCACCTGTAACAGAAAACCTTTCCCATAGAATCATAGAAATTTACTGCACAGAAAGAGGTCATTCAGCCCATCATGTCTGTGCCGGCTGAAAAAGAGCTACCCAGCCTGATCCCACTTTCCAGCTCTTGACTATTAGCCCTGAAGGTTACGGCACTTCAAGTGCCATCTCCCACCCTGATTTTAAAATCTATTTAAAATCTATTTTCATTTATAAGCTCTGAGACAAGTTATTAAAATATTACATTTTACAGCATGAACTGAGCACACTAAATACATTCTTTGAACCTAAATACATTCCTAAATGTTGTTAATATAAATAAATAATTTTCATTTACATAATGCGTTTCATAATCTCAGGACATCCCAAAGTCAATGAATTACTTTTGAAGTGTAGTTACTATTTTTATTTAAGCAAACCTGGTGGCCAATTTGTGCACAGCAAGATCCCACAAACAGCAAATGAGCTGATTGGTTAATCTATTTTTGGTAGTATTGGTTGATAGATAAAGGTTAATTAGGGCATCAGGAGATGCTCTTCTTCAGATTGTGCCATGGGATCATTTACATCCACTTGAACAGGTAAATGATTTAATTCTCATCCTAAAGATAGCATCTTCGACAAAGCGAGACAGAGCTAACCGAGGGAATTACAGACCAGTTAGTTTAACAGGTGTGATAGGGGAAATTTTGGAATCTTTAGTTAAAGATGAAATTACTAAATGTCTAGATGAAGAGAACATAATTGCAAGCAGCCAACATGGATTTCAAAACTGAATGGAGTTGTTTGAGGCAGTGAAAGATATGGTAGATGAGAGAAATGCAGTGGATGTTGTGTGCATGGACTTTCAGAAAGCCTTTGACAAGGTACCACACAGAAAACTACTGGAGATGATTATGGGATATGGATTTGGGGAAGGATAGCAAATTGGATTAAAAATTATTTAGAAGGGAGGAAACGGTGTTGAGGGCAATTTCTCAGCATGGCTGGAAGTGGGTAGCAGTGTCCCATAGGGTTCTGTTCTGGGACTGCTTATGCTCACTGTGTACATTAATGATTTGGATAGTAGGGTTAGAAGGAGTGGTGTCCAAATTTGAAGATGATACTTAAATAGGAGGCATAGTAACTAATTCTGAGGACCAAAGGAAGCTGCAAGAGGATATTGATAAGATGATGGAATGGGCAAAAAAGTGGCAGGTGGAATTCAATATGATAAGCTTATTGTGTCCACATCCACTTTTTAGGGTTCCTTCTACCATGTTAACCAAATAGTAAAGATGTTATATTTACTTGATAATCATGTACTGATGAATATTTACTTGAAAAAATTAATGAGGGAACATTAAATTAATACTTTTACTACACTCGTGAAAACTCACTTTGTCAGAAATAAATCAACAAAATTGAGTAGGGCTTGATTTTCATAAAGGTGCATAATACTGGTGACAATTTCTCTTTTTCTGTAGCAGAAAACAAGCTTATATGTATTGGTGCAGAAAGTGTCACTTTCTTAGATTTATTCTCAAACATTTTTTCCCAAAATGATTGACTTAACCTCAATGACTAGCCAAACAATCTCACCGTGATTCCATAACCACTCTGTTATGCTTAATTGGATTTTTGTTTTGGAGAACTGGTCCTGTTTAGTAGTATGCAAAATCTCGCAACTCTGATTTCTACAGAAGCATTATTCTTTTAGCCATTACTGTACTATTCCTTTAATGATGAGTGAATACAGTCAGCTATTTTTATTAAATATGAAGTGATCAGAAGAGCAGTCATGACTGTGCACAATTCCCTGAAGGTCCACAGGCTGTCAGGAGGTATTGCACTGATTTATATTTTCTAGTTGTTAGTCAGGCTGCAGAAAATGACTCCGCTGGGAGGTAATCAACGATGCTCAGGACATTTGTGAAAATCAATGCATTTCCCAGAACAATGGAGAGACTTTGGCTTAGATTCTATTTTTAATTCTCTTGGGAAAACCCCATGATATTTTCACATTTCTTTAAGAATCAGTCTCAAAACTAATGCAGTCTTATATAAACTAGCAAACCACCAGTCAACTGACATATCAGGTTAAGCTGCCCACCTTGAGTATGTCAGCTGCCATTTGCAGGGCCTCATTAAGAGGATTCTAACCAGCTTCAGCACACATCAACGTCACTTCTTGGGGCAAATTCATTTAAACCTTCCTTCATTTTCTCACGGATCTCATTAAAGCTTACAGCAACTTACAGTGATTTCAGTGGATTGATAGGTTGGAGACAGCTTTCTCTCTGCATCTTTTCCTCCACTTTTATTAACTGGTTTCACCTTTTTGAAGAAATACCATAGCTTTTTTTTAATCCGTTTATGGGATGTGGGCGTCGCTGGCAAGGCCAGCATTTATTGCCAATCCCCAGTTGCCCTTGAGAAGGTGGTGGTGAGCCGCCTTCTTGAACCGCTGCAATCCGTGTGGTGAAGGTACTCCCACAGTGTTGTTAGGTAGGGAGTTCCAGGATTTTGAACCAGCAACAATGAAGGTACGGCGATAAACTTCTAAGTCAGGATGGTGTGTAACTTGGAGAGGAACTTGCAGGTGGTGGTGTTCCCATGTGCCTGCTGCCCTTGTCCTTCTAGATGGAAGAGGTCACGGGTTTGGGAGGTGCTGCCAAAGAAGCCTTGGCGAGTTGCTGCAGTGCATCTCGTAGATGGTACACACTGCAGCCAGGGTACGCCGGTGGTGGAGGGAGTGGATGTTTAAGGTGGTGGATGGGGCACCAATCAAGCGGGCTGCTTTGTTCTGGATGGTGTCGAGCTTCTTGAGTGTTGTTGGAGCTGCACTCATTCAGGCAAGTGGAGAGTATTCCATCACACTCCTTACTTGTGCCTTGGAGATGGTGGAAAGGCTTTGGGGAGTCATGAGGTGAGACACTTGCCATAGAACACCTAGCCTCTGACCTTCTCTTGTTGCCACAGTATTTATGTAGCTGGTCCAGTTAAGTTTCTGGTCAATGGTGACCCGCAGGATGCTGATGGTGGGGGATTCGGCAATGGTAATGCCATTGAATGTCAAGGGTCAGTGGTTAGACTCTCGTTTGTTGGAGATCGTCATTGCCTGGCACTTCTGTGGCGCAAATGTTACCTGCCACTTATCAACCCAAGCCTGAACGTCATCCAGGTCTTGTTACATGTGGGATGGACTGCTTCATTATCTGAGGAGGCACTGAACACTGTGCAGTCATCAGCGAAGGCTGTAATGAGGTCGGAAGCCGAATGGTCTTGGTGAAACCCAAACTGGGCATCAGTGAGCAGGTTATTGGTGAGTAAGTGCCGCTTGATAGCACTGTCGATGACACCTTCCATCAGTTTGCTGATGATTGAGAATAGACTGATGGGGCGGTAATTGGCCGGATTGGATTTGTCCTGATTTTTGTGGACAGTTTTCCACATTGTCAGATAGATGCCAGTGTTGTAGCTGTACTGGAACAGCTTGGCTAGAGGTGCAGCTAGTTCTGGAGCACAAGTCTTCAGCACGATAGCCGGAATGTTGTCGGGGCCCAGAGCCTTTGCTGTATCCAGTGCGCTCAGCCGTTTCTTGATATCACGTGGAGTGAATCGAATTGGCTGAAGACTGGCTTCTGTGATGGTGGGGACCTCAGGAGTAGGCTGATATGGTTCATCCACTCAGCACTTCTAGCAAACGCTTCAGCTTTGTCTTTTGCACTCACATGCTGGGCTTCACCATCATTGAGGATGGAGATATTCATGGAGCCTCCTCCTCCCGTTAGTTGTTTAATAGTCCACCACCATTCACGACTGGATGTGGCAGGACTTCAGAGTTTTGATCTGACCCATTGATTGTAGGATCGCTTAGCCCTGTCTATAGCATGCTGCTTCCGCTTTTTAGCATGCATGCAGTCCTATGTTGCAGCTTCCCCAGGTTGGCACCTCATTTTTAGGTACGCCTGGTGCTGCTCCTGACATGCTCTTCTACATTCCTAATTCAACCAGGGTTGGTCATGGTAGAGTGAGGGATATGCCGGGCCATTAGTTTACAGATTGTGGTGGAATACAATTCTGCTGCTGCTGATGGCCCACAGCACCTCATGGATGCCCAGTTTTGAGCAGCTAGATCTGTTCTGAATCTATCCCATTTAGCACGGTGGTAGTGCCACACAACACGATGGAGGGTGTCCTCAGTGTGAGGACGGGACGCCGTCTCCACAGTGACTGTGCGGTGGTCACTGCTACCAATACTGTCATGTACAGGTGCATCTGCGACAGGTAGATTGGTGAGAACGAAGTCAAGTAGGTTTTTCCCTCATGTTGGTTCTCTCACCACCTGTCGCAGGCCCAGACTGGCAGTTATGTCCTTCAGGACTCAGCCAGCTCGGTCAGTAGAGGTGCTACCGAGAAATTCTTGGTGCTGGACATTGAAGTCCCCCACCCAGAGTACATTCTGTGCCCTTGCTAATCTCAGTGCTTCTTCCAAGTGGTGTTCAACATGGAGGAGTACTGATTCCTCAGCTGAGAGAGGTTTCCTTGCTCATGTTTGACCTGAAGCCATAAGACTTCATGGGGTCCGGAGTCAATGTTGAGGACTCCCGGGGCCACTCCTTCCCGACTGTATACCACTGTGCCGCCACCCCTGGTGGGTCTGTCCTGCCGGTGGGACAGTACATACCCAGGGATGGTGATGGAGGAGTTTGGGATATTGGCTGAAAGGTATGATTCTGTGAGTATGACTATGTCAGACTAGTCTGTGGAACAGCTCTCCCATGTGACCCTGGCAGACATACAGGGAGCAATTTTCCTATGCAGCTTTCAGCAGGAAGGATATCCACACCGTAGCCGGTGCTGGGTAGTCCATCTGGTTTTATTCTTAATGGCCCAGAAATTGATCTCGCTCTGTTCCCGCGGGGGTAAGCCTTCCCCGCGATGTCTCACCTCGCTTATGCTTTTTCAGATCCAGCTCGCACGAACTTGATGTTCCAGACATCAGCTGTGCTGGGCTTGCGTATCCCAGCGGCGTAGTGAATTCGTGCGAGCTGTGGGATCACGTGACTCAGTTAGAGCCAATGGCAGCACACCATCTTCCATTCATAAGTCTCACAGCATGGCTGTGAAATCTATGAATCTTACACCCCCCCAAAATAACAGCTAAACCTCAATTAAATTAAAAAAAAAAACCATCACATTAATAAAATAAGTATAGTTAATTAAATTAACCATTTTAAATAAAAAATTAAATTTTTGAAAAAATTTAAAATCTTTTAAAAAGTTATAAAAATAAACTTACCTGTCTTTAAAGTCTATAAAAAAGATATACCTGTAAAAAAAAATTCAAAAAAATACTTAATTCACTACTTACCTTCTTAAAAGCGGGTCTTACTCCTCCTTTTTACATTTCCAAAATCTTCCCTACTTACCTGCGCGTCCAAAGCATGAAGTGCACAGCGTGCGCGCAGCCTGTAGCGCACACGCGATGCACCCAGGCCCCGCCCCCTTTTCAGAAGAGCAATTGCCGGTTTTCAGCGCATGCGCAGGGCATGCAGAAAACCGGCAATTGGAGTGGGAATACGCGAGAGTACGCAGTGCGTACTCTCGCGTCCCGGGATCAATTTTCGGCCCATTATTGTGTTTTGTAGCAGTTTGTTACAACTGAGTGGCTTGCTAGGCCATTTCAGAGGGCAGTTAAGAGTCAACCACATTGCTGTGGGTCTGGAGTCACATATAGGCCAGACCAGGTAAGGATGGCAGATTTCCTTCCCTAAAAGACATTAGTGAACCAGATGGGTTTTTACAACAATCCAATAGTTTCAAAACTGCCCAGGTATGTATTTGAACTCACGTCTCTGGATCATTAATCCAGGCCTCTGCATTACTAGCCCAGTGACATTACCACTACGCTACCGTTCCCGTGCCGCTTGATAGCACTGTTGATGACACCTTCCATCACTTTGCTGATGATTGAGAGTAGACTGATGGGGTGGTAATTGGCCGGATTGGATTTGTCCTGCTTTTTGTGGACAGGACATACCTTGGCAGTTTTCCATATTGTCGGATAGATGTCAGTGTTGTAGCTGTACTGGAACAGCTTGGCTAGAGGCGCGGATAGTTCTGGAGCACAAGTCTTCAGCTGATCACAGACCATGAACAGTAACAATGTCAGAGAAGAAGAACTAATCTTTTAGCCAAAGATTTTTGACAAGATTATTCTCACCATATTGGTATTAATAGTTGTAGTATGCTCGCCATGACAACAATATATATAGTGCAATATCAGTCTACTAAACTGATTCTCTGCAATTTCATTCTCCTTGCATTTACATCATTATCATGAACAGCTTGCACTGTTTTATTGTTACTGTTCATGGTCTGTGATCAGCACATTCCTAAATATACAGCTAATTTACTGGTGTTTTTCTGCAGTAGTTTTGCGTTCATTTGAGAGAATGCACAGTAATCACAAAAATATTTTACTTTTTGCACCCAGTAACAGTGTCAAACTTCCCTCAGTTAGGTATAATAGGTGTTAGATTTAATGTGAACAACAATGGTGGATCAAATTGAATATTTTGATACCATGTGAAAAGACCCACATTAAGTCCACTTCAGATCATTTTAAGGATCAGGTTTTCCTCTGTTGATATCTTTCTTTAAATCATGGCACCAGGAAAGCATAGAGAGTTAAAAAAATCAGATTTTCCTCTGATTAGCGGTTGTGGAACACCTATTCACTGAGCGGAAAGGTCAGGGTCAGGAGTGGACAGCCATTACTCTGGATTTCCAATGTCTTTAAGTTGCCCCAGTGATTTCCAGGACTTCTCGCAGAGGTATACAGACTGCCTACACCTACAATAAGCACAGGCCATGGGCAGCTATGTTAGTGAGGTGGGATGGGATGCTCACTGGTGGGGCACCTATTTTATGAGGCACCCAGAAGAAGTGAACTTTAGTCCCTGGACCCCACTTGCGCTGATTGAATGGTTGCAGAGGAGCAGTCAGAACCACACAGAAGCCACACCAAAATTGGGAAAGGCATTGGTGCTGGATAACTTCTGACTGGTCCTATTTCTTATGTTCTTATGTTCTTATGACATTGGACAGCAGCCAGAAGGCCTGAACCAAGGCAGCCATTGCCACTGCTGCAGGCCTCTCAGGACTTTGGGAGTGCTGCCTAGCACCTAGGCACAGAGCCCAGAGGAAAATTAAAATGTCTATCTGTACATTTGCTACCTACATATGTACATATTCTTTATTGTAACACAAGTTTACTGCTATTGGTAGCTAGTGCTTGTCATTTATAGCTAGAGCAACACACACTTCATATCTCATTTGTTGGGTGGGGGTGGGGGAGAGGTCCATATTTCCTGAATACCTAATAAGGAAGGAGTTGTGTCAGCTTCTTGGTGCTCTAATACAAGTATGGGAGTGAGGTACTTTAGTGTTCTTCACATTCTAGTGGTGGCATGTCCTCAGCGTCCGCTTTGGTTTTCATGAAACCTTGCTCTTCTTTGGACCTTACAAAACTGAAGCCCAAATCAACCTCCATGTTCACCTCTATACTGAACTTACACACCTTGGGCTGGATTTTGCCAGCCCTGGGGAGGCGGGTTTGGAGGCGGGACTTCCAGGAAAATGGCAGAATTTGGGGGCAGGTGCCCAACCCGCCTCCATGCCATCTTGCCAGAAGGTGGGTAGTCGTCCCGCGCCGGGCGCGTCTCCTTGGAGGCGGGAAGGGATTACAGCCACTTAACTGCCTGTTAACAGGTAGTTAACAGGCAGAAAATAGGATTATCCCCTTTTTGCCCTCACATGTGCGGGCTTCCCGAAGGCTCCGAAACCCGCCAGGGTCACCGAGGCAAGTAGTGGGTCTGCGGGGGTCGGAGGGGTCTAAAAGTGTCCTGTGAAGGTAAATGATGGGTGCAAGTGTGGAGAGGTGAGTATCTGAGGTAAGTGCAAAGTGTTAGAAAAAGTTTACTTACCTTTGTTTCTTCCTGCAGGCTTCAATCCCTGGGTATGCGGAGAGTCTCGCACCTCCGCGGTAGAGATGAGAGATGTCCGTTGCATTCTCCAATGCAACAACCATCTCATTTCTGCAAAAGAAAGAGGTTTGATGAGGTCTTGAATTCAAGGACTCATCAAACTACAGAGAATGTCGTCAGATGAAACGTCATACGTTGACGTTCTCTGCAACCGGCTTTCCCTTAATTGGCCTGCTAAGCCCGCTAGGCGGGCTTAACAAGGTCAATCAAGGGAAAACAGTGTGGGTTGGCCAGAAGTTGATGGAGGCAGGACTGAAACCTGACAAGTGGGAATCCCGCCTCCAAAAGCTCCCCATTGGCAAAATCACCCCCCTTCACTCCATACATCTTACTTCATACTGCAGGAAGTTCCATTCCCACACCAGGTATCATTATGTCCTATCAGTGTTAGATTACTCTAACTCTATCATATCATTGCGAGCTTAATGCTGTAGACGTATGGCTGATTGGAAACTAAATGAAATTGATCAGATTCATTTCAAGATGTTACCCATCAGCCCTTTAGCATGTCAGAACACTGAGCAAATGCAGCTAAGCATACAATCGTTAATATCAGTTGTGTAGCTAGGAATGAAAATTTTGAGTGGACCCCAACTTATGGTGAACAGGCCATGACCTAAATTGGTGCTTGTATTTTTTTAGCTGCAATGAGACTTCAGGCCCGAATTTAACTTGTGCTGTGTGAGCGCCGTGTAGTGGACGGGGCAAGTGGCAAGGTTGTATCATGGCGCCGTGTGAGGCACATAGAAATTTTAACTCCTGGGTCTCATTTAAATATTGCCTGTGAGTCTCCCGCCCGAGCCTGGCAGGAATCACTACCTGGCTGATGGGCGGGAGCGGGATATCGGCTGGCAAGGTGCTGCCGTCACGGACCCGAATTAAAGGTCACTGGTAGAAGGTAGAAGATGCAGAAGGTGATCCAGAGTCAATTACAGTCAAGGTGGGGAGGGAAACCTGCGATGGGGAATCCCAGGGTTTCGTTGTGGACTTGCTGCACTCCTGCTCCTCCAGGCCCACAAAGAAATCAAGAAAAAATTAATTTTACTGACTTTTCTGGGCCTCTTCTGTTCCTGCTCCTGCTTGCCAGCAGGTTTCACTGGAGATTCCAAGTTAAAATGGCGTTGGGGTCCAGTCTGCATTACCTCAACTTTCATAGTTATGAGGCCCTCACCTGCCGGCAACGAGTGTCTCCAACATTTCCAAGAACCTAGGGGGTTAAAATGGTGGCAGCCGGGAGCGCGGCATGACGCAGATGTAAGGATGGCCCGATTTTAACCCCCTGTTCACTCTGTTCTCGTTGGACATGGGGAGGATGGATGTTAAAATTGGGGCTAAGCTAACTTCATGCAGCTAACTCCACAAACCAGTAAAAGCAATACTGTCTTTTTCCACGGTATAGTGTACTATATTTGGAAGCGATTATCTCACGGAATTCTATGCACGGATATTTATTCATTGCCCGTATTTCTGAGCAGGCACCTAAACTTTGCTTCCTATTAAACAAGCAACTTTGTTTAATTCGCACTGATTTTGCTTGAAAGCTGGATCCTCCAAAGTGGTTTTAAGTCATGTCAAGCATCCTGGTTCAGATTAGTCGTGTTGCTTTTACAGGATCCTCAGATCCTTTCTGCTGGATTGAAAATCTTTAGGTGCGATCTCAACAGAATACTTGTGTGGAACAGTAGGCTGCACTATAGTGTTGTGGAGTATAGGTCGATAGCAATGGAACTCTCCAACGTATGAGACATTGCATTCAGCACCTGCATAGACGCCCAGCTCATCAGATTTGGGTGGGCCTGGGTGCTAATTGGGTGGGCCTTGCTCCTGGGATAATATATTTCAGATTGTTTTTCGGTGCTTAAATATGTAAAAAGTCTTTGAGAGCTTTTCACTGCATTGCAAATCATTTTGTCTACTCTAGTGTGTAAATATGTGTGGGGAGACTGATACTCACCAAACAAATTCCAAAAATATCTGACCTCAAATAAGTCTGTAAGATAACAAACTGACTCATCTGTTTTCATCTTTTAACAAGCTGCACAAAGCTTGCCATTTGATGTGCCCTTTTTTTGCTTTGGTGTAGTGGAAAGAATTTTCATGACAGTTCCAAGAAAAGCTTAAGATTGCTTCTCTCCAGTCACTGGTCAAATTTACATCGAGTTACATCGAGTCTACAGCACAGAAACAGGTCATTCAGCGCAACTGGTCTATGCTGGCCTTTATGCTCCACACAAGCCATTGTTTAACGGTTTAGAGAAGGTAGATATTGCACAATAAGCTAATAAAACACATGGGCCTAGAAATTCGATGGCACTGTGCCTGTTTTTCAGATGCAAAATGGGCACCTGAGCATCCAATGTGGTGGGCGGGGCACGCGTGCTGATTATGCACTGGAAGTGTGCCGCCCGCCATATTGGTGAAGGCAGGACAAGAGGTGTCCAGGGCCCATGCCCGAAACAGCCATTAGACCTTTGCATATGCAAATAGGGGGCCTCGCACTTGTTTGAGGCCCTCTTCGCAAATTGGGCTGCCCTGAACACAGCTTGGCACTGGGTCGGTGGCATTCAGAAAAATGTACTCTACATGCAGCCTAACCAGCAGTCCTTAAAGGGACCACTAGAGGCTGCAACCAAAAAGGTAAGTTTTTTAAAAAATGTACCTGAAGTTGGAGAAGGAAGGTGCAGGAGTAATCCTCCTGGCTCCACAGCAGTGCCAAAGAATGTTACCACTCCTGTTTCCACTCGGTTGACTCCATCCCAATTGGCCACCTCCCTCCTGATCGCTTCCCCTTCTCCCGGTCACCTCCCCCAACTCCCCCACCCTACTGATTGCTTCCTCCTCTCCCAATCCCATCCCTCTCTCCCAGTCACTTCCCCCTCTCCCAGGACTACTTTGCGGCCCAAAATTGAAATCATCTTGGCCGATGAGCTACCTGGGATGCCCAACAGAAGTCTACAACGCACTGGCCTCATGTCATTGAGGCCCAAGGCCTGCTATCTAGTGCACCACGGGCCTACACATTCCAGCACAGGGACTGTTCCCTGTGCCCGGTTCACGCAGCAAGGTGTTCTCCCGATGGGCTGCTTTAACTTCAGCAAAGATTGGGCGAAAATCTGTTTACACATCCACCTATTTCCTATTCCTAGTAAATGGCTTTAATGTTTGGAAGAAAGGAGCTATTGCAGTGTTTGGGTATTAGAGGAATAATTCAGATTTCTGGTAAAGGAGTTATTGCAAAATGTGCCAATCAGACAATTAGTCCAGGTAGTGTTGGTATTGCTGGTAGTGTCTCTGCTTCATTTGCAATAACATATTCATCGTAGATTATCTCATTCATAGTGATTTTTTTTTGTGCTCATCAAGGCGAGGGATGTAATCATTGGAGCATGAAATGTTTTTCTCCCAGGTCAGGTACAGCACAGCCAGATGTCAAGTAAAGCTCTCTCTCTGCTCTGCCCTAACTGCACACAAAAAACAATACATTTCCAAGCCTCATGCATTAATAAGCAAGTAAAGAATAGAACAGTCAAAGTAAAAAGAAACAACACCATCAGCATAAGAAGAACAGATGCAGGATGCAGGGCACAGTACAAGAAGTCAAGAAGGTAAACAGCGTTACCAACCACAGGAAGAAAGAAGCAGTCTACCTCACCAGGCAATCCCAACATTTACTTTGTCTCTCACCAGTAATCACTAAAGCTCTAACTGGTACTGATAGCCTTGCAACCAATAGATTATTATTTCTTCTTGCGCTCCCGTGAAAGTTTGTATTGTAAGAGTTCCTTTTTCACATGTCCTCTTTTTTCCAGCTCTTTCTGTTCTACTGAAGCCTTAGAAATGCTCCAATTACGAGCAGCTTTCTGATGAATTAGCAAATAATATTTGGCTAATTTATGCTCCAAATAAAATTGATGCAGGAGAAAATAAAAAATATTTTCATGCAAAAAAAACAACAAGGGGTAAAAATTCAGTTGGTTGCGCCTCCCGTTAGCGCCTTAAGAGGGCGCTAATGGGGCGCAAAGCCGCTAACGCCCGGGCGCAGCGATGTTTGCGCCGCTCGAGAACTTAACTTGAGATTGTGTGGCGGCGCTAAAACTTACCGCTGCGACCACCTGCGCGCGCAGATTGTGACGTCATTCCATGGTGCAACGCCCTTGTGGCGCCCCGGAGCAGAAATTGAGTGGCGCCCCCTGCCTTACCGCCTGGCGCATCCAACGACCAGAAGACTGGAATGCTATCAATCGCTGTGGGGCTGGGGGGGCGCTATTTAAAGGGGGCCTCTTCCTGTCTTTTATTGTTGGTGGCATTTTTGAACTACGCATTCTGAGAGAGAGAGGGAGAGACTTCTGGAGAGATTCAACGTTGTGTGAAGGAGTTTTGGGTACTGAGCAGCACTTTGCAGGTTCATTTTGATTTGCCATTCCTTGTATCGATTTAGCAGAGACTGTGGGAGCTGCACTCTGAGCTCTTTGCCTGGTACTCTCCATTGTTCTTTCCAGCACATTTGATGTGCAAGTCTCTCCAGGCCGAGATTCAAGGCTGCAATGAACAGGATGTGGATGGAAAGCAAGATTAACCATCCCCTTTAAGAACTGGCCCGTGCCATTGTGTGTGTGTTCCATTGCTGACTGACATTACATGAGCTTCGCCAGCGCTCTGAGTTAGCGCCTCACTCCTTGGCCTTTGCGCCTTAAGACAGGTGTGCAGCGCCTGCTTTAGCGCTCCACTCACCTCCCGGGGCAGTAAAAGTGAAGTTTCCAGTCAGTGCCGATAATTAGCGCCAGGCGCTAATATTTGCGTCCAGACGATATTTGCGCCCCAAATGGGGCGCGACCTAATTTCTACCCCCAAGAAATTAGTAGCGGACGCCAGTACTAAAAACACACATCAGGAATTTTCTCAGGTGTTCCCCCAATCGGCTGCTGCATCTGTGGCGAAAGTCAGCCGAAAGTCTGTTTTACCCATCTATCCAGTTGTTTCCTAAGTTACAGCGGCCGATCGAAAGAATTCCTGAGGAAATTCCTGGTGACCATGTAAAACTGGAAAAAATGACTCAAAAGTCTCAGTCGCTTTAAGAGTTTCCACACAGTTAGTCAGGAGACTTTGTGCCAACTGTTATGCCATCTATATTGGGTCATTTATAATATTGGGACAATAGAGGTCAATGATACATTGCCAGTGCTGTGCCAATGGTGTTGGCCTTTTTGCCTGCACACAGGTGAGCTGACCTCCCTGGATAAATTAGAATGGTGTCCTCAACTACAGGGCTTGTTCCATATGGGGCTGTGTAGTTGGACCACTTCTCGGCCATTTCAACTGCATTATGGAGCGGTTAACTCAATTGCATTGAAATTAGGGCCTAATGAGCCTAGTGCACAGCTTGTGCACAGACTCCTAAACCCCACTTACAGTTACTGCCAACACTGAGCCATGCTGAATGGCTTCTGGCCTTAGACCCACTGCCCAACTGTACCAGGATTGGGCATTCAAAGCACTTCAGCACGTTAGCTGCCTGCCACTGTCCTATTTCTCCCGAGGCTTCTGGCGGGAATCCCCCGTTACTTACATTTTGTAGAGGAAGAATAGATGGAGAATGAATGGATGAGAAGAAGGTCAAGCTGTACAAGAGGCAGGGTGCACCCACTTGCCATTACAGTCCCACCAACATGTACAGACAGAGGAATTGGCTACACAAGTTCTAGGTCAGCAGAATTTTTTTTTTATTTGTATATGGGATGTGGGCATCGCTGGCAAGGCCAGCATTTATTGCCCATCCGTAATTGCCCTTGAGAAGGTGGTGGTGAGCCATCTTCTTGAACTGCTGCAGTCTGTGTGGTGAAGGCACTCCCACAGTGCTGTTAGGTAGGGAGTTCCAGGATTTTGACCCAGAGACGATGAAGGATCGGCGATATACTTCTAAGTCAGGATGGTGTGTGACTTGGAGGGGAACTTGGAGGTGGTGGTGTTCCCATGCATCTGCTGCCCTTGTCCTTCTAGCTGGAAGAGGTCGCAGGTTTGGGAGGTGCTGCCAAAGAAGCCTTGGCGAGTTGCTGCAGTGCATCTTGTAGATGGTACACACTGCAGCCACCGTACGCCGGTGGTGGAGGGAGTGAATGTTTAAGGTGATGGATGGGGTGCCAATCAAGTGGGCAGCTTTGTCCTGGATGGAGTCAAGCTTCTTGAGTGTTGTTGGAGCTGCACTCATCCAGGCAAGTGGAGAGTATTCCATCACACTCCTGACTTGTGCCTTGTAGATGGTGGAAAGGCTTTGGGGAGTCAGGAGGTGAGACACTTTCCACAGAATACCTAGCCTCTGACCTGCTCTTGTTGCCACAGCATTTATGTGGCTGGTCCAGTTAAGTTTCTGGTCAATGGTGACCCCCAGGATGTTGATGGTGGGGGATTCGGCAATGGTAATACCATTGAATGTCAAGGGGAGGTGGTTAGACTCTCACTTGTTGGAGATAGACATTGCCTGGCACTTCTGTGGCGCGAATGTTACCTGCCACTTATCAGCCCAAGCCTGAACGTCATCCAGGTCTTGTTGCATGCGGGCAAGAACTGCTTCATTATCTGAGGAGTAGTGAATGGCGCTGAACACTGTGCAGTCATCAGCGAACATCCCCATTTCTGACCTTATGTTGGAGGGAAGGTCATTGATGAAGCAGCTGAAGATGGTTGGGCCTAGGACACTGCCCTGAGGAACTCCTGCAGCGATGTCCTGGGGCTGTGATGATTGACCTACAACCACCACAACCATCTTCCTTTGTGCTAGGTATGACTCCAGCCAGTGGAGCGTTTTCCCCCCGATTCACATTGATTTCAGTTTTATCAGGGCTCCTTGATGCCGCACTCGGTCAAATGCTGCCTTGATGTCAAGGGCAGTCACTCTCACCTCACCTCTGGAATTTAGCTCCTTTGTCCATGTTTGGACCAAGGCTGTAATGAGGTCAGGAGCCGAGTGGTCTTGGCGGAACCCAAACTGGGCATCTGTGAGCAGGTTATTGGTGAGTAAGTGCCGCTTGATAGCACTGTCGATGACACCTTCCATCACTTTGCTGATGATTGAGAGTAGACTGATGGGGCGGTAATTGGGTTGGATTTGTCCTGCTTTTTGTGGACAGGACATACCTGGGCAGTTTTCCACATTGTCGGATAGATGCCAGTGTTGTAGCTGTACTGGAACAGCTTGGCTAGAGGCGCGGCTAGTTCTGGAGCACAAGTCTTCAGCACGATAGCCGGGATGTTGTCAGTGCCCATAGCCTTTGCTGTATCCAGTGCGCTCAGCCGCTTCTTGATATTACGTGAAGTGAATCGCATTGGCCAAAGACTGGCTTCTGTGATGGTGGGGACCTCAGGAGTAGGCCAATATGGATCATTCACTCGGCACTTCTGGCTGAAGATGGTTGCAAACGCTTCAGCCTTGTCTTTTGCACTCGCGTGCTGGGCGCCACCATCATTGAGGATGGGGATATTCATGGAGTCTCCTCCTCCCATTAGTTGTTTAATGGTCCACCACCATTCACAGCCAGATTCAGAGCTGTAAAATCTACTGCAAGGACACTTGCAGCTAACATGCAACGTACAGTCGTCACTGCCAGTGGTAGCATGGTCAGTTGCCTCCTCAAGACCTCTTGCTTCATACTGCTGCAGAGGAGGAGCATCAAGAAACCAGGATCCCCCATAGAGATGAAAAACTAAAGGCTGAATCACCCTTAATGGCTCTGACAAATCTCCTAGGTGTCAATTTTAACATATGTGAGAAGTCGCACAACAACAGGTTATAGTCCAACAGCTTTATTTGAAATCACAAGCTTTTGGAGCGCTGCTCCTTCATCAGGTGAAGTGAAGAGATGCATATAGGCACAGCATATATAGTCAGAGAACACTGCCCGATGATTACAGTTAATCTTTCCAACTGCCCTTTATCACACCTCGGCAGAGAGATAATCACGGCAATCACAGGTGTGGATGGTGTCCAAACAGGTCAGTCAGGAAAACATTACATCAAAGACAATGTGGCAGATGCTGGGGTCTGTATGGAAAACAAAAAACTTTTTTTGCTGGAAATCACAGCAGGTCCGGCCGCATCTGTGTAGAGAGAACAAGCCAACGACGACTCGCGTCTGGATCACTCTACGTCAGGTGGGGTTACATGTAGCGTGACGTGAACCCAAGATCCCGGTTGAGGCCGTCCTCATGGGTGCTCAACTTGGCTATCAGTTTCTGCTCGACGATTTTGCGTTGTTGTGTGTCTCGAAGGCCGCCTTGGAGAATGCTTACCCGAAGATCGGAGGCTGAATGTCCTTGACTGCTGAAGTGTTCCCCGACTGGGAGGGAACACTCCTGCCTGGCGATTGTTGCGCGGTGTCCGTTCATACGTTGTCGCAGTGTCTGCATGGTCTCGCCGATGTACCATGCTCCGGGACATCCTTTCCTGCAATGTATGAGGTAGACAACGTTAGCCGAGTCACATGAGTACGTACCATGTACCTGGTGGGTGGTGTCCTCATGTGTGATGATGGTATCTGTGTTGGTGATCTGGCATGTCTTGCAGAGGTTGCTGTGGCAGTGTTGTGTGGTGTCGTGGTCGCTGTTCTTCTGAAAACTGGGTAATTTGCTGCGAACGATGGTCTGTTTGAGGTTAGGCGGCTGTTTGAAGGCGAGTAGTGGGGGCGTGGGGATGGCCTTAGCGAGGTGTTCGTCGTCATCGATGACATGTTGAAGGCTGCGAAGAACATGGCATAGTTTCTCCGTTCTGGGGAAGTACTGGACGACGTAGGGTACTCTGTTGGTTGTGTCCCATGTTTGTCTTCTGAGGAGGACTATGCGATTTTTCGCTGTGGCCCGTCTGAACTGTCGATCGATGAGTCGAGCGTCATATACCGTTCTTACAAGGGCGTCTTTCAGCGTCTGTAGGTGTCCATCGCGTTCCTCCTCGTCTGAGCAGATCCTGTGTATTCGCAGGGCTTGTCAATAGGGGATGGCTTCTTTAACGTGGTTAGGGTGGAAGCTGGAGAAGTGGAGCATCGTGAGGTTGTCCATGGGCTTGCAGTAGAGTGAAGTGCTGAGGTGTCCATCTTTGATGGAGATTCGTGTGTCCAAGAATGAAACCTTGGACACACGAATCTCCATCAAAGACGGACACCTCAGCACTTCACTCTACCGCAAGCCCACGGACAACCTCACGATGCTCCACTTCTCCAGCTTCCACCCTAACCACGTTAAAGAAGCCATCCCCTATGGACAAGCCCTGCGAATACACAGGATCTGCTCAGACGAGGAGGAACGCGATGGACACCTACAGACGCTGAAAGACGCCCTCGTAAGAATGGTATATGACGCTCGACTCGTCGATCGACAGTTCCGACGGGCCACAGCGAAAAATCGCATAGACCTCCTCAGAAGACAAACACGGGACACAACCAACAGAGTACCCTACGTCGTCCAGTACTTTCCCGGAGCGGAGAAACTACGCCATGTTCTTCGCAGCCTTCAACATGTCATCGATGATGACGAACACCTCGCTAAGGCCATCCCCACGCCCCCACTACTCGCCTTCAAACAGCCGCCTAACCTCAAACAGACCATCGTTCGCAGCAAATTACCCAGCTTTCAGAAGAACAGCGACCACGACACCACACAACACTGCCACAGCAACCTCTGCAAGACATGCCAGATCACCAACACAGATACCATCATCACACGTGAGGACACCACCCACCAGGTACATGGTACATACTCATGTGACTTGGCCAACGTTGTCTACCTCGTACGTTGCAGGAAAGGATGTCCCGGAGCATGGTACATCGGCGAGACCATGCAGACACTGCGACAACATATGAACGGACACCACGCAACAATCGCCAGGCAGGAGTGTTCCCTCCCAGTCGGGGAACACTTCAGCAGTCAAGGACATTCAGCCTCCGATCTTCGGGTAAGCATTCTCCAAGGCGGCCTTCGAGACACACGACAACGCAAAATCGTCGAGCAGAAACTGATAGCCAAGTTGTGCACCCATGAGGACAGCCTCAACCGGGATCTTGGGTTCATGTCATGCTACATGTAACCCCACCTGACGTAGAGTCATCCAGACTCGAGTCGTCGTTGGCTTGTTCTCTCTACACAGATGCGGCCGGACCGGCTGTGATTTCCAGCAAAAAAAGTTTTTTGTTTTCCATACAGACCCCAGCATCTGCCACATTTGACCCCTTGTGACCCCACCTCATTGTCTTTGATGTAATGTTTTCCTGACTGACCTGTTTGGACACCATCCACACCTTTGATTGCCGTGATTATCTCTCTGCCGAGGTGTGATAAAGGGCAGTTAGAAAGATTAACTGTAATCATCGGGCAGTGTTCTCTGACTATATATGCTGTGCCTATATGCATCTCTTCACTTCACCTGACGAAGGAGCAGCGCTCCGAAAGCTTGTGATTTCAAATAAAGCTGTTGGACTATAACCTGGTGTTGTTCGACTTCTCACATTTGTCCACCCCAGTCCAACACCGGCATCTCCGCATCAATTTTAACACAGCATTGGGGAAACATTTTAACCAGAAAAAAATCAAGAAAGGGAAGGAGAAAGAAAAGGGAGAATCTCATCCTCAAAAAAATATTGCTAAAAGGCATTGTGACATCATTAATGTTCTTCTCAATGCAAAAATATCTGTTTAAAGTGCACTTTCTTGACAATCAAGAAAGAAACATCAGTCATAGCATGGCAATTAGATGAAATAGCTGAAATTAAATCCACCCACAATAAAATCTCTTGTTGCTACTTAGTAGAACATCTCCTTCCTGCTTACTTGTGATTTGCATTCAGTGTTGTGATAAAATTTCAAATGCATATTGATAGTCCAAATTATTTCTCTGACAACCAGTGGAACATGGGCCAATATCTGTCTTAAAGTAATTGTCGGGCAGATAGATATATATAAGAATGCAATGTATTCAATTCATGTCCCATTGCTGCCAAGAATTCCACCCACCCCTTCATCACACGCGTTAGGATTTTCAGCTTACCATATCGGGCAGAAACCCACGATATCTGGGTTAAGCCGCATATTGCAACTTTCCCCACCCGCCACGACTATGCAATAATTTCGCCTGCCAGGCCAAAATTTCTAGCCTCTCATTTTTATTTTTTCAGCCAATTTGATCCACTGAGCATTTCCACCATTTTCCATTTTTACTTCAGATTTCCAGCATTTGCAGTATTTATTTTTCTCTAAAAGGCAAATATTCTACTTCCAAATATTGGATTAATCGAGATAGTATTGATTCCTATGTGTTAATGATTCTAGTGGAAAAAATGGTTGATCAAGGAAATAGCCTGGACTTGGTCATTCTGGAACTAATTGGGAAAAAAAATGCAGTATTGACTCAGTTTGGACTATTTCAGATTTTGATTTGCTTTGGACCAAAAAATTGGCAGTATAAACGTATAGAGGAACAAAATGTTCCAACAGACACTATGATGGTGGAAAACTAAACGTGAGTTAAACAAAGCACCAGTCCACAGTGTGGCAAGATTGTGGTTCTTGTAACCATATTCGGACATGTAGAGTAACAAACAAATGAGTTTTGATAACACAAAGATGGAACATTCTATTCTTCATGCTTGTAGCTTCATTCCTGTTTGCTCTTAACTCTTTGCTCTCTGAAGCAGACAATCCCCCTACTCTTAGCACCCCTGAACTAGTCCAGTATGTTTGCATATTGCCGCAACCTGGATAAGCCTGCAAGCTGCCTTCTGTGTATAAGTGCATTCATTTTCGATGTCATATCATGCTATGTGCACATGCAGAAGAAACACTAAGGAATCACTCCTTTGTTTACCTCATCTTTAATCTCCTGTCATTCAGGCAGATAAGAAAAATAGCTGCTGTCTGCAGCTGGATCTGCAGCACAATGTTCGGTGACTTTTATAAATCAAACTTATTTGTTATTGGATAGGTCTGATCTAATGTGTAGGGTGAACTCTGGTGGGCTAGCAGTGGTGTAAGCATTTATTTTCCATTGTGATCCAGTGAGAAGGTTTCATGGGAGACTTGGTGGCTTCATAATTCTTGTATAGAAAGAAAGAGGAGTGGGAATGGGCTATTGTTAGTTTAGGTCCTTACTCCCCGGTGATACTAGAGCCACGATTTCCCCTACCTCAATGGGTCCATGGCAGGCGACGTCAGTGGTGGCTCCCGACCTCGCTGCCGGCTCCAGCCCACTCTGTAGAATGATTTTACGTTGATTGAGCTTGTTAAGCCCGCTCAGTGCATTTGCTGGCCAATTGAAGGAAGCGGGTCTGATGACGTCACTTGATGACGCGTCATCAGCCGGTTTCCTTAAAGCGACCATGCGCAAATTGATTTTGGCATTTGTGCTGTCAGTGTTCTACAGCATTGAGGTGCTGCAAACACTGACAAGCACTGCACAGACGTGCACGGCTGCACCCAGGGTGTACAGCGTCAAGTGAAGTAACTCTGGCCATGGTGAGGCCATCCCTGGCCTCCTGGGCAGCAATGTGGTCGGGTGCTGATGCCCTCTGTTCTGTGCAGCATCCGTTGATTGTGGAGAAGGTTGGTGTTGTTGTTGGTGCTGCTGGTGTGCCTGGTGCTGCAGGTGTTGGGGCTGATCGTGGTGGGATTCTGAGGACCAAGGTGAGATGGTTTCAAGGGCATCAATGCTGATGTGATAGATGGCAGGTGAACTTGAGATGACAGAAGCGATCTGTCAATGGTGAGAGAGGTTGTTCCAATGAGGTGACACTGGATAGAGAGTTTGCTCCAAACACTTGCAACCTGCATTAAGATCAATCTGTCTTCCAAATACAGTAAGCAACAGCTTCTGAGCTTGGAAAGTGAACAGCTATGAGATGGGAGCTTTTATAGCACATTTGCAACTGTCAAGTAATGAGATGATCCCATGGTCATACAACTCCCGACCTCCTTACCTGACGTGATCCCTGAGCAGCGTGGACCCCTGTGGGCGACCTCGTAAAATGGTAAGGTGAGCTCAAAATACATTTTAATGAGCTGTTAACAAGGTCCTAGTGACCTGAATTGCCTCCCCCGCCGCTGCGTGCCGGGTCTGTTCAGCCCTGAAAGACCCGACATCTGGGAAATTGCCTGGCGGCGGGTTCACAGCAGGGTCCCGACCCGCTGTCAAAAAAAAAATTCCCACCCAACCCACCACCAAATGCACCCGCTGACCCCCCAAAAAATTCCCCCCTATATGTGTGAGAGCGAGAGTCTGCCCATATTTTGTGATGGTCCTCTCAGCAGCAACTTACCTTTAAGTGACCACATTCCTTCCATTTCCCAGTAGCCAGGTAATTGGCTCAAGCACGAAGCACAATCACTGCTTGGGCCAACGTGTGTGGGGATCTTGTTCAACTTATTTAAAGCTCACACAAGGTCAGCTCTCTACATTACTCACATGTCATATGTGTGATGAGTTACGGTCTCATTGCCACTGCATAATCAACTCTGCTGTTTCAAAAAGGTGACAGTAATTTTCTAAATATAGCAATAAAAAAAGTATTGCGATGGTCATCCATAAGTAATCGGACAAGGCACTAGGCCCTGGTGAGTTTCCAGTTTAATGATGCAACAGATTTTTCCTCAACCTCACTCCTCTGCAAATAGATTTGTTTAATCATCTCTCTTTTTTTTTCACAATATAGACGTCTTCTTTCAATGCAAAATAGTGGATTTGTTTGATGGCTGGCTAGAGATAGCTAGAAAATAGGAGATCCCATACATGATCCCACCAAAATGTAACATACCCATTTGTGACAAGGGTTTAGGACAGACAAAGGAAGGTTTGTTTCAGTATTGTACCCCATCGTTACTGATCATCAATCTTGAACCTTCTAACGGTGATAACTGTAGTGTTACAGACGTAGTTATTGGCAGTGCATTGAGTCAAGTAGTTGTTGGTAGCTGAAATAACAACAGAAAATGCTGGAAACACTCAGCAGGCCAGGCAGCATCCGTGGAGAGAGAAACAGAGGTGACATTGCAGGTCTGTGACCCTTCGTCAGAAAGGTCACAGACCTGAAACGCTAACTGTTTCTCTCTGCACGGATGCTGCCTGGCCTGCTGAGTGTTTCCAGCATTTTCTGTTGTTATTTCAGAGTTCCAGCATCCGCAGTATTTTGCTATTGTAGTTGTTGGTAGCTTTGTGTACATTCTTGAGGTCTTCTAAAGGTGGTAAAAGTTAATAGTAAATCTTTTCAATATTGCATGATACTCACATTAGCCAGTGGGCATGACAGATCCTTCAAGTAAGTTTGTTTATATAGGAAGACTCACAATCCAAATTACATTACATATAGAACCCTGGATGTAAATGGTGAATCCCAATCCAAGTCATCCTACTGGAGCTTTAATTCAATTCTGCCTACACTCAATAAAAGCTTATGGAAGGTGCAGTTGGAAAACAAGCTGACACAGAACAGGGTATTAAGCTGGAGATTCTCTCACTGTGCCTCTTATTCCAATAACAAAAGAAGGGCAATACAACATGCACAATATGTATCACTGTAATGTTTCTTTTCAGCTTTAACTGCTGGAAGGCTTGTGGTTACCATGGTACCATATTTCACATTTTCTGAGAGAATTGTAATATTTATCCATTTTTGGCAACAATTTTTATAGGAAATGTTAAAATGTGAAGCAGCAAATACAGCACAATAAATCCTAGTCTGTGGATAACTCCCTCAGTAGTCACACATCTAAACATTTTAATCATTAACTGGTAGCAGCCCACTAATGTGTTTAGTTGCTCACATTAACTTCTTCAGCCTTTCCGTGCTTTCTTATGCTCATTGGTGTCAAAAATTGATTTAAGATACTGTCAAAACAAAGAGGGCTTTCTATATTCTTAACTGGAGTTCCTATCTCAGATACTGTAAATGTTATTCCTCCCTTACATGCTACTAAAAAGCACAAGACAATAAGACTGAATTTCCTCTTGGTAACCTTCAATTTTTGGGTGCAAAGTGGACATTGATAATTGGACAATGGGGTGAAAATCATGGTGCTGATTTTCTGCCCACTCCATGCAGCATACATAATTCTGGTGGGTAAATTGATTGGTGCAGGAAAGTATGACGCAGTAAACACCTACCTGAAACAGTTGGAAGCTTCATCTGAATGATGTAATGATGTTCCCATGACATAATTTAGATGTCATGATGCGGAGATGCCGGTGTTGGACTGGGGTGGACAAAATTGAGAGGTCGCACAACACCAGGTTATAGTCCAACAGTTTTATTTGAAATCACAAGCTTTCGGAGCTATCGATTGCTCCTTCCTCAGGTGAAGTAAATTAGATACAGAATCGCCAAAGCATATATAGATAGAAAACAAAGCATGTGTACTTTACAATTGCATACCACTAAATTAAATCATCCTGACTATCTGCCGAGGTGTGATAAAGTTAATTAAGTCAGCCAGGAAGGTACCACATCAAAGACATAGCAAGATACAACTGAGACAATGAGGTGTAGTCGCAGGGGTTCTAACGTGTCAAAAGCTGCCGTCTGTATGTAAAACGAAAAGCTTTAAAAAATTTTTACTTTTTTACTGGGAAAATTTTTACTTTTTTACTGGGAATCACATCTGTGAACAAGCTAACGACGACTCGAGTCCGGATCACGTCATGTATCGTGACATAAACCCAAGATCCCGATTGAGACCGTCTTCATGAGTGCGGAACTTGGCTATCAGTTTCTGCTCGATGATTTTGCGTTGTCGTGTGTTTCTAAGGTTGCCTTGGAGAACGCCATGCGCAGCACCCCGCTCGCGCCCCGGCCGTGATCTTCAGTCGCGCCCCCTGATTTACCGCCAGACGCTATGTCCGACGGGTTCAGAGAGGCGTACGTGCGGCCGGGGCGGCGATATTTAAAGGGGAGGTGGCAGGCGGCCATTTTTGTTGCTGGCCGCCTGCCAGCACCTGCCCCCGTTGCTGTCCCCGGCCCCCGTGAAGCCCCCCCACCGTGAAGTGCCGGCTGCGCTCCAAGAGCCCGGCACTTCTCTTGAGTGCCGGGCTCTTTTGCCGGCACTCCCGATCCCTGGGGGCCCAGCTGGGCCCCGGTTCGCGCTGCGCAGGGTCCCTCCCCTTTAAGAAGGGGAGGAAGGCCTGCAATACCGCGGCACGTAGCGCCAGGATATTCCCTCGCAGCGCCCCAAGAGGGATGCGGGGTGCTTCCAGTGGCGCCCCGCTTCCCTCTTGGGGCGCAACCACTGAAGTTCCGGCGCGGGGCCGCTAATTTTTTCGGGGCGCTAAAAGTCGCGCCCCGGCGAGGTTAGCGCCCCAAATGGCAATTTTTACCCCTTGGACTATAACCTGGTGTTGTGCGACCTCTCAATAATTTAGATGACCATGTAATTTCCTGTCTTTCATGTTTAACAGTAAGTCATCTAAAATGGGCATCCAGAGGTACATATGGAAGTTCATTTAAAACACCCTGTTAGAACATTCTTTGTACAATTTCCATTGAAGTCAATGGAAAGCAAAATTGGGTGGGATGTATAGCGGGCAACCAATCTGGTGCTGCCCATTTTGTGTTCCCACCGCTGTGGAATTTCACCCCGTAATTATTAATATAGCCTCACTGTTGGCACATTTTTATTCCAATATAAACAATTTAAAATTGTGAATACAAAACTAAAATGAAAGGCAAGTGGCATTGTCTCTATATACAGTTACTCATCTGAAAATCTCTGATAACTCACTTTAACTTATGTTACAATGCATTTGCTTATTTGTAGGCTAAATTTCATATTATGCTAATAATCACCAATCATTTCTTGAAGCCTTAGGGGGAAAAATTAGGTCGCGCCCCATTTGGGGCGCAAATATCGTCTGGACGCAAATATTAGCGCCTGGCGCTAATTATCGGCACTGACTGGAAACTTCACTTTTACCGCCCCGGGAGGTGAGTGGAGCGCTAAATCAGGCGCTGCACACCTGTCTTAAGGCGCAAAGGCCAAGGAGTGAGGCGCTAACTCAGAGCGCTGGCGAAGCTCATGTAATGTCAGTCAGCAATGGAACACACACACAATGGCACGGGCCAGTTCTTAAAGGGGATGGTTAATCTTGCTTTCCATCCACATCCTGTTCATTGCAGCCTTGAATCTCGGCCTGGAGAGACTTGCACATCAAATGTGCTGGAAAGAACAATGGAGAGTACCAGGCAAAGAGCTCAGAGTGCAGCTCCCACAGTCTCTGCTAAATCGATACAAGGAATGGCAAATCAAAATGAACCTGCAAAGTGCTGCTCAGTACCCAAAACTCCTTCACACAACGTTGAATCTCTCCAGAAGTCTCTCCCTCTCTCTCTCAGAATGCGTAGTTCAAAAATGCCACCAACAATAAAAGACAGGAAGAGGCCCCCCTTTAAATAGCGCCCCCCACAGCAATTGATAGCGTTCCAGTCTTCTGGTCGTTGGATGCGCCAGGCGGTAAGGCAGGGGGCGCCACTCAATTTCTGCTCCGGGGCGCCACAAGGGCGTTGCACCATGGAATGACGTCACAATCTGCGCGCGCAGGTGGTCGCAGTGGTAAGTTTTAGCGCCGCCGCACAATCTCAAGTTAAGTTCTCGAGCGGCGCAAACATCGCTGCGCCCGGGCGTTAGCGGCTTTGCGCCCCATTAGCACCCTCTTAAGGCGCTAACGGGAGGCGCAACCAACTGAATTTTTACCCCTTAGAGTCTTGTGCTATATTACAAATGTGGTTGCAGCTTGGCAGAACTAACTTGTGGTCTCATATAGCCAGTAAAAAATTTGAGGTGTACAACCAAATTTACTTAACCATAACTTACCGCTTTCCTCTGTCAGAATAGAGTTTAACAAATGCATAATTATTTAAATACTGCAAATTAATGGAATTCTATTCCTAAAAGTGATAGGGCAATATCACTGCATTCTGGAAAGCTTTTCACAAACAACAAGCAATTACTTAAGAATATAGCCACCAGCTAATTCTGTTTTAATTAGACTTCCAATTCCAAATGTTATCATTTTAATTTTGAAGTTTTAAATTGTTTTAAATGTAATTTTTAATTGAAATGATTTTAATTTTGGTGAGTCCCTAATGCACCCAGAGGTAAGTTAAACCTTGTGCCGAGTAACACTTTTGCTGGTATCATCTGCTTGTTATTTTGTAACTAAGGTGGAGTTCACTTTCTATACTAATTGTAACTGCATAAATAAAATGAATTACCCAATTACATAATTATTATCAAGAAAGTAGGATTAGTTGTAACTGTGACAAAACAGTGGTTTTATAACGGAGCTGTGGGTAACTGATTCAATAGTATTAAGCTAATTATGATGTCTGACATGAGCAATTACAAATCATCTGCAGGTATTGTGATCTTATCACACTTATGAATTATAGTTTAATTAAAAACAAATGGGCCTGGTGATGGGGCGCATTCCGGCATAACTGTTGAGATACACCAGCCAGGAACGTCTGCCGTTGACCTGATGGACTTACTAGGGTCAGGATAGGGGTTCCCTGCATAGCTGGCAATGGCAGGCACCTGCACCACAATGGGAACATCTGGGGTGCCCGGCGTAGAAAATATCTGGCAGGGGTGGAGGGGGGTGGTGCACGGGGTGACCAGGGTGGGGAGAGTTCAGCAACCAGTCTCCCAAAAGTGGTTAAAAGTGCCAATGTTGCCTTCTTCGTAAGGGGACAGCTGTACCATCAAAGTTATGGTGGGTGTATGCCAGAAGGGCCACATATTTTTGGGACCATTGTGTTTAGAATTCTAATTCTAATCTTCTATTATTTTCTTCTTGACCTAGAAATGCTATCACACTCCTTCAAATGTTATTACACTAATAGCAATTAATAGATCTCAAGGAAAACCAAAGTTACAAAAGCAAGCACTAAAGTGTCACCCACCATACAGCAGATATTTACCTCACTATTTGACTATGTCATTAAAGAAGGACATTTTCTCAGGCCATTTTATTACACCTGGTCTCACTAGTGTACAGTGCGACAAATGGTATCAAAAATAAATGTTGAGTTATCTCTGGCTCTCTTTGTACTATCAGAATATTAAAATATAATTAGAACACCAACGTCAGCACAGCTAACTGATCATGACTTGTAAATACCATTTATACAGCGCCTTTCACAAACTGAGGACATCCCAAAGTGCTTTACAGCCAATGAAGTACTTTTGAAGTGTAGTCACTGCTGTAATGTAGGAAATGTGGCAGACAATTTGCGCACAGCAAGCTCCCACAAACAGCAATGTGATAATGACCAGATAATCTGTTTTTTAGTGATGTGGATTGAGGGATAAATATTAGTCTGGGCACCTTCTTGTTGACTGAAGGCAGAAGTGATGAGCTTTATGATAAAGTGCTTTTATTTGAATGTGTGTGCATTATTTTTGTTATGCATTGTACACCACCCCTTCCTCACAACTGTTGTTTCTTGTAGCAGGTTTCCATTTTCAACAGGGAAGATAGGATGATCTGGACTTTTCCACAGCCAATTCTCTGACAGGACAACTATTGTGGGAAAGCAGAAGTTTTTCTGTAAGCTCTCACAAGTCTCCCGTTAAGTCAATACTCTCTGGCAGACTGTCTGAAAATTGCTTACTTGAGGATAGGCATTTAAGTGACAGGTGAAAATGTGATTCAGACTTTCAGATTTTCACAGAGAGTCCAGAGGCCTACCATTATGATTAGCCAGGCAACCCAACTCTCAAACCAATGTCTAGTGATTATCTCAATTCTTTTCTAAGTACTCTGTTCCAACATAATGGGCCAAAAATTCGGCCCTTCCCGGGTGAGTACACAGTGCGTTCTCACCCGTAATGCGTCCCGAAGTGCCGGTTTCCTGCATGCACTGCGCATGCGCGGGAAACCGGAACTTCCGGTCTGGTGAAGGGGGCGGTTCCTAGGTGAACCGCGTGCGCGGTAGAGGCTGCGCGCAGGCAGCGAACTTAGATTTTTTTTCAGGTTTCTATGGGAGGGTAAGTAGTGAAGAACCTACGCTTATAAAAAGGAGGCGCAGGAGCCATTTTCAACAAGGTAAGTGGTTAATTAAGTATAATTTAAATTTTTTTCAACAGGTTTATCTTTTTTAGATACTTTAAAGAAAGGTAAGTTTATTTTTATAACTTTTAAAAAGTATTTTAATTTTTTCAAAAATGTAAATTTTTGTTTAAAGTGGTTAATTTATTTAACTATAGTTATTTTATAAATGTGATGTTTTTTTTTAAATTTATTTTAAGTTTAGCTGTTCTTTTGGGGCCGATTTCAATTCACAGATTTGACAGGTCTTCCTGTCAAATCTATGAATGAAAGATGGTCTGCTGCCATTGGCTCTCCATGGCCCATGTGATCCCAGGGGATGCATCGCACTAACTACGCCCCTGGGACACGCAAGCACTGTGCGCCGGCACTTGGAGCAGGACCAGGAGCTGAAGTTCCCGTGGGCCCAAAACACAACGGCAGGCGCGGTAGGTAAGTGCGCGCGCGATCCTTACCCCCGCGGCAAGCCGGAGAGGCGAATTTCTGGGCCAATACATTGGAGCAGGAGCTAATTAGACATGCCGATCAATTAAATGTAATCTAAGCCGATCTCAACTAAGCCTATGAAATCCAGAACTAGCCCAGTTTGCTAAAGTACCATTGCCTTGTTTATTTTAATGGCTACAGGAAAGCATGGCTCATTAGCAGTTTAAGTTTCTGTCCATAATTAAAACAGAAAATGCTGGAAATACTCAGCAGGTCAGGCAGCATCTGTGGAGAGAGAAACAAAGTTAATGTTTCAGGTTGATGACCTTTCATCAGAAATGGAAAAAATTAGAGATGTAACAGATTTTAAGCAAGTGCAGGGGCAGGGAAAGGGGGGAGGGGAGGAAAGAACAAAAGGGAAGGTCTGCGATAGGGTGGAAGGCAGGAGAGATTAAATGACCAAAGGGATGATGGTGCAGGGCAAAAGGGGATGGTAATGGGACAAGTAAAGAAACAAAAGATGGGTCTAGAGGAGGTGTAAATGGCAATAACAGAATCATAACCAACAGATGCTGTCCGAAAAAATGGGAGAGGAGGTTATGATCTGAAATTGTTGAGTCCAGAAGGCTGTAAAGTGCCGAATCAAAAGATGAGGAGCTGTTCCTTGAGCTTCTGTTGAGTTTCATTAGAACAGTGCAGGAGGTCAAGGACAGAGAGGTCAAAGGGGAGTGGGGTGGAGAATTAAAATGACAGGCAACCGGAAGCTCAGGGTCACGCTTGCGGACTGAACGGAGGTGTTCTGCAAAGCAATCACCCAATCTCCATTTGATCTCCCCAATGTAGAAGAGACCGCATCGTGAGCGGCGAATACAGTATACTAAATTGAAAGAAGTACAAGTAAATCGCTGTTTCACCTGGAATGAGTGTTTGGGGCCCTAGATGGATAGTTTCTATCCATATAGCCATGAAGAAGGATAGACAAAGAGAAGGAATTCTATATCAGTCTAAGTCTGAATCAAAAAACTGCAATATTTGCTCAATGGCACAAAGAAAATTTATGAGAGTTTATATTTCACTTCAAATCATTTTCATCTTGGAGTTGACCCCTGCCTACCTGATCACATTTCAATAAGACTACCCTGGTTCCCGGATTATACAACTAAGCAAAAAGAAACCCATATGACTATCAGCAGTCGAGTTAATCAAATAAACTGGGTCTCATTTTAAGTTGTACTTTGATCATGATCGAGTTCAAACAAGTAAGTAATTGGTTAGAAAAATGTTGAAGAAAATCAATGTAAATGTTGGAGCTGCCTACAACCCCTTCAGGCTATTATGCAATTTGCTGAGTGTAATTGTTCAGACTGCAAGACAGTTGTGCATGTTTCTCCTAAAGCATTAAACAGAATTTAGGATGCAATGTAAAAACAATTTTGAAATGTCGCTTCTTAAAAACCATGTCCAAACAAAATGTTATGAAATATTTCTGCACAATGTATATACATGTAAGTGCTGTATGAAAAACCTTGGGTCCTACATGGAATATTATTTAATTTATTTTTGTTTAACTTCAGCAAAAACAGAATTGGTATCCAAAAGACCAAAATAACAAAAACCTTTATTGTTGGAAGAATAAAAACCCTAGTAGAGAGAGTGCAGTAAGTGAATAGAACTAAGCAGGGAAGATGAGTGTTAAAATTATTAACAGAGTCTCCCGAATATATCAGAAAATTTGTATTCCTCTCAAGTACAGCTGCAATACTGCAGCACTCTAACAACATGCTTACTCAGCTTGGCCAATTTACTGCTCAAAAATATTTTTTAATAAAACTTTCAGTGGAATATGTTAGAGCTAGTAAAATGGATGTTACCTAGTGATATGCAGTATGCAGGTACAGTTTATAAAGCTCCACCAACTACTAAATGATCAAAATGTGTGTAATTTTAGGCTCTTGAATCCCCTTCCAAACAAATTGATACCAACATTAAATTAAAAAACATATCAGTCATGATTTCATATATAGTACATCTTTAAGCTTTTACAGGCTAGGTATACCACACAGTCTGTGTTAAATGGATCACATAGAAACCTTTTAAAGTTAATTTTTAATGATTTTACATTTAGCAGACAGCTCTCTCTGAACATTAAAATTGAACAGGCATTTGGAAGCTGGTGACCATGCACGGAGGTCTGTTGTCCATGGGCAGAAAGCGACGTGAGACCCAGAGTGCAACTCAAGTCTGCTAGCTTTTGGCATTCCAAACAGATGCCTGTAGTACAACAATGTCCGTAGATTCTATATGAGATCAGGAATATGATTGGATATTTTAATGTTAGCATCATTGAAGGGGAGAAAACCCAGTTATGTAATACTGTAGCCCCAATTTTAACTCGGGGTGGGAACCAGATGGGTGGGGATGAGACGAGAGAAAAGCTGTCTCCCACCAACTGCACCTCTAGCCTCACACACTGCTCAATGCACCACACCCCCATCACTCACCTACCAACAATCTCTATCAATCATGACCTCGGCAGTTTGAGGCCATTTTTTCTGTGCACTTTACGGAGGGCTGGCCAAGGCCTCCAGTACTACAACCCTCTGAGATCTCTGCGCTCCTCCAATTCTGGATTCTTGCGCATCAACTATTTTAATCACTCCACCATTGGCGGCTGTGCTTTTAGCTGCCTAGTCCCTAAACTCTGGAATTCCCTTCCTAAACCTTTCAGCCTCTCTACGGGCAAAAAATTTGATTAGGCCCGAAAACAGGTGTGGGGATTGCGATGCACAATCGGCCTGCGCCCTTTGAAAGTAGTGCAGGCAGCACGCGATATTAGTGCTGCCTGCTAATTAATATTATTGATGCGTGCAACCCAGCGCTGAGAGCGCTGCTGAGTGGCTAAGCGCTCAGCAGGGGGCCAAAGTTTGTGCGAGCCTAGCTCTATTTAAAGCTAGCCTCCACTTTTAAACACAGTCTGCACCTCTTAAAGGGGAGGTGCATTCTGCATTCAGCAGCTCAGTGAACTGGTTGTCAAGGCAACTGTCAGTCAGTTATGGCTCAACAGGGCAGAGAAAGGGCGCTGAGGTTCTCTGATGCAGCATTGGTGACCTTAGTGCAGGGGGTAGAAAGGAGGAGAAAGGACCTCTATCTGAAGGGGGTCAGGAGGCCTCTAGACTCAGAGTCAGAAGGCATTGGGAGTAGATAGCTAGCAGTCTTGTTCCGAGGACCTGGATCCAGTGCTGAAAGAAGTTGAATGACCTCACACAAGCGGTCAAGGTTAGTGAATGCATCTTCAAAAGCCATCTCCCACCAACTGCACCACTAGCCTCAGCCACTGCTCAATGCACCACACCCCATCACTCACCCACCAACAATCTCTATCAATCATGACTCATACCTCATATTCATAGCTTCACCTCACCCTCACACACCTACCACTGCTGTAAGCCTCACACCCACATCTCACACTTTGCACACACTCCCAACTATTCAACCAAGACAGACACATCACTCAAACACATTGCACCACACTCACTAACACACTTCCCTTTTTCTTGCAGGCCAAGGTAGCTCACAATCGCAGGCAGCAGCAGCTGAACAGCGGGGGATGGGCAAGACTCCATATCCTGACCTAGCTGGAGGAGACCATGCTTGACATTATTGGAGGGGCCGTCACTGAGGCCGTGGCGATCGGCAGCACTGAAACCATTGAGGATGGCGATATGCTCATACCTAATCCTTCTTCTCACATCCCACTTCCTCTTCATCCCAATCTCTTCTCTCTTACAAGCTGCTGATGTTGTATGCATGCACATCTTGCTTTCCACCCCGCCTCCCCTCACCACAACCCTACCCTTGTGCCTTTCTCTTTTCAGATACCCAAGAACTTCCACCTTCCCAGCCAGTGCAGGAAGAGCAAGAGGAGAGTGATGGAGAAGAAGGACACCGTCACTCGATCTCACACTCGCAGGCACCAGCTCAGAAACTGGCACTGCGTGTACTTTAGAGGGTAGTATAGAGGCGGGATCTGCACGTGGTGAGTCACCGGGCACGAGTGGCCTGCAGCCAGGCAAGGGGAAAGGGTAATGCAGGTGCAGGTGCCAGCAAGGTCGCACATGAGTTCTACTGCAGAGGAGTCAGATGAGGATTTCGATGGGGTGTCCTACAGAAGAAGGGTGATGGGCATACACACAGAAATGTTTGATGCATTGGCAGGCCTGCCAGAGAGCCTGTTGTCACTCTCATGGAGCATGGAGGAGTCTGGCTCCAAACTTGCAAAGGGCTATGCAGAGAGCTTGGAGCCCATGATTTCCAGGATGGAAGTGATGGGCAACTCCAATAGAGCACTTGTGGACCCAACCATGATACAGGGTCTGATGGGCAATGTCTCAACTACCATTGCAGTACAAGCTGAAGCGACCTAATGTCTGAGTGCTGCAGTGAAAGCTCAGACATCTGTCATGCTTGCTGCCACGCAAGCTCAGACTGCTGCCATCGTGGCTGCCTTTACCAGTGTTGAAAGGGGCTTGCAGGGTGTCACAGCAGTCCAACAATCTGTGCTCCAACAGATTACTAGGATTGCTGAGGCGCCGCCCTGAGAGAGTGGCAGTGGCTCCATGGAGCACGAACTTGCTGTCCTCTCTTAGGAAGACAAGATTCGTCCTCCCACCACTGCCACTCCGCCGGTGCCCTTGCTGTTGCCTGTGATCCAGCCAGCCCAGACTGCTGCTGTCCATGCCGAGGTAGTGCAGTCTACAGCCGGGCCTTCTAGGCCCAGAGCTGCTCAAGGTCATCCTGCAAGGTCATCTGCAGTCTCGCCCACGGAAAGTCAGCAGCCTACCACCAGCCATGCTGCAGCCACTGGGGTAGCACTTCGTAGGAGCACTAGAGTAGGAAAAGGCACACGGAAGAAAGGCACTAAGCGAATGTACAAGGGTGGTTAGTTGACTTTGTTATGTAGTATTGGATTGAATGATTTATAAATGTGGTTTGGAATGTTTGTTTGGTGATGGCTTTCATTTCAACATTGTGGCCAAGAGGACACTGTGATGGTCCATGACGGAGGAATGGTAAGGTGGGGAAGTGTTAAGCAACAGGGATCTGGAGTTTCATTCAGGGGAACTGGAGTCTGATGATGCACTCACGGACAGCCCATCCACAACATGAATGTACAGGCTGCCTCCTCCCTTCCTCCTCCTCCTCTTCGTCTTCCTCTGCCTCCTCCTCCTCAGGTGGTCGTGGAACCTATGGTGGCAAGGGCTGCGCCCTCATGATGGCCAAGTTGTGGAGGATGCAGCAGACCACCACGAATTGGGACACCCGCTCTGGCGAGTACTGGAGGGCTTCTCCTGTGCGGTCAAGGCAGTGGATCCGTTGTTTCAGCACC